>OY720030.1:17625001-18127644 GCA_963082485.1 Eudonia mercurella | reverse complement strand
TCAATACAGCTTTGCCCATTTATTGTGTATTGTTTATAATGCCCTTGTGTAATATAGTTTCGATTCATCATTGAGACCACATTATTAAACTTTAATATCCAACATATACGGTTTTTATTCGCCACCACGCTCCAAGGTGTATCGCATAGTTGTACTATAGCATTTGTCAAATTTTACTCTTGCCTCATAAGAAAACACTTGTGTATTTTAATCGAATTCATAGTTTAATTTCTGTATAACAGTGTAACAGTGAAAAAAATCATAATGGTTAAAACTATATTTTGTTCAACTTGCAACTTATCCGTTAAAAATAATTCTTTCTCTGCTCATTTAAAAAGTATTTTACACAAGAATAATAGTTCTGTCGTTGAGAGCGAAGGTATCGAAAAAGTTCATAGCGCTCTTCGCGGTCGCATAGCGTCGTACCGGATTCGATGCGAAGACGTCATCGGTGACGATGAAGAACGTATGCGTATGTTTACTCCTGCTGAGTTTTTTAACACAATTACGCTCCCGCGTAAAACTTTTACTCTTAGCCCGAATCGAGGCTTATGCAAACATTAAAGTAAATTTTGAATTGTTTTCTGAATTTTTTCTGCATAAGGATGATTCGCTTTCAATTAAATCTTTTGCTATCGAAAACACTATCTTACATCAAAGTTATAATTTTGATGAAATGTACACAAACATTAGCCGTAAAATTTGTAAAAAAGTTGAAGAATTTGAGGAAAGAGATAGTGGTTGGGCTTATTTACGAAGCTTGTATCTAGAAGTAAATATAAACAAATATAACCCGTTGAGAGCCTCGGGTTACTTAGATTTACCTAGCACCATAAAAAACAAACGTGCATGTATCAACATTAAAAATTCAGACGATTACTGCTTTTTGTGGTGTGTTATGGCATCACTTTTTCCTGCAAAAAATAACGCACACCGAACGACAGCATATCCGCACTTTGAAAGTGTACTTAATGTCAAAAATATGACCTTTCCAGTAGGGTTCGCGGATATAATTTTTGAAAAGAATAATCCCGACATAAGTAATAGTGTTTATGGTCTTAAAAATAACACTAAGGTTGTTGGACCTCTGTACAAATGTGAATTTCGAAAAGGACATCACGTCAACATGCTTTTTCTTGAAAATGGAAAACGCACACATTACTGTCAAATTAAAGATTTATCTAAATTACTTCGCAAGCAGTTAACATCATTCCAAAATATTTTTATGTGAGGATTGTATGATATTTTTTGACGACAATCTTAAGCTCGAAGCTCACGTTTGCAGTGGTGTAGCAACAACGTTACCTAATCAGGGAACTCTAATACAATTTGAACATTATGAACGCATGCAAGACATGCCCTTCGTCTTATACGCAGACTTTGATTATTGTTAGAGCCAGTTGAATCAAATTCTGGAACAAGTTGCACAACGATTACGCAAAAGCATGTGCCAGCTGCATTTGCTTACTATGTTGTATGCTACTACGACAGCTACCTTAATAAATATGTATCTTATCGAGGAGCTGACTGTGTGAAATTTTTTTTTTGATAACCTTCTATCTGATATTACTGTAATTTATAATATTTTACATTCATCGATCCCTATGTTCTTAACAGATGAAGATAGAACCAATTTTGTTCAAGCTAAAAATTGTTATCTTTGTAACAAAATATTATTTGACGACAAAGTAAAAGATCACTGCCATCTTACTGGGCGATATCGTGGTGCAGTACATTCTTATTGTAATATTAAATATTGTTTGCCTAAGTTCGTTCCCATATTTTTTCATAATTTAGCTGGTTATAAGTTTATCTTACAAAGACACCAAGCGTTACATTATACCCAATTCCACTAACACACACTAGCTTGGGGTCATTACAGGATAAAGTAAGTTACTAACATAGATAAAAAAAAAAAAAAAAAAAAAGTTTTACTTACCTATATTTTTAATTATTATTATATATATTTTTTTTTTTAAATTTTGTGAAAAAATTAGCATAAGGGTTTTTTAAATGTTGTATTTTTTATTTGTTTTTTGTATTTTTACTTGATTTTTTTGATAATTTTTTTTTTTACTTGTGTAAATTAGTTTTAAGTTTCTTTATTCCATTATATTTTTTACATTTTTTGTGTTTTAAATTTGTTTTGTGTATATATATGGTATTAAATTATAAATTATTCAGTAGCAATTCAATTGAAAAGAAAAAACTAAAGTTGTTTATAACAAACCAATTTATTTAGGTTTTAGCATTTTGGACCTTTCAAAATAAAAAATATGGTTTCAAAGATGACTAAACTAATAATTTGATTTGTAATGAGTAATGCAAGATTACGACTAAAACATATTTATATCTACCGCAGAAAAACTTTTAAGACGAATTATAAACTGGATCCTTCTTTTTTACTTAACAGCACCTAGCCTGAGTTTTTGACGCTATGCTATTAAAAACAGATGTTAAATTAGAATTAATAAATGACTTGGAAATATTAAGAATGATACAAAAAAGGCATTCGCGGTGGTATTTGTTTATGTTCTACAAGATATTCGAAAGCCAATAACAAGTATTTACAAACTTATGACCCCCGCAAAAAAGTGATAACTTCCTTGTTTATATTGATTGTAATAATCTTTATGGTTTTGCTATGTGCGCTTATTTACCTCATTCAAATTTTAAGTTACTAAGTGAATTAGAAATTTCAAATATATATATATATGTAGATTTTCAAAAAATATGCCTATTGACGGGGGATATTGGTTATATACTCGAAGTAGACTTAGAATACCCTAATCATTTGCATAATTATCATAACGATTTTCCATTCTGTGCTCAAAAAATTTGCTCCTCCAGGATCTAAAAACTTCGAAATTGATACCAAATTTATACGATAAGTTTTTTTATGTCATTCATTTTTTCTTCCTGAAAACATGTCTAAAACATGGTTTATTATTAAAAAAAAAAAATACACAGAGTAATTTAATTCAATCAGAGTCCATACTTAAAACAGTATATTGATATGAACACTGAGTTACGGAAAAAAGGTCAAATCTATATTTGAACAGGATTTCTTCAAACTTTTAAACAATAGTATGTTTGGTAAGACATTAGAAGATACTGAGAAAATGGTTAGTGTGAAGTTGAGACAAACCCATATATATATACATTGGCTTTTCCGTATTAGAAATATCCAAAAGTCACATGTTTGATTTTCACTACTCTATTATGAAACCTTTTTTATGGGGAAAAAATTAAAGCTTTGTTATACGGATACTGACAGTTTTTTTTTTATTCAATAGAAAGCAAAGATTTTTTATACAGATTTAAAGTTGAATTTTCTTAGATATTTCGATGCTAGTAATTATCCATTAAATAATTGTTTTTCGGTATACCAAGTCTTAACAAAAAAGTACCGGGTCTCTTCAAAGATGAACTAGGTGGAAATTTTTGATTTCTGAGTTTGTTGGTTTAAGATCAAAATTATACTGTATAAAACAGTACAAGAGGAATTAAAAAAGGCTAAAGGTATACAGAAACAGGTTTTTTAAAAAATGTACATTTCGAAGATTACTATAATGTATTAGACAAAAAATACTTTTTTTAAGAAAGAAAAAAACATTATTTTTTAAATCTTTAAAGCATGAAGTATTTACCCAAGAACAGAACAAAATAGCTTTGTCAGGTAATGACGACAAACGCGTAATATTAAAAAATAAAATATCTACTATGTCTTGGGGTCACTGGGATTATATATTTTTTTTTTTTAACAACGATTGTTTTCACTGTGTTTTTAAATCTTATTATATTTGGGGCTAAAAATGTATTATTATTTATTATCATTACTAAGATTCATTGTTTGAATTAAAAAATAATATGAACCTGTTATAAAGTATTGTAACCCGTTTTTCAATATACTTAAGTAGTTGCTTTTTGCTCAGATTCATTGTTTGAATAGGAAACGTAACTTATATTATGAAATGTAATTTAAATTTATGTACCTACCCAGCTGTTTTAATATACCTAATAAAATATAAAAGTAACAAACAAACTTGCATTTTTATTTAATTTAGTATATACCTTTGTATAATAAAACATTGACGGTAAATAAGTAAGAAAATTCTAACGCAAACAAGTTTGAACAAGTCAGTTTCAGAGTAGGTTGTGTAATACAACTCTTCTGATTATAAGGTAATATGAAACCTATTTAATACAAATCAGGTCACGTTATTGCTAAGTTAATCATTCTTTATTAATATCAATAATATATTTTTTTTTTTTGCTAAATTGCAAATTACATGTGTAAAACAGGGAAGCATAAGTATGAAAAATAAAATAACCATGTAAATAACACAAAGAATCAGTTTATTGATAATAATATAAAAATCAAAATAAATTAAACTTAGACATGTTATTATCATAATACCATTTTCTAATACACACAGCATTATTTAATGCACAGTTTATTTTATGATTTACACAACTAAAGTCCGTTTTATTTTTACAAAATTTACTTTGTAACATTGAAAAATTAGGACATCCCTTTTCACCAATATCGATTACCACACAGTTTGCACATAAATCTTTGATCCACTTAATTTTTTCAAAACCCTTTGTAAATAACACAAAGAATCAGTTTATTGATAATAATATAAAAATTAAAATAAATTAAACTTAGACATGTTATTATCATAATACCATTTTCTAATACACACAGCATTATTTAATGCACAGTTTATTTTATGATTTACACAACTAAAGTCCGTTTTATTTTTACAAAATTTACTTTGTAACATTGAAAAATTAGGACATCCCTTTTCACCAATATCGATTACCACACAGTTTGCACATAAATCTTTGATCCACTTAATTTTTTCAAAACCCTTTGCAATAACTTTTTTATTCTTCAGATGAGGTATGATAACACGATGAAACTCCTTGTAGTCTATGTAGCCCTCACACCAGCTAATTCCTCGGTTTCTTTCTAACCATCTGACTCGTTTCTTTTCTACTTCTGTGAGATGATGAAATGAGTATGGTGGCTTTACCAAAAAAGTTTGTGTATGTTCCTGGCTCGCAATGGCTACTTCTTTTACAATAAAATTGTTATTTATATCTTTAAATCCTTGAACATCCACTATAAGTGTATCTACGTTCATGATATCTTCTTTACGATGTTACTTAGTGGTTTGTATTCAACAATGCAATCGTTGAGAATAAGACAGTATGCTGTAGTCTTATCTGGTAAATAGGAACTGTTTTCAGATTATCTGTTTGTCTGCAGCAGTCAACTACAAACAGAGGTGCTATATCTTTAAATTATTTCTATGTTAGCAACGGTTCTCCGTTTTGTGAATGGTTGAAGCACGACTTCGTAAGAACACAATAATGCGCATGCGTTTTATATTAGTTGAGATCCTTAGAAATGTTTCTTGCAACAACTTGCCTAAACGACCAAATACATTAAGATATCGGAAAGTAATGTCAATTCATCATCAACAGCCTATAAACGTCCCACTGCTGGGCACAGGCCTCCCACGTGAACAACAGCACGTGGGGATATTGAGCCATAACCCACCACGCTGGCCCAATGCGGGTTGGTGGGTTTTAACGACTGCCATCTTACGACATCAACCGGGACCAACGGCTTAACGTGCCTTCCGAAGCACGGAGGAGCTCGAGATGTTTTTTAAGTGGTCACCCATCAGGCGACCCGGCATTGCGAAAGTTGCTTAGCGGGCAAGATCGCAAGCCGAACGCGCTAGCCGCTGCGCCATAGAGCTCCTCAATGTCAATTGTTAACGAACAATGGAGGTGATTAGATAATGAGAAAGAATTGTGGACGGTCCGACGGTGTAATCGCCAAAACACAGTGATAGTTAACAATAGAGGCAATTAGATAAGGAGCAAGGGTCGTCTTATTGTTAACAATAGAGGTAATTAGATAACGAAGAAGGACCATCCGTGAGTAACGTAACTCGGAAACGGCAAGAGATATCGCTCTGGGACCCAGCGCAATCGATTCAAATGGGGGGGTTTTCCTTTTTTTTTTTTTTTTTTTTTTTTTTTTTTTTTTTTTTTTTTTTTTTTTTTTTAGGTTTGGTCGACCCTTGAAACGACTTTTCGATGATTCATTGAGCCAGAACCCGCGAATATGACTTTCCATACAAGTGAGCCAGAACCCGCGAATACACACTACTTACGAGTCGTGACGCTTTTAAAAAGAAAGTCCGCGAGCTCTTGTTTGATAGAATCACGGCAGAATCATCTCAATAACTTCCTATTATATAGAGTTATGTATTTTATGTATGTTTATTTATAGTAGTTTATGCATTTACAATACATATATTATATGTTTATGTATAAATAATATTTATGCATGTATTATATACTTACATACACTTAAATCTTTTATTATACATTGCCCCTGCCAATGTTATCTCTGCACCACCCTATGGTTGACTGGTAGAGAATGCCTCAGTCATTAAGTCCGCCATGTAAGTAATAGTTATGTTGCAAAAGTTTAAATAAATAAATAGCAGTGGCTGGAGCCTTCTTTTAGGCACAATTCGCCTGTTCCAAGAGGTTCCGCTCTTTCTTATCTCTAAGGTATACATAGAAGTTACCATGTACACACGGCGGCAGATCAACTTACCCAAATCTGTCAAATTTCTCCAATGAATATTAATCCTTATAACCAAACACTAAAGTTCAAAATTGATTGTAGAGATTTGACAGTTTTAGGTAATCTGCCGCCGACTGTACTTAATCTAGTTTACGATACCTAGGTAGTTTGCTTTTGGCCTGAACTACAATTCACTGAATCGAAAAGACATTGTGGATAGTGACACGGACTTGGTGTTCGAAATTCCGAATTCCCTTTTGTTATTAAATATTTTGATGTTATTAAATGTGTCTAAGCACAGGGTCTAACGCTAGTTTCATTTGCATTTTCATGCCATTACTTGGCAAAAATTCTACTCTTCTCGTTTGTCACTTGAGGCGCTGTTTCAGTGCCATACAAATTATTATATACCAGGTACAGACATGTACCTGGGCGCTTCCCTCTTCCTCCACGGCCCGGTCTACCCGAGCCGAGGTCCGAGCCTTTAGAGGCACCCTCGGGTGGTTCCGCTCCCCGATCCGATCCGAACCCTTCAGAGAATCTAGTAGGGCACGGGGACGCGCACTAGTGCGCGATACCGTTCCCTCTAGAAAACCTCCGAAGGTGATTCGTTTCACACGGCTCGAGGGACCCTTTACGTTCCTCGCCGCCCCCAAACAAGCCCGGTGAAGCTGAAAATGCCGTCTGAGGCAATCAGCAATCTCTCTCCAAAAAAAAAGAAAATTTTTTTTCGTTAACGTGATCGATTGGCAAATATTACCTGCACTAGGCACATCAGATATCCCACAATAAACTATTAAAGAAGCAAACTAACAACAAACAAAACATGTTCGTCATTTTAAATAGGTAAAATTCCAGCTAAAATGATAGGACATTATCGGTAACCAATAACATAATTTTCCATAATGCCACGCCAATATGAACCTTCGTCTGTGTCAGTAAGGATGTAGCGGCGGGTTAGGTATAATTACCGGAGTGTCAGTCGCGGGGTGACACGACTGTCATAATATTGCGCATCCGGCCACTGGTTGGGCCAGAGCGATAGGCGCCGCCCTGCGACCCGCCCAGTAGCTTCACCATGAGTAGGATTCCTAAATACCACGTATTCAGTGTATTCTCCTTTGATTATACAACGTGTAACAAAAAGGTGTGGTAAAAATGTCAAAATCCAAAGTGTATCCTAGAGTATCCTAGTGTGTTCTAGATCTTGTATGCAGAGTTGCTAAGTGATAATTATTAAATTTTATTTGTTATGCTATTCTTAATTAAATATTTCTATTATGTAACTAAAAAAATAAACATAAGACTTGTTTATTTTTTTAGTCTTATTTTATAAGTCTTACCGGTAGCTTGGACCCTGGCCCCGATGCCGGCGGACCCCTATTTTTTATATTTTTAAATGTTTTATTTATATTGTTTTTAAAAAATATTTAAAAATGTAAATTTATGTATGGGAGAAAATAAATAAAGAAAATAATAAAAAGCCTTAGTGGTTCAGTAACCTCTGTGAGCCTGACGCGCATGACTACACTATTATAAATATTCAATTTACAATTGCATGACAATTTAAAATTAATAATTTTGTCTTAGTAACAACACATACAAGATCTACATCAGATACAGTTTGGATCTTTTCATTTTGACCACACCTTTCTGTTACCATGATGTATAACTCACATATTGTTATCTAAAGCTTATGGTGGCGACTGGTGTTACTCTTGAAACACAATTGCATTAATCAATTTCCAATCACAAATTTAAAAAATGTCAAATGGCACTCTTAAAAGCGATAATAGCGCCACATTAGAATTAAATTGCGTGGAAATTGAGTGAACAAATTATTATCGAGATGGGGCGTTCCGAAATTGCGAAACTTATCCCAATATTGATACATATTAATCGCATTGGAATTGTATTAAGATTGAGTTTGCGTTCAAGAGTAGCCTACCTGGCCGTAACGTACCATTGGCGGCGAGCTTGATACCTCATTGCTGAAATTACCGATAACAGGGTGGAGCGAGCGGCGAGCGGCTCGGCTCACTGTACTGACATGTTACGTAACGTTAACGTGGCCATAAACCACCACGCGAGCCCAGTGCGGATTGGTGGTTGTTAACGACTGCTAATGCAGCCGGGACCAACGGCTTTACGTGTCTTCCGAAGCACGGAGAAGCTAGAGATGATACATTTTTGGTCACCCATCTGATGACCAGCTTTTGCGAAAGTTGCTTAACGTCAGCAATCGCAGACCGGGCGCGTTTACCACTGCGCCATCGAGCTCCTCAGGAAGTTTTCATATACTTATTTTTATTCCTCAACGAAGTTTCACCGCACCTGGTGGTATGTGGTGAAAAGGCCGTATGCAGGTGAAAGCGCATAGAATCATCTACTACTGAGAAACTGGGTGTCTATTGCAAGTTTTATTAGGAATTCGATCTAGTTAACGTAACCGAGATTTTAAACAGCAAAATTTTAACGAATAAATAATTAATAAAATTTGTTTACGCTCACACCAATTATCTAGGCCAAGATAAGCTTCTATTGAAACTGGTTAATATGGTTAAATTAAATAAAGGATAAATATACCTAAACATAGAAAAACAACCAGACCCGAAATCAATTTAGAAAAACAGTTTTCTCTAAATTGACCCGACCGCTAATTGAACCCGCGGGACCTCAGAGATGGCGCGATGCCAGACCCCGCGCGCTAGCCACGAACCGCGACCACGGAGGTCAGCTAGCACTGACGAAGCATCGTCAGAGATTTTCTAGAGGGAACGGCATCTCGCATCACGCACTAGTGCGTGTCCCCGTGTCCTACTAGATTCTCTGAGGGGTTCAGATCGGATCGTGTTGAGTGGCGTGCACTTTGAGATGCCTATGTCTAGCAGTGGGTGGACTAATGTGGCATGATGACGATGATTTGTCACTTGGAGGTGCCTCTTCAATGCGATATAATTCTCCTTTTCGTTAACGTGATCGGATGATGAATAAAACTCGCACTGGGCAGATAGGCATCCTGGTAGGCTACTCTTGACGCAAACTCAATCTCAATACAATTCCAATGCGATTAATATGTATCGATATTGGGATATGTTTCGCAATTTCGGAACGCCCCATCTCGATAATAACTTGTTCACTCAATTTCCACGCAATTTAATTCCAATGTAGCGCTATTATCGCTTTTAAGAGTGCCATTTGATTTTTTTAGATTTGTGATTGGAAATCGATTATTGCAATTGTGTTTCAAGAGTAACCCTACAAGTTGTTATAATCTTAACTGGAGCAACACAACAATGAGGCGGTTAATATTGTTTGGATATACCTACAGTTGAATTTCAAGTAACATACCATGTTCAAACCTAATGTTTTTTGTAATGGTTCCATATACACGTTCGGTCCTAATCAGTTCAAGGATAATTAACTAGGTTATTTAACAGATTGACCCAAATACCAACCAAATACACGCGTACACGTGTCATTCAATACTTAAGGAACGGTAGTTTTAAGGTTGTATTTACACATTGTAACCTTGGTGAAATAAGACCTTTACAAACGAACACTAGCTTATTCTATACCTCCACTGCTGGGGCACGAGCCTTCTCTATGAATGGAGAACGGGTCATAAGTCACCATGCGGGCCTAGTGCAGCTTGATTGGTTTTAGCCGGGGCCAATGGTTTTTTTTTGAGTTTGCTGATTGTCACGGCATTTCAGCGGGCTTAAGTATAGCAATTAATATTTTTATAAAAAATTACTATAGCGTTGCGTTATCAATTTGTGATATTCATCTGCAAAGATGAATCTGCATGTACATCGGTTGCAAATCCCTTTGGATAAATGGCACTAATGTCGCTCTAAAGCATTTAAAAAAAAATCAAAAAGCAGTGACAAAATTCAGCGCTTACCCGGTAGCATAACGGTCAGTGCAGCCGCCCGGATTGCGGAAGACCCAGGTTCGATTCCTGGCTGGGTCGCTTGGGCGTTTAATTTTTTTTTATTGTATTTTATATAAATATTTTAATTCAGCTTAAGTGTAGCAATTAACACTTAAAAAAAGTAAAAGAAATAAAATTTACTTATCATAATTTTTTTCAAAAGTTTAATTGGAAGTTGAGACACGCCTGGTAGATTATTTAGTTGAAAGTAATAAAAATAAGGACGCATGAAAATCTCGTGACGAAATGGCGTGTGAACCACTATCAGCGCAGCACTTCAAACAAGACCTAACACTTATTCAAAGGCAATAAAGTCAAATTTGCAAAACACAGCTCAACTAAGAAAAAATAAATTATGTATGTAAACTATGTAGCCACTTGGTTCTTAGAAACCCCGGCTAGACGGCTAGAAATGTCGTTTATGATGTTTGCCCTACTTAATTCGTCGCTCGGTACAGTGATTTCCAAGTTATCGCATACCGAACATGTGTTATTTATTACGCTCTATTTAACGACGAACGACAAAAGAAAGATTTACAACAAAAAGATCTCATTTTGATATTCAAATTTTTATTTTATTTGTACAAAATAAAAAAAACACAAGTCATTTCAGCTCTCGATATTATTTTCATGTCTTTTCTTATTTTTCTTTTTAGGCTCGTCAATGATATTTTCTACAATATCATGGTCTTCAGAAGTAATGTCTTTATTCTTTGATTTCTTTTTTGACTTTTTTACAACCAGTTTATTATTAGCGTCCTCATGAGATTCTGTATTTTCTTCATCATGCGTTAGCTTAGCTTTCTTTCTCTTCTTTGTTTTATTTTCATTCACTAAGTCGTCATTGGCCACAATAGTTTCGTTCTGTAACGTTTCTTCACTTCCATCAGCTTTTATTTCTTTTATATTTTTCTTCTTTTTCTTTTTAATAACGCCTCCATCGTCTGACAAATAAGTTTGCGTTTCATCAACTAGCTCAGTTGCTTTCGTTATTGCAAGGGGATCCTCAGAGACGTCTCGAGTATGTTCATTTTGTAATTCATTACCTTCCGATTCTTCACTAGTTCTTTTACTTTTCTTTTTCTTTTTAATTTGCGCTTTAGCATTACTGTTTTCATTTTCACCATTAACAGTGTTATTTTCTGCTGTTTCTTCTATAATATTTGATACTTTTCCAATATTTTGAAGTCTATCTAACTCCTTCTGATCTCTGTCTAACACAGCTACAAAGAAGCCAATTGTGAAATCAGAATCTGGTTTTGCATACACACACCTTGTTCCCATACTGCCGTACATACCGGAACCTATGTTGTTCCACTGGCCTTTCAGCATCTCTTTCACATCTTGTACTCTCCATTTAGATCTGGATGTTTTTACTACGTTTGTTATAACTCTTTCATTCTCTTCGGGAAATAGAGAACAAGTGCTGTAAACTATACGTTTGGCCTTGGGGAAAGCGTTCATTGCGTGTTTCAAAAACTTTTCTTGGAGGGAAGTTAGTTTCGCCAATCTCGTTTCTTCGATGTAGTTGTGCACACAGAGCTCCATGCCTAAAAGGTACAATTGTTAGAGTTAGTAATTACCAAAGTTAGGCTGGGCGCTAGTAAATTCTTGTCGTCATCATCGTCATCATCATTATCATCATCAGCCTTCACTAGTCCACTGCTGGACATAGGCCTCTCGCAAGTGAGCACGATCCGCCGCTACTCTCATTATCTCTTGCCAGCCACCTTCTTCAAGTTCTTATATGAATCGTGAATGTCAAAGAGTATTAGTGATCACAGAACAATAGACCTTGGTTAATCTTGATGCAAAGTTAAGATATTAGTAACTGTGTCTGTATACTACAATGGTTAAGGTTTGAAGAGTTTAATTCTCAAAATAGACAAATGCCACAGATTAAAAATATAATATACATCGCACTCATGTAAGGGATATCTTTCTGGAACACTTCACAGCTTCTTTATATAGAATAAACTTTGAAAAGGGGCTATTCCAGCAGGCAATTTTCTTATCTTCTAGAAAATAACTAATTTTTATACAATTACCTGAACCAGAGCAGCTAGGATCAAGAAGAATGTATTCCACGTCATCTAATTCTCCTCTCCTAATATCTAAAGAGTCTTTGTGAAGAGTTTCGACGCATTTGGACTCAGTTCTTTCAACAAACTCGCACAAAGTTTGATAACGCTTTTCGTTTCTTTCTACAGCATAGATCCGGCCCTTAAAGATTATAAATAAATATATTATTAATAGAATGTAAATATTTAAGCAAAGAAAAGATAGATGGATTTTGTGAGCGAAATTAAATGATTTTTTTTATAAAAGAAGGAGGCAAACGAGCAGGCGGGTCACCTGATGGAAAGTAATCACCGCCGCCCATGGACACCCGCAAAACCAGAGGAATCGCAGACGCGTTGCCGGAGAAAAATAAACTACAATAACCAACCATGTGTTGAGTTGTACAAAATAAGCAAGAAATATGAATGAAAAGAGAGCGTGACAGTTTGGCTGACAGCGGAAGAATACATTTTGCGCCGACCTCAAGTAAAGTGACACCAGGGCAGGAGGAAGAAATCATATGAGTGGCGGTATTGTCTACTAGGTCTTAATAGTTAATATTATCCGTACCTGATTTCTCATGAAAGCGGCTAATTGTGTGGTCTTCATGCCCGGGGCAGCGCACATGTCCAGCACTGTGCTGCCCGCCGGCGGAGCCAGCAGGTGGGCGGCTAGAGCAGTCGCCTGTGACACAGGAACATTGGAATCATTTATATTTTAAGATATAACAGTAGAAAGGTTCGAATTCGCTCCTTTGTCAACTGACAAAGGTGCAAATTCAGAAAGAAGAAAGTTTATTTTGTTTTCGCAAAATGCATTTTGTAAAAAACTTCAAATTTTGTTATTTTTTAATTGATCTAAACTCAACAGCGTGTTCGAATTTGTTCCCTAAATACCCGAAATTGAAAAAACCGTTTGATAGATTTTGTGTATACTAAAATTATCGTTGTTTAGTTATCCGCCCCCGTGGTCTAGGATTAAACCAGACCTATTAGTAAGTACCTTAATTATCACATACCCAGGTTCGATTCCTAGCTATAAAGCTATTTCAGAAAGGCTTTTGATCTGGTCGATAATGGTTTTCTACAGCAGAAGTTGGCAATAATAGGTTTCACTACAAAAAAAAGTAATAGGTAGGTAAACATGAATTTTCCGCAACTAAGTACATACCTTGTCTTGAAGAATAATCTTGTTCTCCAAATACAGTTCGTGGTCGTGCAACTTCGTTCCAGATGCGAACACGAACACCGTCTTGACGTGGTAGTCTTGCGTGAAGTCGTACTCAGTGAGCTGCTGTATCTGCTTCAAGTAGTCGTCGTAGGAGCCGGCTGTACAGCGGACGAAGCTGTACCCCTCATCTTGGAACGCCCTGATCGCGTCCGACGTGGTCAGCAAGTTGGTATTCACACGAACATACCGAGGTCTGCGGACAACTGTACAATCGAGTTGGACTTTACGGCTGATATGATTAACTCAATGAAATAATTAAATTAGTACCTTTACGGCTGATATGATTAATTCAATGAAATAATTAAATTAGTACCTAAGCTTCGATCGAAGTATGTACCTAAGTCAATTTCTGTAGATAGTAAGTCGTAGGAAGTTACAACTTACACGACTAGAGCTTTCAAAGACCATAAAATACTGAAAATAGCAGTATTCTTTTTATTTAAAAAATAATATAAATAATGCTTTATTAACACCTAATATCAGTCCTACTAATATGCTTGTCACAATTTGAAAAAATCCCATGAGCGGTCGGTTGTAGTTGTCGACATTGAATAGGGCTCCTTTGGCTTACAAAGTAAAAATAGATAGTGTTGATTAATTTCGGCGAGTTGGGTTGAGCCACGATAGCATAGATGGTAGTGCACCTGACCCGGCATGTCATGGGGTGCGCCGGGTACGAATCCCGCTCATAGGATTTTTTCATACTGTGATTTGTTCGCAACAATATTTGCGTAAAATTATATGTAAATAATCATAATATGCTTGTGTAAGGTATGGGTTCACGTTGTCACTATTCTGACGGAACTGTGGGGATTTAACCACGATTTCTTGCATTCGACCCAAAATCCGTTCATCTACCAACGTAAGTTTCGTTCTAATTTAGTAATAATAATATAATGGAACAATATAAATCAATATATGGATGGAATAATATATATGAATAAATGACCAACTACCGCCTGAAATCCGTCAATCCAAATCACTTTCCACATTTAAATCTAAACTGCACAAGCATTTACTACTTCACTCATCCGCTAGTAACAAGTTATAGATTATTTAATGTATGTTATATAATTTATATATATATATATATATATATATATATTTAAGTAAGTATGTATGTATGTATGTGTGTGTGCGAATGGTATTATATGTACTTATTTATTTAATACTTGCGCACTTCCACTATCTCTTTCTTGGATTATTCAACCTAAGGTTGTCTGGTTTTTGTGTAACTGTTCTTTTCTTATTCTTTCCATCTGTGTGTGAGCAATAAAGAATTTATCTATTTATCTATCTATAATTCTGTTACAGATCTAAGGCTCCTGAAGATCATAAAACGATGAACATTTTAGTATTTTGGCCATATCATGCGCAGCGAACTATACAACATACTGTAACAGCCCCCCAACCGCCTAACACTCTCGCTTTCGATCGCTTTGAAGGCGAGGCCCTCGCCTCGCTTTCTAATATAATATCGAAATATAATAACGAATAATATCGAAAGCTATAGCCTATAGCTTTCGATATTGCTTTCATATTGCTTTCGAAATGACAAGATGACGCTTCCTCCTCGCCTCGCCTTCAAAGCGATCGAAAGCGAGAGAGTTAGGCGGTCGACCCCCTGATCCTAAAAAGAAAATACAGGGCGGGCAAATACCATGGCACAGAAGAACATTGTGCCTCCAAAAGCTCGCCGAATGGTTCAACATGAGCCATGTTGAACTCTTCAGAGTCGCGCCATCACAGGCTCGAATGGCTATAATGATAGCCGTCCTCTTATAAGAGATGGCACCATTTAAAAGTGTATAATACATAGACTGGAGAGCTAAGACTATTTTATTTGAACAAATCTCACTTCTGCTAGTCCTAAGATTATTATTTTCAATAAGGCATTTTAAATAATAAGACCCTTAGTCTGAGGAAGTGATTGAGTGGAATAGCTTTCCTTTTACTTTACTGGCCTACTGTTTAACTGAAACGGCTCCTGAGGTAGCTGCACGATACGGGAATGGTGACGGTTAACGTGGGGCCTCAGCCGTGAAGCACGAGCGGCTTGAGACGCGGCGAGTGAATATTAAGTTCATTGCGCGTTATACTACGACAGTCATAATCTAGTCATAAAAAGACCGCAATGAACTAGAAATCGCTCACCGCATCGCAAGACATCAGTGGTCCTATCTACATAAACTATCACCTCTGCCGCGCCGCGCAGCTACTTCAGGCACAGTCTCCTTAGTTAGACGATAGGTCTGTAGTAGCATGCTGTATACTGAGAAAATTAGTGATAAGACAGCCATTTCCTCAGTAGTAATGAATTACGGAAAACGTATGGTTTAGTTCACCAAGGACTATGTTAATTCTCACTAACATTAGAGTGCTGCACAATCACAAATGGACGTGAGGGTATTGAAGTTAGAATAAAAGTTGAACATTGAAGACACAGAACAGAACACAGAATAAAGGTAAGGTAATTGTTTAAACATTAAAACTATTTTAGCTAAAATTTTACCCTCTAGCAGTTTTGTGATTAGTCTACTCATCTGTCACTATGTTAGTGGATTGTGTAACCGCAGAATACTTGTTGCAGGTTGCAATCCCGCAAATAATTTGCTAGAGACTTAATTATCATTTGGACCTAAGTAAAATTTAAAAACCTTTACATATTTCTTTATTTAAAAACTCTTCCCTTTTTTATTATTATACACTTCTCATCAGAAAAATCGAAACACCTTGCAAGTTTATGTTTTGTAAGGATTATTAGAAAAATGTGTATATTTAGGAATATATGTCAAATGTCATTTAATAGTATATAATTTAAGGTTTTGAAATCCTAATGTTAATGTTCTAAGTTCAAATTATATTTTCATAGGTTTCGTATTTTGTTCAACAAGTCAAAGGCCGGCAACGCATGTGCTATTCCTCTGGTTTTGCGGGTGTCCATGGGCGGCGGTGATTACTCTCCATCAGGTGACCCGCCTGCTCATCTGCCTCCTTCTTATATTTAAAAAAAAAGACGGGTTGCACTCTGGGAGTGCCGGCAGAAGTGAAAACTTGAATATTAACGTTGTGCATTTTTGATATTTTGGAATGGTTAGGGAATAATTTTGCACGAATCGCTTTAATTATCAGTATAAAAGTACTCTCATTTATGTGGTAGAATACAATATTTATTTATTGGGCTATTGTACACAAACATGACAATTTATATTACATTAAAAAGTTATATTAAGTTATATTAAAAATTTATATTACGCCGGGCCAGCTGTCTACTCTCCATACGTCTTACGAATTTTCGATCAGGAAACGTGACCTGACGCGAGTTTAACATTTTTTACCCATTCCAAAAAAAGTGCACAAAGCCGCTAAAGAAGTTTTCACTTCAAAAAATTTAAGTATGAAAGAAATTGATAAAACAACACACTCTTATTACTGCTTCCATACGATTCTTCATCGATTAGAATTTTCGCTTGTCATGTAATGGCCAAACTGCCGGCTATACAATCATGTGATTTTTTTCATGGAATGAAAACTCTTTTGTGTAAAATTAGGACATAAACCATAAAAACGGGGAAGTGTTTCGATTTTTCTGATGAGAAGTGTATAAAACATGAGAGGTACACAACATAAAAATCAAAATAATTTATTTTATTTTATTATTAATATGTAATGAACACAGCAATTGTCAATACCACAGATAAAAGGCAGATATTATGTTTATGACAAGTAACGCTGTACAGAAAAGCAATACTGGAATGGACACACTTCTTTATTGTAATTTTAAAACAGCCTAAATTCTTCAAAAAACATTTTGTCCCATTTCTGTCATTAAAGGCAGATAGACAGTATTCGGCTAAAGGCATGTTAAAATTTTCAGCCACATTTTCGAATAACTAGAAACAAGTTCCTAATCTTGTTTTAAGTTCAAAGAACTTTTTTCTTTGTCTGTACTCTCTATAGTAGGCAAAGATTGATAGGAGTGCTGGTCAATTTCATTTCCATCTTCATCATACTCTTTTTCGTGATATGCTTTGTATGCGTAAACACAAATTATTATATTAGCCGTCACAACCGCTGCAATAACTGACCATGCAGTCACCGGGAAGCTGTTTACAGGATAGTATTCAGATAATATATGACGCACACCAAAAAATGCCACAAAGGGTAAGGTAAACATAGCAACACTATAAAGGAATAGATTTGCTAGCACTAGTGCCGCTCGTTTAGTCTGTTCATCGCGCAAAGGACCCTCGGTATCAGCCATACTGGATGAAATGAGACTATGATGAGTTTAGATCTGAAAAAAGAAAAATTTACCTTCAGTCTTCGAGATATCTTCATTTTCACTAGTGTACTTCTCAAACTGCTCTTTGTAAGATAATATTGTTTGTTCGGGCTTGCTTTTGCCAGGAAGATTTTTTTTGCCAAATAGTAATTCTGTGGTAAGAATTTTCGCTAGCCATGGATCTAATCTAGATTCTTTCTCGAATAAGCCACAGTTTTCAAAAAGTTTGTCTAAATGAGCAGCATGTTTAATCGTTTCTGTTATAAGTGCATACAGCACATTGGTTCTCTGAAATTATTAAAGTGTGGTGACTTCGTTTCCTTTGTTAAACAAAAATAGGCAACCCTCTGACCAACCCTTTACATTAACGCTTCTAAGTAGTTAAATATTAAAAATTCTATGGTAACTTTGTAAATACTTACAAAATGCCGAAGTTTATCGTCGTACAACAAAGTCTTAACACTGCCACCTTCAAGTGAAACCTTCTTAAAAATGTTTGATGCAACTTTGTAATGTCTTGGTACTTTAACTGAGTGCTCAAACATTGTATTTGGAGCAAGGTGTTTACAAAAAACACATTGCAATTGCAAGTTCAATACCCCATTTCCACTATTACACAAAAGTCACGAGACAGACAAAACTCTTTCAGATTTCTGACACTTGATGAGTTGACAGATATATTTAAGGCATTTTAAGGTTAAAATGCGTTCCAGTTTTCAATTTCTCAGTTCGGTTTTATATGGGTAGATAATAATATTATTGTAAAAGCTTTTGTCCGATTATTTTATGAAAAATTATTCAAGGTGATTATAAATTTTTATCAATATATTATGTTGATAAAAATCCTCAAAAAACTTTTAGTAAGAATGTTTTTTTTGTGACTTGTAGTACGTACGAAAATATTTTTTTTTTACCTGGCAGCTCAGTATCTAAGTCACAAAAAATAATACCAAAATACCATAAACAATTTTGCTTATTCGTAGCGTTGCACGTAATCTTTATTTACAATTTCATAAACATATTTCAGTGATTATTTTGCGTTTAATCAATGTATAATTTAATTATGTGAACTACCTAAATGAAGGTAATAAAAGAAACATATTGGTGTTTTTTATCATTGTTTGTGTAAAGTCGTTGACAACTCTCAAATGGCGATATGCCCCTCATAAATACCAGGAAATGCTATGATTCAACAACACCCCGGTGGTCTCAATATCAAGTGACTAATCCATGCTCGACAATGTTTTTAGTTGGAGACAGTGACCCCGTCGCTGTGGTCACTACTTATCAGTGAAAGGTCAATGAAAGATGTGGGGGTAATTTTGGAATTCTGAGGGGTAAATCAAAACAATGGTTCCTGCACCGAGCTGCCCGGATACGTGGGACTACTGGACGTCCTCGCCGTCCGACTACGTGGAGCTCACATGCCTGCTGCCTAACTCTATTTACATTCCTTTGAAAGTGAGCTGGGATGCCACCCTTCACAATGTCAAGGAGGTTAGTATCCAAGATCGGCTGCTAGCGTGACTCACTCGACACAGCATCCTCTTTTCTAGAAAACTAGGTCAATGCACTAAACATTTTTACAGAAAGCTACTTAGCACAACTTTAAGAAAGTAGATCATATTGTTTATAAACCCTGTGTTTACTCGATTTTGAAAAATGTGTTGGTTGCCGTGTGCGTCATGTTAATTTAATAAGCATTGACAAAGAATTAGTCCTTTGAAATGTAACACACTAGAAACATTTAAGAATCAATTCAAAAGTGTAAACATATTCAAAGTTACAGGTGACTTAACATACAACAAATTATTTTCCAGGATCTATGGGACAGGGCAGGGAGCTATCCCTTATTTGGGATGCTCCATGAGATGTCCAGTTATGTGTTTCAATTTGTCAATTCTCTGGCTGCTCCCGAGGAGGTGAACGATGAGAACAAACGCCTCCGTGACATTAAACCCGTATGTGGAGTGCTTATGATAATTGAGCGATCAGTAAAAAGGCCAGGAGAACAATTATTGAACACACAAATAAGTCACTTAATTGGAAAAGGTATTACTATAAAATGTCTGTAAAATTTGTGTAAATATGACTAGAGGCAAAATAAAGATGTATAATATTCACATTTACTCCACTTTTTCAGGTTTAAATGAATTTGATTGTCTAAGAAGCTCAGAAGTTAATGACTTTCGCAAACAAATGGGATCTTTAGCTGAAGAAAGTTTAATACGAAGATTACAAAGTCCATGGCAGGAACAGCTACGATACCAGTGTCCACCGAGGCTGGCTGACCAGCCAGTGCCTACTACTCTTAAAAGCCACCTACAAAAAAACTCCTTCATGTTTGTCACGAAGTTTGCAAACTCAGAGGTATGGTTGTTATAATACATTTTAAGTTATTTTCCATTAAACTGGAACTCATAAAGTTGTTATTATTTTGTTGTTCTGGCAATAAAAAGCAATACAGAAATAATATTCTTTTTATATTAGATATCATATATAATTGTGTTTAACAAATTAGTCATCAGCATTAGACTGTTCCTCATTATGTTCTTCGTCAACTTCTTCTTCTTCATCTTTTTCACCTTCTTCCAACCACTGTGTCATAAGATCTTTAGCCTCCGCTCTAAAATAATAACTTCACTGAAAAATCTACTACAAACGTCATGCATAGCTTGATGATTTCAAAGTTAAACTCATAACTGAATCAAAGCTATGGGAATTTGAAAAAATACATTACATACAATTGGTCAGAATAGAACATTACAATTCAATAACAGAATGAATCAAGTGTTTGGGGTGTGTGTGGCATTAACATATTTGCTACTGGCAAATGATATTCTCCTCGTATGTAGTGTCTATTGGGCTATGTGGGCTGTGTATGCTTTTTCGATTGGTTCAGTTGGCTTAGTGAGTTCTCTGCATACATCTGTTTATTTACTGATAATACATTACATACATCAGCAAGTATGAAAATGGTTATGTACTGATCTGGTGTTAGAATCTTCCTAGCACTAGGCACCAGACTTTGATGACTAAATGTAATCAAAAATCCTTTACTCTGTAAAGGATTTTTGATTATCTGTCCTTTAAGCTGTTCATCATAGCATAGCGCTTTTTTCATGAGTATTTTTGGTTTACTAAATTCATTAAAGATTTATTAATAATTTTATATGTACAGCAAATTTTTTAAGTGGTTGATTTTAACACTATTTAGCCAATATGCCACCATCCATACCCAAGATAGTAGATAGGATGTTGATTAAGAGCAGTTCCATTTATTTCCAAGGAAATACGAGTGGAATCATCAACATTGCGTTTTGGTTATTTTGTCTATTTTCTCAAGGCACCTTTGAATGGTTAGGCTCCAATGCATGACAATCCATTGAAGCAGAGTAGAGCAGTGTAGAAATCAGCCAATACAGTCCTTTTATTTCTATGGCTCCTCTGCTCCGCTCCAGTGGTTGGTGGTTAACAGAGCAGACATGAATGGCGTCGTATTTTTAAGTAAAACCACCACGTCGCACAAACTACGTGGAGTTGAGCAGTGCCATGGGGCAGAGCCATTAAAATAAAGACACTTAAATTTTTTTTTATTGCTTGATTGATTTCCACACAGTTCAGCTCCACCTTAATGGAGTGTAGATGCGGATAAAGCTGCTCCACCTAGCTCCGTCCAGCTCCGCTCTGCTTCAATGGAATATCACCCTAAAGATTCGACAACCTACCTCTCTTCAGGAGTAACTACTCCTTTGTTGATCCTCTTAAGTCGCGGCAGTGTTGCCAGCACTTCCACTCTTATTTCAGCATCCTCTTCCTCTTGAGCAGTCTCTGGGCTTTCTTCGCCTGTCCCTCCCATGTAAGGGCAACCTTTCATCATCAAGGTATCCAAAGCTTTTAACACCTGTAAAAACGTTTATGTTACATCTGGAAACTGCAAAGCATCAAATAATGACATTTCTTTGTTTCCTCAAGCTTCAATTCACCACTAACTTTTTGAAGTGCAATCACAGTGTATGAGTAAGCACATACATTAATATTGTGTACACATTTTCTAATTAGAAACCTTATTCCCATTAATATGATTCACAAAAGTTAAAATTTTTTAATGTATAATGAAAAATAAATCACATACCCTTAATTTCTTCACTTGCCTCAACGTCGCTACTTTACAATTTCTCAAATTAATATACTGCAGTTTGACAAGACACTCTTCAAATCCATACAGCAATTTTATAGGGTTGTTGCGCACATGCAGTATTCTCAAATTGACAAGTCTCTCCAATCCTATGAGACTAGTGATCTTATTACCAGCCAAGTATAGACTGTCTAAATTGGGGAAATCTATATCGGATATGTCTGGAATGAGGTTGTATCGGAAATCTAGTACTTTTAAGTGTGTCATTCTGTTAATAAAATGAATTCTCCGTATCTTGTTATAGCCAACTTCTAGAGTACACAGTTCTGGTTGAAAAACGTTCTCAACAGTAGCAATCTTGTTGTAGTTCATGATTATGACTTGGAGGTACTTCATTCTGGTCAGAGCAGCTGAGTGTAGAGCGTTGTTGTCTGCTTGTATTAGTACCAGATAAGGTAGTTCAGTGAGAGCTTGTAGTGCGTCTAATTCCAAGTTGTTCTTTGAGACATCTATGAACTGTAGGTGCTTGTAACTTTTCAACATAGACAAATCAGTTAGGTTCATTTCAGTAAGAGTTGCCTTAAGATATGTGTATCTGTAACAATGTAAATACTGTAATTTTCCCTTGCAATTCAGTTTAAAATGGTAATGTTCTAAGTCCAAGTTCTACTTCCAGTCAAACAATAGTTGTCATAGTTGCGTTCCTACAAGAGGTAAAAATACAGTCCTTCATTGTAAACACTTGCTATCAGATGTAATGAAAATAAAGCACATTTTCTTTAATGTTTTTGTGGACATGTAAAGTAAGGTAAATGTCTATTTGTGGTAATGGATGAAGGATAGAAGGTGTCTATTATTGTTAAGAGGTAGAATTATTGTAGGTATTTCTGAATCGTCGCCACAATTATATTAATATCATTATTTTTACAATTATTATATGTTTTGGTGAACAAATTAATGAGTAATATGTACCCATCCCCTTCGGCTGTCTTTCCTAGAAGACTGAGCCTCGAGCAGACCTCGGATTTGACTAAAGGCCGCGGCGGGAACACGATCTTTTTCTCCTGCTCTTCTATGACCGCCTCTCCCACTAATTCAGCACCCTCCCCCGGCAGTTCGTACAGCTTCCCGTCCTCACCCTCCACCTCGGCCGCTTCCCCCGCACCGGAAAGGTTGAACCGCGACTTTAACATGTTGTTTTACAATGTTTTTAATGAAATATTTCAATTCAATTCAATTTCTTTACTGCACTATTTGCAATGTCAACTGTCTTTATGACATCTATTGTCAAATTAATTAATGTCGAGTGCTTGAAGGAGTATTGTTTCAAAGAGTTTGTCACAATGTTCTTATTATTATATATTTTCAAGGCAATGTTCAATGTTTCAAGTTTTTTTATACTATAAATCCTTGCAGATAGTTGACTATTATGATTATTCGACCGATAGGTGTAATCAAAAACACTTATAATTTTATTCTATCGTTTCGAGCCCTTCAAAGGGTCCGCGGTTAAGACAAAACTGATGTAAACTCGACTCAAATTAATTCGAGCTTACGTATGAAATCATCATCATCATCTCAGCTAAAAGACGTTCGACTTGCGAACGATTGCTAAACAAATGCCTCCCCCAAAGATCTCCAAAGCGACGTATGAAATAACAATTATCTATACCAGTGCTCGTCGTCACTATTCGTGCCGATCACCCGGACGCCGCAACAACACATCGAGATTATCCTGCGTAAGCAAGCCACCTCTCTAAACATGCGCATCGAGCCGGCCTCCAACTACGTGCTGAAAGTGTGCGGCCGCGAAGAGTACCTGTTTGGAGAGTACCCGCTCATACAGTTCCAGTACATCCAGGAGATGCTATCGCGCGACTTGGTCCCCCAAGTTACCACAATCAGCATGAATAAACTGCAGTTTTTGTGTGAGTATGCTGACTGTTTGATCAATGTAAATAATTATACAGCATTTCAGAAGGGTGCAGGTTCAAATCCTGCTTGTGAAAAAAATTTTATTTTTGTAATTTGTTGGCAACAAAATTTGCGTTAAAAATTATTTGAACATTTTATAAATAGCTTGCTTACTTCTTAACTGATCTTTAATATTTGTAAAAAATATTATGATCGGATGTTAGTGACGGTAGTTGTTGACATTGAATGGGCGCCTTTGGGTTTCAAAGTAAAAAGTGTTGAATAATTTCGGCGAGCTGGTTAGAACCACGATAGCTCAATTGGAATAGCACCTGACCCGGTATGTCAGAAGGGTGCAGGTTCAAATCCTGCTTGTGGAATTTTTTTCAACATTTGTGTTTTTTTAATATTATAGCATGTTGAAATATATAAAAAATCATTTTCTTATAATTGGGAACTTAAGAGGATTTACGTGTCAGTGTCATATTTTAAAAAGCATTTATTTACAGGATGTTCGGTAATATCTGTATAATCCCGAATATGGCAGATAGGGCACAGGGCGTGGAACCCTAGAGAATTATAAGCATACCTGAAAAGCATCATACCCTAGGTCGTGCTGATACATAATTCTTGTTCGTCAACCTCATGGTTGGCGACAAAACATGTCAGGGTTGAACAAAAATAATGCAATAAAATTTGAGTTTTTGTATGGAAAAGTGAATTTCATAAATATGATTTTGCATTTTATTACGGTGTTATTTATGTTTGGTTGCATGGCTATGTTTCGGGATTATACATATATTAGCGAAAACTCTGTAATTATGTAGTTTTAAATGGTAATGCTGTTTTATAGCGGACTCCCAGCGGTACCGCATCCCCGAGCGGGACCGGCCGATGTCGGAGCACTCGAACACGATGCGCAAGCACGAGTCCTCGTGGCAGATCGACAAACCGTACTCGTGCATGGTGCGCAGTGTGGGCGGGCTCAACGTCGACCCTGGCAGGGTGGTGGAGGTGATTACCAGATAAACCCTTTTTTTAGCTGGAGAAAACGCATAAAGCGTATAGTCAGCAACAAATGTCACTGAACACTTTGCTGATTGCCTCAGACGGCATTTTCAGCTTCACCGGGCTTTTTGGGGGCTGCGAGAAACTTAAAGGGTTCCTCAAGCCGTGTGAAACGAATCACCTTCGACGTTTTTTAGAGGGAACGGCATCACGCACTACTGCGTGTCCCCGTGCCCTACTAGACTCTCCGAAGGGTTCGGATCGGAACGGGCAAAACAAGTAATGAATTGAACAGGCGCTTGTTACCCTTTAATTGTGTTATGATGATACGGTACTGAAGTGCTGACTTTCGTTGCTGACTGTACCACTGCGTCCGGGGAGACGTAGATAGTTACGTGGGACTTTGCTCCCGATCCCATCAAGGCTCAAGAGTAGCCATACTCACTAATAATAATAAAACTACGCTATATAATTCCATCAGTGAAGTTACTGAAAAGTTAGGGATTTAATATGTAAGGGCTACTTTTCTCTTACTTCATAAAACTCTACCCTTAGGAGCTCGATGGCGCAGTGCTTAACGCGCCCGGTCTGCGAGTGCTGAGGTTAAGTAACTTTCGCAATGACCGGTCATCAGATGGGTGACCAGAAATGTATCTTGTGCTTGGGATGGCACGTAAAGCCGTTGATCCCGGCTGCATTAGCAGTCGTTAACAACCACCAATCCGCACTGGGCTCGCGTGGTGGTTTATGACCCATTTTCCTTAACCATCCATAGGGAAGACTCGTGCCCCAGCAGCGGGCATATAAAATGAGCTGCTGATGATATAAAACACTAACCAATTGTTTGTTGGTCAGGTAATATGCCAAGCGGGTATCTTCCACGGTGGTAAGGCGTTATGTGAAGCTCAAAAGACATGTGCGGCGCCCGTCTCTCGCGAGGGAGTTGCCCAGTGGGAACAGGAGCTGAGTTTTCCCATCAAAGTCCACAACATGCCGCGAATGGCGCGCCTGTGCTTCGGCATTTATGAGATCATCAAAATCAAGAGCAAGAAGCGAGGGAAGGAAGCTAGTAAAGTAAGCGATTTCATTCACTTGTTACCGTTAAGTTACTTGATTTTAAATTACGATAAAGCCAACCGCACTTTAGATGCGGTTTCGTGCGAATTTGACTTGTACGAACACGTCCGAATACCTACGATACATCTCGAGACTCCGACTACTATTGTAGCATGCACACTAAGTTAAACTAGTCGTGCGTGTACGCTTGTATAGTTCCGACGTCCGAAATAAATATCAACTTGTTTGCATTTTTCATGCGTTTATACGAATACATGTCAAGTTACTGTGTTCATTATCGTATGTTTAGGTACGAGTAAAATACGTACGAAAACGCATCCAAAGTGCGGCTGGCCTAAGGCTTAAGAGGAAGCGCACTTTACGCGTAATGATTCTAACGTTCTACAGTATAAAGTTTTCTGGATAGTAAATTTTACTTTTTATTTTTAAGTGCTAATTGCTGCGCTAAAGCTGAATTAAATATTTATAAAATTCCTGGCTGGGTCGGGTGGGCGTTTAACTTTCTGGATAGGTTAAAAGCCTTTATACATTTCGGTATCGTACACAAAGTTCAAGTTCTTTCAAATCAATAAGCCAATTCTTATGAAACTTTTTAAAAATACAGATAGATCTAAATAGACAGTAGATATTTTTTTAAACGTTTGTTCGACTGTATTTATTCGATATGAAACTTTCCATAGTGGACTTTATGTCGAAGGAATGGAACTTGATCATTATAAAATACGAAAATTATATTTATAATTATATATATTCTATCTGTCGTTTTTTAAATATAATATTTATAATAAAAAAACGACAGATAGAACTAAAATAGTCCACGTGTTTGATTAACAGGCTTTATTAAGACAAAATCAACAGATAATTTTACAAGCATTTCACGTTCCTTAAAAAGGCGCAATGACTAAAACCTCCTATCATTCGCCCGCAGGATTCCATTAACAAGTTAGCATGGACCAACACAATGGTGTTCGACTACAAAGGCCAGTTGCGGACAGATAGCGGGATGACGCTATACATGTCAACGCACGTAGCGGATGAAACGCAAGGCGACGACCAACTGCTGCATCCTCTAGGAACAGTACTATCCTGCGCCAATACCGACTCGTGCGCCGCGCTGCAAGTGCGATTTTCCAAGTAAGTTACTAACTGTTCGATATAAAGCTACTTAACCGAATAGATACATGTAAAGGTTATGTCCACACATGTAGCGGATAAAACGCAGGGCGACGTACAGCTGCTGCACCCTCTGGAGACGGTGCTTTCCTGCGCCAATACCGACTCATGCGCAGCGCTGCAAGTGCGCTTCTCCAAGTAAGTTACTAGCTTTTCGATATACCTTACCGAATAGATAGATGTAAAGTGTTCACACACGTACCGGATGAAATGCAATGCGACGATCAACTACTGCACCCTGCAAGCAAGTAAGCAAGCTGCAAGTGCGCTTCTCCAAGTTAATTACTAACTGATCGATATAAAGCTATTTAACCAAATAGATAGATGTAAAGGTCATGTCCACACACGTAGCGGATGAAACGCAAGGCGACAGCTGCTGCACCCTCTAGGAAAAGTACTATCCTGCGGCAATACCGAATCGTGCGCCGCGCTGCAAAAGCGCTTCTCCAAGTAAGTTACTAACTGTCCGACATGAAGCTACTTAACCGAATAGATAAATGTAAAGGTCATGTCCACACACGTAGCGGATGAAACGCAAGGCGACGATCAGCTGCTACACCCTCAAGGGATGGTGCTTTCCTGCGCCAATACCGACTCGTGCGCCGCGCTGCATGTACGCTTCTCCAAGTAAGTTGCTAACTATTCAATGTAGCAGTAGTAGTCCGATCCGATCCGAACCCTTCGGAGAATCTAGTAGGGCACGGGGACACGCAGTAGTGCGCGATGCCGTTCCCTCTAAAAAACCTCCGAAAGTGATTCGTTTCACACGGCTTGAGGAACCCTTTAAGTTTCTCGCCGCCCCCAAAAAAGCCCGGTGAAGCTGAAAATGCTGTCTGAGGCAATCAGCAAACTCTACAAAAAAAAGCAGTAGTAGTAATAACCTATATATTGTCCCACTGCTGGGTAAAAGCCTCCATCATTGAAATCAAGTCATCGCTGCTATATAGCAATTTTTTATGTAAAGCTGCTTTCCCCTTTTTATCAATTTTTGTGTCAATATTTATATAGGTGCAGTAACAGGCTACTTCCACTAAAAGATGTTATAAAAAAATACAAAATATGGATCTGGGATGCAATGCAAAGTGAAGTATTGTACGCCGCTTGACTACATATCAAGGACATCATTAAAAGTTACAAAGTTGCCACACATAAATAAAAGTCGGGGTCATGGTTGTTTCCGATTGTGGGTTTTCTGTCACTGTTATATCTATTTTATTTAGAAATATACTCGTGTCAAGGAACAAAAGCAATAAATGACGTAGAATACTGATCATCTATCTGCTATGATCGGGCATTTTCCAATGTTTTTGACGCTGTAAGGTAGAAAAGAGCTGGACACTTGCTGAGTTTCTTGCCGGTTCTTCTCAGTACAAGATCTCCCGCCCAGAGTTGACTTACGAACTGATGGCATAGTGACATTCACAAGAGCTACTTGTAAACTGAATAAAATGATTTTGAATTTTGAATTTTTTGAATTTTTGCCATCTCATCTTTATTTGTAACCGTCATGAACACAGTTATGTCATCAAGCTATTAAGACATTGCAATAAGAGTCAAAAGTACATATCTGTGCTCATGAATTAACGTTGAATTTTTTTGTTACAGCTACGATTGCAAATACACAATCCTGTTTCCGAAGCAAGAGATAGTGCGCGCGTACGCCGAGCGAGTAGAAGTCACTGTACCAGATGCGGTGGCGCGTCTCAGCCGGGACTTTGAGAAACTGCGCGTCACCGCCGAACGGGACCCTATGTACGAGATGCACGAGCAGGACAAGAAGAACATGTGGGCGCTGAGGTAAAGTCTATTTATAAACATTGTTAGAAAGATTGAGTGGTTTATGACAGTTTTATATAGTTAGAAACAGATGTAGTTAACAGAAATTCCGCTTCACTGCCTTAGTAGGACCACATTCATGAGACGCAAGAGCAGGACAAGAAGAATATGTGGGCGCTGAGTTAAAGTCAATTAACTGACACTGAGGAGCTCGATGGCGCAGTGGTTAACGCGCCCGGTCTGCGAGTGCTGAGGTTAAACAACTTTCGCAAAGGCCGGTCATCGGATGGGTGACCAAAAATTTATCATCTCGAGCTCCTCCGTGCTTCGGAAGGCACGTAAAGCCGTTGGTCCCGGCTGCATTAGCAGTCGTTAACAACCACCAATCCGCACTGAGCCCGCGTGGTGGTTTATGGCCCGTTCTCCCTATCGATCCATAGGGAAGGCTCGTGCCCTTCGAAGCTGGTGATGAACTGACACTATGGGGAAGATTAAGTGGCGTGAAGACATTTTTTATGATTGGAAGCAGCTGTAGTTAACAGAAACTCCGCTTCACCGTCTGAGTGGGGTCCCATGTACGAGATGCACGAACAGGACAAGAAGAACATGTGGGCGCTGAGGTAAAGTCGAGTCACTAAAATCATTAGTAACAATTGTATTTTATAAAAAAACAGCTAGTATTTTGCTAAAACTGCGCGCCGCTGTCGAACGGGACCCCATGTTCGAGATGCACGAGCAGGACAAGAAGAACGGGCACTATCGGTTAAATTGTGTTCTTTTTAGATTATTCTGATGCTACGTATTTCTGCCGCAAGCAGTTTTGTTTGTTTTTTCCTTGCTGTATTCTGGTTTAAAGGCTACTAGAACTAGTGATGCCCTCGCTATTGCGATCTTTCTATCAGGCGGGTCGTGTTTGTTTTCCACTTCAGTAACAAAAAAAATCTAGTATACAACCTAGTATAAATCTTGTATAATCTAGTGGACACGGCATGCAATAAATATATTGGACACTCTTTCTTATTCTTCGTCTTTATCAGCGCATCATCATACTCCGCTCGACGTACATACTCCTCACCATATAACATTTAAATTTTGATAAAAAATAAATTAACACATTTGCTAACTCTTTTACCCCAGGAACCACTTTCGCACGGAAGCTCCGGAGCTCCTTCCCCGGCTGCTATCATGCGTGGAGTGGGGGGAACGTGCCGAAGCAGCGGCGGCGGCTCGCCTGCTAGCGGACTGGCCCGCGCTGCCGCTGGAGTCAGCGCTCGAGCTGCTGGACTACGCGTACGCAGACGCTGCGGTTAGGAGCTTCGCCGTCAACTGTCTGCAGCGGATCAGGTATGTGGTATATTACACGCCTGGTAGCAGACTGGCCCGCGCTGCCGCTGGAGTTAGCACTGGAGCTGGTGGATTACGCGTATGCGGATGCTGTTGTTAGGAGCTTCGCGGTCAGCTGTCTGCTGTGGATCACGAACGTGGAGTGGAGTGGGGCGGCGAGAAACATAGAGTCACTCTAGCCGTGTGATCGGAACGTCCTCAGTGAGTTTCTAAAGTCGATGGTGTTGTAGAATATTGTCGCGCGCCAATATTTTGTCCTGTAAGGAATGAAACAATCCATTTTATATTTATATTTCCAGTAAATGTTGCAGACAAACCAAACTTACTTATCCTTTTGTAATCTCTCTTGCTTTTCTTGATGACATTATCTTTAAACTTGTTAATTCTTCTTCTTGATTCTGTTGAATTAATTTTAATTATCTTCCGCAGTGATGAAGACCTCCTACTATACTTACTCCAGTTGGTGCAAGCTTTAAAACACGAGTCGTACCTGATGTGTGACCTGTCAGTGTTCTTGCTGCAGCGGGCGTTCAAGAACATGATCATTGGACACTATCTCTTCTGGCATTTGAGGTTCGTACACGTATATGTACCAAAAAGTTTATTTGACACTTCAAGACCTTAATACATAATGGGCAGTGATCGGAGTAGGTAAAACTATTTTGGTTCATTGACCGTAAACGTTGATGTTAATATGGACATTCCGCGAAATTCTAACTGAAACTTTTTTTTATAAACATGATAAAAGAAGGCTTGTCTTACGTATTACGACGTTATCAAACTTACATTAGCGACGCGTTGCCAATTACCTGTTTTTGTCTCTTTCTACAGCATTCAAATTGTTTATCGACAATATTTCGGGAATGTCCATATTAATACAACGTATCGCAAATACAAAAAATTGCTCTACCTACTCCGATCACTGATAATGTGTTAAAAACATTTAAAAACGAATAAAAAACTAAACTGCCAAAACGAACGGGTCTTTCATGCACATTAAGCATTGTGTGTACATGGCGCTGGTTTTCAGAAAACCAGAAGACTATGGTGAATAGCTTTAGAATTGGGTAGTTGACTGATTAGTCAATAGAAAAACTTTTTAGCAATTTGAAAAAAAATAAAATCGCTTGCTCGTGGAATTTTTTTAACACACTGTCTTTTTTCAAATTGTAATTTGTTCGCAACAAAATTTGCGTACAATTATATATAACCATACTTTTAGGAAACTGTCTAAACTATTTTTTTTATAATAATTGTATGGGATTGGCAAATTATGACGTCACTATTGTGTTCCGTCAATTGAGTGTTTATTAATAATTTTTTGGGTTACAGAAATTCATGCTTAGGTCAAATAAAAAATAGATTAATGTTTCAAAGAACTTACATGATTTTATTTATACAACATCCTTATTGTATGATAAATAGTGATCAGATAATCGGATGCATATTTACCTTAAGTTAATTTTTGGCTAAGACATTATGGAAGCGTCTTCTTAAAACATGTTTTTTAAATTATAAGGAAGTTTTTTCGTTAAAAGTGCATTCCATATTAGCCAACATCTGAACATAAGTAAATATACCTACATCAAAACACTAAATTTGTCGATTCCTATATCCCGGGATTTTTTTTGATAAAAAAGTGCATTCCATAACAGCCAACACAACTCTCAACTCAGCTTTAGGTAAATATGCATCGAGTAGTCTTTTGCCAACACACAATTAAAAATAAACCAAGTACCGGTACCAAGGTGGTCGCAAAACGTTACAAAGTGTAATTAGTGTTTATTTCCGTCCAGGTCCGAGATGCACATGCCGTCGGTGGCGGTGCGCTTCGGGCTGATGCTGGAGGCGTACTGCCGCGGCTGCCAGGACCACATCAGCTCGCTCATGCGCCAGATCGCCTGCCTCGACAAACTCAAGTGTTAGTGTATTGCGCTTAGATATTTTTGAATAGCTAATATTTTTTATATTATTCATTAACACCGTTTTTCTTACAAAAGTTTTGATTCACTGTGTTGCAATAGCTTATATTTTGTAATCACATAAACGTCGTCGCACAAATGTGGTCGATTATCCACCTGAAGAGAAACTTCATGAAGGCCGCCGAACGGTATTCATTAAGCACCCGTGTTTGGCCGGTTTCTGAGCCAGGGTGATTGAAGCCTTTGACGCGCAAAGAACAAGAATTACTTAAGTGTGTTTGTTTTTCCGTCTCGTCAAAACGGAGCAAAATATCGACACGATTATACTTGTGGCGGCGCCACCTACCGCATACGCCGCACATTATTTCGACACGAAGCAAATACCTTCTCAACCGTGTCAACAGATGGCGCCACAAACGCATACCAACGACATCGCTACTACTCGACTACGACGATAAAATAGTATGAGAAGCCTGCATCGCGGTAGCGAAGTTTCACCGTCTCCTTCGCTATATATATAGCACCTCCAACTAACATCCGTTGGACCTCGGTCCCCGAGCTATACCACCCAGCTCGGAGGATGATCTTCCCTTTGGCCTTCCTCGATGTGGCATCCAACCCGTACCATTGGTTCCCCTACATACTCAAGAGATTCGTAGAAGGCCCCTAGAGTTATTTATTATCCCAGTCAAATGCATTGTTAATGAGTAATGATATATTGTATGAGTTTGTAATGAGTTTTGTAGTTGTGATAGACCGGCGAATAATAAAATTGGCTCGAAATTGCTCGCGTGATACGAGCGTGAATTATAAAAATCGAGTAGATACTACATACATTGAAGTATGACTATAAAAACAGCCTTACAATTTGGTTTATTTACTGATCTCTGCAGGGGCGAGCCAATGCATCCGCAAAAAGAAGGAGATCTCCAAGGCGCGCTCCGCGCTGCAGCAGCACCTGCAGGAGCAGCATTGCGTCGAAACGCTCTCCGACTTCGTCTCGCCGCTCAACCCGAGCTTCGTCTGCAAGAAAATCAAGTAAGTGAAATGAAATGAAATGAAAAATATTTATTCAGTTTATGCACAATAGTGCACTTATGAACGTCGCGTCTATGAGTTCAATAATAGTAATAATATATCGGTTGACTTTTTTTATCACCGTCCAAACCTACTGAGGTGACTTCCGTGATACAAACAAGCAACTCTTACTATTGGACCAACTCCCTAACTCGAAAATAAAAATCAGCTGGTCCATACATTTTGGTCGAATGAATATTGATGTTTTGTATGGAACAGCTGAATTTCATTTTCGAGTTAGGGAGTTGGTCCAATAGTAAGAGTTGTTCGTTTGTATCACGGGAGTCATCTCAGAAGGTTTGGGCGGTGATAAAAAAGTCAACCTGTTTAATTGAATAAACTCTACATATATTTAATGTGATTCTACTGCTGGTTCGGAAGGTTGTTTCTACTGAGAAGAACCCATCAAGAAACTTAGTAGCTACCTTTTCAAAATCAATTCTTGTCATCAGCCTGTGAATGGTACACTGTTAGGCTTAAACATTCTTACATAGGGTTACCAAGTCTTAAATTTCAAAAGCCGTACACGGCGTAAGTCTTAGCCGGTATTGGCTCTGAAAGCCGGACATTTTTTAATAACATTAACTTTCACCTTAAAAAAGATAATCAATTACTAAGACATAAAACTGAAAAGGTCGGACACTCGGTCACCTTAATCTCACATAAACAATAGCACATTGGAAAATTGGGCAGTACATTGGAAGTGCGCTTCTTTTGGGTAACTGAATTTAATCAACTTTCGCAAAAGCTGGTCATTGGATGGGTGACCAAAAATGTGTCATCATGAGCTCATGCATCATGCATTAGCATTCGTCAATAACCACCACATCACACTGGGTTTATGGCCCGTTCTCCTTATCCATCCACAGGAAATGCTTGTGCCCCAACAGTGGGGACATGATCTGGTGATGAAAGCTTACCGCATACGGGCAGCCGGTGGCCTATGTGAGATTAGCTAGCTCCACTATCTTAAAAATAAAAAGTCTCAATGATTGGCGATTTCGGGTGAAGCGCGCTTATTTCGCTCTTCACTTATCATCAGTTCAAATGAAGGTCACCGCCTATCCATTTTACTAAGAAAACTAATAAAGTAATCGTTCCCAGGCCGGAGCGGTGCCGCGTGATGGACAGCAAGATGCGCCCGCTGATGGTGGACTTCGAGAACGTGGACCCCAGCGGCGCCGACATCCGCATCATCCTCAAGATCGGCGACGACCTGCGCCAGGACATGTTCACGCTGCAGATGCTGCGCATCATGGACCGCCTGTGGAAGAGCCACGGATACGACTTTAGGTGACATACTTGTTCAAACTTAATCACTTACTCAGCGACCAGAGGATCTTGGACTCTGACACAAGACGACGCCCTCTGTCACAAGACAACGCCCTATGACAGGACGACGCTACTGCGCTCTGTTCTGCGCAGCCTCTTCTTTTTTGACGACTACCTGACCCGGCGGACTTCGTACCGCATTTTTTTTAATATAGCCTATGTTACTCAGCGCTAATGTAGCATTCTAATGGTGAAAGAAAAAATCGGTCCAGTAGTTTTTGAGTTTATTCGTTGCAAACATACATACATACATAAATACAAAGGTTTCCTCTTTATAATAATAGTATAGATGACATACTTGTATACTTAATTACTTACTTACTCCGCTGGCTCAGCGAGCCGAAGTGGATCTTGGCCTCCGACACAAGACGACGCCACTACGCTCTGGGTGCCTAGTGTGAGTTTACTATTTGTATTCATTCGATAACGTTTACGAAAACTAGTATGGCGAAGTGGATATTGGCCTTTGACACAAAACGACGCTACTGCCAGAGTGAACGAGAGTGCGGCAACTTTAAACAAGCGCTCCGAAACGCAAGCATACAAGCTCGTAGTTCACTTATATTAGCACACAGAAAAAAGCACGCGAAAGGAGTACGCAATGACGCGGGCCAGAGAGGTGAATCTTCCATACATTGAATAATTTCAAAAATTTAATATACAGCAGCGCCATCTTTCGTAGGAGGAACCTCAAGTTACTAACTCGATTATCCATATAATGTCACAAGATGGCGGTAGTATAGATAGCATTTTAAATTAATAAGTTACGTTTAGTTATTTTTTAGTAACTTTTTTATAACCAGAACTTTCGTCATCTTCTTAAAGAGCTCGGCGGCCGCTACGACGGATCGTGTTATAGTAGCTATAGAGAAATCGTAGGTTCGATCCTTCGTAAATAATTTTATAAAGTTTTGATTTTTATGTTCATTTTTAGGTTTTTAATATGTTTACTTATATCAATCTTACAATAATATTATACAATAAAAAATATTAACTACTACTACTAGTTTTTTGTAATTATTATATATATTTTTAGCGCCATCTATCGGGAAGAAGCGTAAACGCGCACGCAAACGTCTACTACCGCCATCTATAGTACAGGGAACCTAGATTCCCATCTTTTTTTCATGAGAGGCACATCTATACCCAATATTATACATGTCTATGACGCGGGCTGTCCCCACAGACGCGGATCGGGCAGCGTATGTTGCTGTAGTAACGGAGAATAACAAGTATGTCACTGAGCGCTGATCTGTAAAGATTTTTCTCTATCTTGCGTTTCCTTTTAATCGACGTCATAGCGACTCTGCGCCTCGTGCTCAGGCTCAATTCGAAACGCGTGCCGATCAGTATACACGTATTTTTCTTGGTTTGGGTGTCGCGACTGCGAGTTTTTTTGCATATAGGTGGGTGCCTATCGAAAATGTCTGGAAAAAAACCTGTTGTGTATGGGGATGACGTCACAACACACATAACCATAATCCCAGTTTGTCCTTTTTTACTTTTCCGACAGATATGACAAGGTAAGATTTTTTTTTTCGTTATTACTAATAATGCTAAGTTAGCACTTATCAGTTAGCTAAGTATCCGTTTTGTAGTTATACCTAACTACCTAATATCGTAAGAATAAATACTCGCATTGAGTATAAGACTGCGTGTTTAAGATATTCTACAGATAACTCAAACACTATTTTGATAATACCTCCTGATGATTTTGTACACTTAGTTAAAAAATGGAAAGAAATATTCAGAAATTATTTTACCATAAAAAAACTGTACTGCCGGCAAAATAGCCAAAACTATTTTTGATAATAGGTATGTCCGACCTTAAGCATGTACTTCCATGTACATCAATAATATATTTAAAAAAATTCTACATTCGCATGCGGATATATTTCGTTATTAAATTGAATAACGCAGCTTTTAAAACTGGCCGAGTAAGGCGTAAATATTTTGCTGTGTCCCATTTGTAAATTAATACTTGATTACAATTGTACATTATAATGATTATGGTTTCATTTATAATATAAAAGACACCCAAATTCACACAATAATAAATTATGTGTTATAATATACTATGTGTGACTCAACCCTAGCCGGTAGTACAGCTCGGTACGTCGATTCAAGATCACGGCACTGTTGCCGCACTCTCGTTCACTCTGCCACTGCGCTCTGATCTGCGCAGCTTATAAATAAAATAAAATAAATAAAAAATTGTTTATTTGTCTCAAACACAGTAAAATAGAATAAAAATACATTGACCAACATAACTTAACGTTGAGACAAAAAGGTCTATGACTCAGTGGCTGCAGGGGACCCGCAGCCTCTGCTATTCTGCCATAACCAATAACAATGAAATAATTGGTGAGTACTTATATTACTTATTTATAAAAGACGTGGACAGCATACGATATTACACATTTAAAAAAAAAATACACATGTACACAAAAATCCACTTATTACAAACAGGAGCCGGGTGACTAATCATATCATTGATAGACATATTTTAAGGCCGATGCCAGGGATTGCTTATGAAGTAGCCAATTTCGACATTTACGCCTAAAGGTTGGTAGTGAGCGAGAAAGTGTAGAACGGATAGGCGGCGGTAAGTCGTTCCAAATTTTGGCGGCGGCGTACTTGAAGCATCTTGTTCTCATCTTCTTATTTCTCTCATCTTATTCCAGTTTGATGGCACATTTGTTCTTTCTTTTTTTGTTTTTTTTTAAAGGAACTGCTGTTGTCCGCCTGATTTTTTACAGCGTAAGCGGACGTAAAGGTGTCCAGAAACTTAAAGATTCTTCAAGCCGCGGTGATTGACTATCCGAGGATCTCTAGAGGATTTCTAGAGGGAATGGCATCACGCAAGTGTGTGATCGGATTCGAGGACATCCAGAGGGCGCCTCTAAAGGCTACCTCGGGTTGAGTTAACCGTATCGTGGCGCACGTATGTATTACATACATGTTAACACGCTTGTTTTGCGAGTGGCAGAGATGAGTTTCGCCCTGCTATGATCTTGACAAGTATGTAAGGTGAAGTGACTGGCGTTAGTAGCAACAGAATATTAATAGAATAGAAATAGAATATTATTCTTATTGGTAGCGTGACCAAAGATTAAACTGCTTTCTATAAAAATCATCCAACTAATTTGTATATTGTTATTGCCCCACAGACTGAGCCCCTACAACTGCATTTCTATGGAGAACGAAGTGGGCATGATCGAGGTGGTGGAAGACGCCGAGACCGTCGCCAACATACAGAAGCAGAGCGCGCTCTTCAACGCCGCGTCCACCATCTATCGCGCCACGCTGCTCCGTGAGTATCTAAATATTATATAAGGTCACATTTTATCAACTACAAATATTTTGAGGAAAATTTAACAACATAAATAAACTATTTTTATGAAAAAACCTTAAATTTTTATACGCTAGTTTTTAAGAAAAACGCCAAAAGCGAATCGATTAAAAAACACCCCTTACGCACTTTCGGTAGTTTTAATTCAAAAGAACCGAAACAGAGAGGCTACAATGCCTACACTTTTTACACGTGCCCGTAGTTTCATTCAAAGGAGCCGACAGAGAGGCCGCAATGGGTTCTCTTAAAATATTACGATTTTTGTGTTAGGAAAAGTAAAAATAATAACTAACCTGATTTGTTTTTAAATTCTAGGGCCTTATTTCTCTGATATAATTAGATGTTTTGTTAAAAATATTTGCGGTTAATAAAATGTGACCTTATAGAGAATGAACGCCACTCCACTGTGTTTACGTTCATAGATAATGACATGCCTATACAGCACATCGTCAGGTCATTTTATGGCCTAACTGCTTCGGCACGAGCCTTCCCTATGGATGGATAGGGAGAACGGGTCATAAACCACCACGCGGGCTCAGTGCGTTGCGGTGGTTGTTAACGACTGCTAATGCAGCCGGATCCAACGGCGTTACGTGCCTTCCGAAGCACGAGGGAGCTCGAGATGATAAACTTTGAAAAGTGTTATTTATGGCTCGGTTTTCTTTCACTTACACTAAATCACAGAATGCATAAATAAAAATAAAAAAACAAGTTTAAAGTACTTAGAAAATGCCTTTGTTTCGTGGGGTTATAAATTTTACTTCGTGCTCATACTGGTACAAAATGGGCATACTTACTTCATGGTTAGCTTCGCTGTTATACAGTACAAATTTTTTGGGATGTGATAGTAAGTATCCATGAAAATAAACTACTTTCTGAATAGAAAATTCAGCTGTTCCAACAATTTTTGGAGAATTATTGTATATTGAAATGTATGAAGGAGTTGTTTTTTTAAGTTATAAAGTTGGTTTCGTACAAAACATTTTTTTATTTCTGTAACAACACCCTAAAATTTGGATGATCACAAAAAAACATCCTTTTTGACTTTTCAGAGTGGCTAAAAAAGCAGACCGAAGACGAGGGCGGCAAACAGAACGAGGTGGCGTTCAACAAGGCGGTGGACGAGTTCACGATGAGCTGCGCGGGCTACTGCGTGGCCACCTACGTGCTGGGGATCGCCGACCGCCACCCCGACAACATCATGGTCAAGAAGAGCGGCCAGGTACGACTAGCTATAAGTTTTTGAGTGACCAAAAAAAACACACAAACCACAGGTTTAGCGGCTATTAAAAAATCGAGATAGCAAACATATAATTTCTTAGATAATCTCCACCATATACAACCACATGCCAGTGATTAATAGTACTATATAACAATCATGTTGTAGGTAAATTTTGGATCTTATCGTAGGTAGTAGCCTGATGATATGCAGGATCTACTAAAACCTAAAACACCCGTCTACCAATCCAAAAACTCTAAGGAGTCGTTCACGACCCGTCGCGGCGGTCCCTTGACACATCTCTTGGGCGCCTTATTTTTGAAAAGCACCACATGGCTGAGATATTGGGGTTGTATGTTACGAAAAAAAATTGGAAAGTATGAACCCTAGGTCCAGCTGACATTACAGTACAGCTTGAGTAATGTTTAGTAATAGTTTACGGCAATCTCTTTTCAAAAATAACTTTTTGTTTATTTAACAATTAATAAGAAATTGAACGAAAAGAAAAAATTGAAGAAAATTCAACCTAGAGTCATGCCTGTGGTTTTGTTTTATTTTCTAAAATTTGGGCTATGTCGAATATTAATGTAAAATAATGGTGGATTATTAACAGTTAAGGGGGTGCCGCGCGGAATTTCGAAATTTACGTGTTTTTAAGTCACTGGTGCTAGGCGCTGAATAGGTCATATACATTAAAAGGACTAGTGTACATAGGTTAGCTTGATCCTTTCACAAGGCCATGGTTGTCTTGGAATTTGAAACAAATACCCAGAAACTGCATAAACAATACGTAAAAGTAATGATATCTAAAAACTTATTTCTTCAGAAAGTAAATATAGCACAAATGAAACAATGATTCGACATCAAAATGTTTGTATTGATATTCCGCAGGCCACTGTTGTCTTATTTTTCAATTAAAAAATATTAATATGTAACTATTAAGACTTTTATTATTTTTTACCCAAACGCCTATGATTTTACGATAGTAAACATTGCTCTAATTAAATCACCAGCCTACTCCGTACAGATATTAGTGTGCGTGCGTATTCGTAGTCGTGCGTTGTCACACTACTGCCACGCGCCGCTCGCTCGCTATCATAAAGAAACTTGAAAAGTGTTCGTGAACGTGCATGTGTGTTGGCAAATAAAACAAAACAGTGCAACGTCACTTTTAAAATTTTCTTAAGAAGTCCGCTTGAGACCTAATTAAAGCCCATATCTTTACTGAGATACTCAATGGTTTGGGGCTTAATCATTTTTCACTTCTCATTACTATTATCATTAATCATTATCATATATTAACTAAAACAATACTATCTGTATACTAAAACTAATAAATGTGCTAACTGCACAAAGCCATCAACAGAAAGAAAAAACAAATTATACTATGTACTATGTATGTATACATATTATTATAATATTATAAAGCTGAAGAGTTTGTTTGTTTGTTTGTTTGGTTGAACGCGCTAATCTCAAGAACTATTGGTTCGGATTGAAAAAATATTTTTGTTTTGAAAAGTCCATTTATTGAGGAAGGATTTCGCTAATGAACACGTGTGAAACCGCGGGGTACAGTTAATCTATACTAATATTATAAAGAGGAAAGCTTTGTATTTTTGTATATATGTTTGCAACGAATAAACTCAAAAACTACTGGACCGATTTAAAAAATTCTTTCACCATTAGAATGCTACACTGGCGCTGAGTAACATAGGCTATAAAATGTTCAAAATGATTTTTAACGCAAATTTTGTTGCGAACAAATTACAAAAACACAAATGTTGAAAAAATTTCCACAAGCAGGATTTGAACCTGCACCCTTCTGACATTCCGGGTCAGGTGCTCTTCCAATTGAGCTATCGTGGTTCTAACCAGCCCGCCGAAATTATTCAACACTTTTTACTTTGTAAGCCAAAGGCCGTAACGGGTAACCGTCATTAACATCCAATCATAATATTTTTACAAATATTAAAGATCAGTTAAGAAATAAGCAAGCTATTTTATAAAATGTTCAAAATTATTATTAACGCAAATTTTGTTGCGAACAAATTACAAAAACACAAATGTTGAAAAAATTTCTACGAGCAGGAATAGCAGAATATTTGTAAAAATATTATGATTGGATGTTAATGACGGTAGTTGTTGACATTGAATGGGCGCCTTTGGCTTACAAAGTAAAAAGTGTTGAATAATTTCGGCGGGCTGGTTAGAACCACGATAGCTTAATTGGAAGAGCACCTGACCCGGAATGTCAGAAGGGTGCAGGTGCAAATCCTGCTCGTGGAAATTTTTTCAACATTTGTATTTTTTTTTAACATAGGCTATATTAAAAAAAAAGAAAAAAAGAATGCGGTGCAGAGTCCGCCGGGTCAGCTAGTTAGAAATAAAAGTCCTTTGCAAGATCCATCTCCTTGTGACCAAGGAATAACTTTTTTTTAAACAGTGGCTTGTCTCCCACAGCTGTTCCACATCGACTTTGGCCATTTCCTCGGCCACTTCAAGCAGAAGTACGGCTTTAAGCGAGAGCGCGTGCCTTTCGTGCTGACCCACGACTTCATCCACGTCATCAACAAGGGCCAGCGCGGCTCCGGTGACAACGAGCCCATCGACTTCAAGATATTCCGCGAGCACTGCGAGACGGTCAGTACCAAGCTTGAAATAAAAATGTACATTATTGTACACCATATTATGCAGGCTCGATGGCGCAGCGGTTAACGCGCCCGGTCTGCGAGTGCTGAGGTTAAGCAACTTTCGCAAAGTCCGGTCATCGGATGGGTGACCAAAAACATATCATCTCGAGCTCCTCCGTGCTTCGGAAGGCACGTAAAGCCGTTGGTCCCGGCTTTCGTTAACAACCACCAATCCGCACTGGGCCCGCGTGGTGGTTTATGGCCCGTTCTCCCTATCCATCCATAGGGAAGGCTCGTGCCCCAGCAGTGGGAACATTAAATGAGCTGATGATGATGATGATGATGATGATATTATGCATATTTTGTAATATAAGGTGATAAAATAAAGTACATAATAAAATAAAGTACATAATAAGCAATTATTGTTACTAACTCAATATGGACTTTGATCTGAAATAAATTATTTGAATTGAATTGAATTGTAAAAGACATAAAGAGGACTAAACAAAAAAAACTGTACAAATTATGCTTGTGCAGTGAGCGTCTGTGATCTAAATACTCAAATTTAACGTATTTAAACGCAGACGTTTAAATTCAAATGGAGATTCAAATAATTTGTTGACAGAACAAAAAGCAATCTTAGTTCAATTACATAATCATGTTCATCATCTCAGTCAAAAGACGTCCACTGCTGAACAAAGGCAAAAAGCCAAGGATCTCCACAACGACCGGTTTTGTACTGCTCGCATCCAGCGGCTTACCGCTATCTTAACCAGATCGTCCACATTGTTGTTGGTCAATCACATACATAATTGAATATGCACCTTACTGTTAAGTAATAAGGTTGATTTTGTCAAAAGTTGACTCGTCTCTTCTAACCGCAGTAAAGTCAGCCTCACTTTTGATGCATTTACGTTCGAATTCTACACGTACGTAAACATACGATATTGAACGTACGAATTGAACGCGAACGCTGGTTACGTTTTTCTCTGTTAAAATACCAGTGACACAGTCACGTTACGTTTATTCGTACGCACGCATGAACAACCCAAACAAGTTGGTATTAATTTCGCACGTGGGGACTATATGCGCGTACACGTATGACTAGTTCGCACTTCGTGTGCGAAGTACAATCACGAGCATTAACATGTGTACACTATTGAAAAATTTTGACTCTTATTCCATTGTGTTAAGAGTTTCGTTGTTCGATTTGCCGACTACTGTCGTACGAAAGTTGTCGGCAAATCGAGATGTAGCGTTTATTTGCCTGGAACATGGTATTGCAGTATCTCAACTTATATAATTAATTGTGTTTATGAAAACGCTAATGGAAAGTGTCTTGCTATTATAGGGCATTTTCCAATATTTTAACGGTGTAAAGGAGGAAAGAAACGACCTTGCTGATTTTCTTGCCGGTTCTTCTCAGTACATGGTCTCCCTCCCGCCCTATGTAGACTTACGAACCGAAGGCATAGTGACATTCATAAGAGCTACTTGTAGCATAAACTGAATAGATGATTTTGAATTTTGAATTTTTTACAAAGAGTTCCCTATTGACTCCCAACAGGCGTTTCGCATCCTGCGCAAGCACGGGCACCTGATCCTGTCGCTGTTCTCCATGATGATCTCCACGGGGCTGCGCGAGCTCAGCTCCGAGAAGGATCTTCAGTACCTGCGCGAGACGCTCGTGAGTCAACTGCTATGTTCATAGGACTTTATTGCAGAGAGATTAGAGACTGTTTTACAGTGATAATCTTAGGTGTTATGCTTATTATCGTTTTCACCAACAACCGCCAAAAGTTAAGTCACTTAAACTTAAGGTTTTACTCTGGCTACCGTCACTTAAAATTGTAGAGGGGTCACTTATAACTTAGTATATATTATAATACTTATAACTTGTATAAGTTTTGATTTTGTCCAAGTGAAACCGTCACCTAACATAACTGTCAGGTTGTCAGTAAAAACGGGCATAAATCACCTAAATCTGCCGTACTCATGCCCGTTTTCATCGATGACGTGACGTGACGAGTTTTAGCCATTTTATTACTCAGCTATAAACGACGCCGTGTTATATGATCATCATTAAGATATAGTGGCCTGTGATTTTTTTTTGTAGGAATATTAGCAAATAATGTTAATTAGAAGCAGTGCTGACACTGCTGATCCTGCTTGTGAAGTAGGAATGAAAAAAACATGTCCTGGAAGTTAATTCTATTTATCCATATCACTACAAAATAAATTTATACGTCCAGGTAATGGATCTATCTGAAGAGAAGGCGATGGAGCACTTCCGCTCGAAGTTCAGCGAGGCGATGAAGAACTCATGGACCACGTCCATCAACTGGGCCTTCCACAACTTCGACAAGAACAACTGACAGCGACCCGTCGGCCGCCGGCTGAAGCGGCACCCGCCCAAGCACCAACCACAGACGCTGTGAGAGAACAGACTTTAAGCCAACGCCGCAAGGCTCAATATTACGATGCAGGTTGCTGACGATTTTGTGTCATATAGTTTGCGTGCCTGTTTCAATGCGACGACTTCGATTTAAGATTTTATCGATATCGATATTTCTGTCTAAGTTGTATTCGCTTGAACGCATTCGATGCTCGATGCTTACGGCTGTTAAGGATAACAATGCGAGTAGTACGCTATTTGCCGTTAAGAGAACTCGCACGCAAACTAACGTATTGTACGTAGCAAGGAGCCCTCTTGCAATGTTCACCTGCTATTTCAAATATTTGATTCTATAATTGGCTGTTTTATTTATGCTTAGTCAAAACAGAGGAATAGGGGTAAAAGTTAGTTTAAGTTGATATGATATTTATGATATTCGGTTTGGATTTATATAAAAAAGGTTAAAACGAACGTTTGGTATATGCTCGCCGCGGTGAATATCGCTTCAAACCTGCAATGAACTTCAATACTTATGATAAAGACGTAAGGACCTTTATAACTTACAAATAGCAATGAATGACCACTTTCCAGTTCAGATAAAGAAAAACACATAAGTAAAACCTATATGTATCTGAAATAACAAGATGTATAAGGAACGCCAGAAAGAAGTTTTAAATATACAAGGAGGCTAAAGTAGCCAGCGTTGGCACTAGAACGAGACGTGGTTGTCTTAAGACTGATAGTTTACGTTGTTCGGAGTCACGGTTCGCGATCACCGCGGCGTCCGTTAGCTAGTTAAAATCGGTTTTATATGGACTAGGGAATTAGTTTGATTGCAACGTTGATGCTCGGTTAAGACGGAATTAATGGAAAAAAAGAAAAAAGGTTATACGTTTTTACTTTTTAAGAAGCAAGGAGTCGATATTTGAATGTACAAAATTTTGTAAGCCGTATATGTCTAATAAATTTTATGTATTTGAATTTCATGTCAACTACTTATTTAAACGGTACCAAGCGGTACATACCATACGAATTATAATTCTACCCCCAGATAGTGTCAAACAACTATCTAATTGGTTTTCTGCATAAAACAAATCATAATATTTTAGATTCTACTCTGATGGCAACACGGTGTTAAATGGTTCATAAAAGCAAAAAACTTGACCATTCTAAAAAATCATGTTGTGTAAAAATTTTAAGTATGCGAACCTAAAAAGTCATCAATGGCATTGAAAGATCGACTTTGGTCGCTGATTTAAGATCTAAAATCAATTTTTTTTTCACGATTTGTAAGAAAGTAGTATATGCTAGTTTAGTCGAATAAAAAATAGCCTAAATTCTATCTGACTCCATCGCCTATTTCATGTTAATCCGTCTATACCAGCTCGACTTGAGGCATAGAAAGAATGGTTTGTAAACGAGCTGAAAATGTTTTGATAAAGTCCTAAGTTGATGAGCTTAAGTTGGGTTTTATGTCCGAATGTTGGCGTTATTACTATGGAAGCAACTAGCAACATTGCTTGATCATACATTGATACTGTGGGTGCATCATTGAATCGTTTGTATTATGAAATAACGAACATTTAAGATTTTGAAGTTAAGAACTACTCTCGGTGTTGATTAACTATTGTAAACTTAATCATATAACGTTTACCAATTTTATAATATCTCTAATGTTTATTGGAATGGGACATGAATGATAATGTAACTTGTTGAAAGAAATATCCTTTTCATTATAACGGCCAATTATATTATGTGTGGTAGATATATTCTAACGCGATATTGCTCATTTAATTTTCACACTCCAGTCTATAACACCGCTCTATAAATTGGTCGAAGTATATAAAAAAATATAACCTTTTTGCAAGCTGTTCAGTGGTGTGACCGGAAGTAACGTGTGGAGCCATTTTAGAGTGTAGCGGCGGCCATTTTGGCTGTGATATTTGTGCGTTGGCACGTTTGTTTGTTGAGAACGTACTTTTGTTATGTATGTAGTAGGCATTCATTATCGATGTAGTTGTTCGTCTACTCCTGTAGTTTGAATACGAAGATATAGGATGGAAAGATCGGATGATGATAACTGGGCAATAAACTTAGGTCAGCAATTTTTTTCCCAAAGGTTTGTAATGAATAGTGGATACTGTTTTTATAAATTTCTAATTTTAATGGAGAAAGTTAGTTTTTTTTCATCTACATAAAAATTTATGATATGTACCTTTCGTTGGTTAATTTAGTGGTAGGGTTAGGTGTATTTTATAGGTATGGTATCGTAGGATCGATTTTGGGACCGAATGCGAGGGATGGAATGGGCCGCCGCCGCCCTAGGGCTGCGCACTATGTCACACCACATAATTAGGGAAATTGATGCTCTCATTTCGGACATAGGACTAATAAGCAAAGTCGTTATAGTTGCATGAAGCGTTAAACGACCCTAGTTAAATTTGCTCGTGTATGTATAATTTAATATAGGCTTAGCAGTATTATATCGTCGTATATTAGGAGCACTGGAGGAGTAATTATTTGTTTTAAGTACTCTTTATTATAATTTCAGGCTACCTCATGGTATCGTGTTTAATACCTTTAGTTTATCTTATTCGGTAGGCGCTTCCCGAAGTAGTGAGGCAGATAATATTTGGATAACTGCGACATCGAGAGACGTTCACCATTTCGATTTTGTTTTATCGATTCGCAATTTCCTTTGTACAGACGCCCGGACATCAGATAATCCTAAACTGTCCAATTTCTTCAATTTACTTCAATAAATTTTCAACCATATGACATAGACATAAAGTTCAAAGTTTATTGAGGATATTTGATAGTTTGTGGTACTCTGATGTTGAGACAATTACTAGATAATATGTGTACCGCCGATTTAGCTCAACATAATTGAAAGTGAAATTTAGCACTCGTTGGAACACTAGTAAGTATATATGAATAAGCGTTAAAATACACGTAATTAATAAAATTATATACAAAATAAAAGAATACCGAATGATGATACTTAGCGTTAATTAGTAACAGATGAGTATAATTAGATGAATTACGGTACTAATGGATTGCTTTGTATACATGGTTGAAATGGCAAGTAATCTTACTCAAATTATTTTCTAAATTAAAATATAGTAAAGCATTTTACTTACGTTGATTTAGTATTCAAAACCTAATACATTTATTAAAAAAAGTCCTTAATTAAAAAAGCTTTATACCTTAACCCATATATTAACTTTGGTACACATTTAATTTACACTACTGATGAAACAATTGATGAATTTGTTCCTTAGTAAATTGTTTTGTCCTTTTTTTTAGTATCAATTATCTAAAAAATAAATTGTGATAATCAGTGTGTCATACAAAGTTAATATATGGGAAGAGAAATCATTGAAATTGCGACAAACACAGGAGCTTACTGGTAATGAACAATGCTTTCAATATAAATTAAAAAAATACTTGTTTCTAATTAGATAAATTATCGAGTGAGATCACTTGTCATGCATGTAAGAGGTAAGAGTAATGCCAAAGTTAAAAATCGGGAATTTCGTTTTCGTTAACGTGATCGAATGGCGAATCATTCCTACACCCTGTTCACAGCTAAATCATTCGCAACCAATTAATGAGTGCAATGTAGACCTCTCCGGTGTAATGGCAAGTCTACTTAAAATGTCGTTTACTTTTAACGACGGTAGTTTTATGGATACACAATAATCGGTAAAAATTACAAACATTAAGCAATCGCATTTATATAAAACATTAATTAATAATCTATTTGAATGGGCGTACTAATGAAATGCGCAGGTAACTAGTTTATTTCTCATTATTGCTTAATATTTGTTTATTTCATTTTTTACCTTCGAAAATAAGAAGGGCAAACTAGAGATTGAAAGAACATACATATGGCTTAAACCTTCTATGAAGTAATTTAATTTAATCTAGCAGTTTTATAAATATCGAATACCTTTTTCTCTTGTAAAGTAATAATTTATGTAATCAGCGTGTTTTAAAAAAAAAATTGGGAAACTGCTTTTGATATTAAAAAAACCACTCAACCCACGATTCACTAAATAGTTCACGGAAAATTAATAGGCAAATTAAGAACCGGTGGTTGGTACTGAGATAATTATATCAATATAATAATTTTACTACGCGAATTAGCGTGTGCGTGTATAAAGCCTGTTCGGATGTCGTAATAAAATCTTAGCACGATCAAGCGAGCTAATATTGTTTGGCTAGGCAACTAAAATTTTAGAATAAACCAGTTTCATAAATTAAGTTTTGCTACCTCGGGTCAAGGTTACTACTCGTATGTATTTCGATGTAGAAATTCACTCGTCAAAACGAGTTGGGCTGACGTATTGTGTTACTGACGCACGTATCTATTGCCGCGGTAACTGAATACCGGCCTGCGGCTTAGATTATGATTTATTAGATCAAATAATTCAGGTCATTTACAGTAGTCCGCGCTCGAATCGCTAGGATTAGGTTTTGATAGAAATCTTGCTTGTGGTAATATTGAAGCTTGTTAAGATCAATAACTGATTGTTCACCCAGCTATGGTTTATTTTAAAGAGACGTTTGCTATCGCTAATGAAATGCAAACATTTTTTTTATATTTCTAGTTAAATTTTTGTCTTTGTACAGTCGACCACACATCGGATGTTTTAAAGTAATTTTAAAGTCTTAACGGTAGTATTGAAATTAAAAATGACATAATATTCACTACAATTGAAATATTATTAGTTTTTCATTCTTTACATTAGTTTTTTTTGATACATACCGTTCAAGAATTTAAGTGTCAAAATATATAGTGTCTATCATAGTGTGAAAATTATAGTCACCACTTCAAAAATAGCAACCCAATATAATATGTCTGTATAATTTACCTATCCAAAAATGTTAAATTCCTTCAATAAATGTTCAACCATATGCCATGTACATAAAGTTCAAGGTCTATTGAGGAAATATGACAATGTGTGATAGTCTGATGTGCACGCGTGTACTGTTACGTCTGATGTGTGCTTGACTGTAGTATTAAAGAAAAATGCACATTTACAGGTTTAAAAAAATGTACCAATGTGAAATATCAATTAACAATAGGTGTATCATTCAAGAGCCAAACAATGTTCATTATTTATCCATAATACACTGCCAAGAAGAAACACTAGACTGATCGCTTGTTAGAAATAGATTAGTATCGAGTAACGGCCCTTAAAGCCTCCTGCACATGGAATGCGACGTGATCTGATGATAAAAATTCCCTCTTAACATTCTCATGATAATGTTACAGGAAAATTCTATCTATCCTGCACTTAAACTTTAGATGAAATATTTTTGTCTGCTCTTTATTCTACATCTTTTTTTAAGTTTACACATTCACTTACTACACGTTGAAATGAAAACCTTTGTAACCTACTAGCGATTATTTTGCACATTATTTTATTTTGACGTTACAAAGCCTTTACAAAGTCCGTAGTCCAGGGTTTCTCTCAGTGAAAATAATATGTAACATAAACTCGTGTAGATCATTAGAAATAGTTTCATTTTAATGTTGCATTAAATCGCATTAATAAAGCGAAGGATCGCTGGTCGTGTTAAGTGTGGAGGAGGCTTAAGATTACCCGCGCATCAGGAAACGCCACTTAAGCAACTCATAAATAGAATTAATACTTAGCGTATGTACATACATGATAATTATTACTCATATATGAAAATATTGTAAAATTCAAAAAGGTTACATATGTTGACAGTTACTATAATATAGCTTGTTTGTCAGAAGCTACTTTACAAAATATAAATTATCGATTTGAATTAAGTAACTATTCATACTATTAGTATTCGCTGCATGTACAGTCGGCGACAGATCAACCTACCCAAAACTGTCAAATTTCTACAATCAGTTTTGAACTTTATTGTTTGGTTATAAGGATCAATATTCATTGGAGAAATTTGACAGATTTGGGTATGTAGAATAATCTGTAGTTTATTCTGGTTTCAATATAAATATACATTAATTAATCATGTACGCGTACTTAAAAAAATCCTAAATAGATGATAAATCTCAGTGTGTATCAACTCTAGAGGCTAAGGACCTCTGTTTGAGTTGAACGTATCATTTCTCTTTTTCTGGGATCAACTCCATACTTGTTATAAGCTATAACTTATACATTTGAAGTTTAAAAATGTTTTTAAAATTGGTCCTGTTACATTTAAACGCAAATAAGCATATTATATTCGCATATCTCACTCGTTCAACCAGTCAACCAGTTATGTCAATCAACCACATGAGCCATTGTAAATACTAGAACTCCACATTTTAAATTATTACAACGTATGTAAAAGTTATTTAACTAACATGTTATCTATATAGAAATCACGTTCATTAGTCGGGCAAGTTATAAGTAATAATATCAATTTATAATAACCAAATACTTGCTCTGAAACCATAAATAACTTCCTGAACGCTGAACTTACGAAATCATTTATGAAATTGTTAAAGACATAATATTTTAGTACGTCATATTAAAAGGAATAATACTCTTACACAATCATTATTTATTCCAGTATCGAATATAGATATATAAAAAAATATAAACTACTATTCAATACATTTAATATTTAATGTAGCATCAATCATTTACAATTCGTCTGTTTTAAGTGTTTGACGTCTTATTGTAAAGGGGTTAAGGTTGATTTTCAATTTATTCTGTATACTGCATATTTAATAACTGGTATGTTAACTTTTGCAAAACCTATGCTGCCGGTAAGACAATTGCGTAATATACAGGGTGTTCATGTTACCGATTATTCTGTCACTTTAGGACATATGATTGAGTTTCTGATAAATTATGTCTCTTATGTTCTACTTAGTCTTTTCTGTTCAAATAAAAACGTTGCTTTACCATGATTTACTTTTTATACAAGTTGATTACAAAAATAGCAACAAACTTTAAAAAATTATGTTAAATAACTTTCCTCAAAATAGAGTCTACAGTAATTTTTATTGAACATATTGCTTTGAAAGTTATAAATTTCATTATATAGCCTTGATAGTTTGTCTTAACTGGTATAACACTTAAAAGAAGCGACTGCATCCGGTGGGACTGGAAATACTGATATAAATAAATGCTTAATAACATTTAAAAAAACTGGTTAGCCTAATTATAAAAAAGACAGCTGCCAATTTTGTTATAAACTTCCTTTGTGTATTAATCGATTAAAACTATCATCGCACACGACAAATGTTTGATCATCAGAACATAATAATAGTTCACGGTATCCCTTAACTAACCAGATATGCTTCCTATGTAGTGCTAAATTATCGTGAAGACTTAAGCCTTAAGCGTTACTTTGTAAACTCGTGATCCGTTCGGTGTTATGTAAATAATGCGCAAGTTCGCCTCACAACACTAGTTTAATTTCAGTGATGAGATTTTTTTGTTTGTGCATCTGTATTGTATAAATAATGTGTACACTTGAGGACGAGAGATTGCCACGCGTACTTTTATTGTTCGTGTTATCCGAGAGACTAAACACTCGTTTTTATTAATTTGAATAATAATTTTAAGTGAGAAGATTTATTTTTAATTGTATATATGCGTATGTTAATTTAATGAAGTAACACGAATTTGAGGGTTTTTTTCTTCCCTTATAATGGTATGTCTATGAGTTTCGAGTCCGCAAGTGCACTGTTTATGGAAATGACACTCGCAATTGAATGAGCTATGAAATAATTAAGATTCTTATTTTTTTTGTTTTAAAGTTGATTGTTGTGTAATGAAATCCTATTTATTAACGAATACTGAACGAAGAGTGTCATGTTTCTATATAATTTATCAACACCAGTTTACTTAGTATGTGGATCGCTTGTCGTTGCGATTGTAAGATGTGATCTCGAAACAAGATAATGAAGCTATGTATCCATTAAGAAACAATTGACGCGCAACATTTGTTTGTCAACATACAACACCCACATACACCACACCACACCGCCTTTGCACCACATACTTGACTGACTGAAGAGAACATTAGCGTCAAATGTTGCGCCGCAATTGTTGCCTAGTGAACATACAGCTTGGCCAATCGCATTCGGCACGCGTCCCCATTCACTAAAAGTACACTCGGAAACAAACGTCGTTGAACGAATAATACTGTCACATAAATTTAATAAACTTATACAGAGATACTGTTAAGTGCATATCGATAATAATGCTGGAGGAATAAACATAATCGTTCATCGACTTTTGGAACTGATCATACAATTGTGAAGACAGATATAACATTAATTTAAATAAGATACTATTCCAATGAGACGTAACTATTCTGCAAGTAATCTACCAAATAATACTATTATGAATGGAGTTAGTGTAGGTAAATTCACGCAATGTCATTGTGAATTAGTTGTTAAGGTAATGTAAAATGGAATATATTAGCCATATTGGTAAATTAATGCATATTATGGTTAATGTCATGAAACACTCGAGTCTACATACAATAGTTCCTTTATTATGTGTCATTTATAATGTAATCATACGTTTAACGGAAGTACGAAAGGGTATTCATTTATATAATTGTAAAAATAATTTACCGATCAGTTATTTGCTATCTCAGATATGATTTTTGTAATAAACATTTACATACAATGATTTCCGTGTAGTTATTTAGTAATCCTCATCTCTATGTTACCTTTAAGTTTTATTGTAGATAGAGTAGTGGAGCCAGTGTTCGACACTTTATACTCAGTGTTTTCGTCGCCAAAAAATAACGTTGTTTTTCATTTAAATTTGACGAGATGACAGCTAGGTGGTGGACAGGTGGTCTGTATCTAAGGGCACGGTAGTGCCCCCGCCAAGTCGAGCAAAAAAGCGGCACGGCCGTACCATACTTTTCTCGAAGCAGTTTAGACCATTTTCGACCCCCTACAACTTCGTTGTGGATAAAACTAGAAGCCTGAATTTTCAGTAACCAAGCTGGCATTGTATAAACACGGTATATTTAAAATTTCATTCAATTTGAACCAGTAGTTTAAGAATTATAACTCGTCAAAGTTTCTAATTTTGTCACTCACTCACTGACTGACCGCTCATCAAAACTCTAAGGCACTTCTAATGTCATAAATAAAGGAAAAACTAAAATATTTTGCAATTTCAGTTCTGTTTTATAGATACACCAACTGCATAAATAACTTTGTAATCTCATATAAATGTATAGGATTACAAAGTTACATTTGCAGTTAATGAATGAGTGTACCATTGTGACACTGCTTAAGAAAATCCGTTGTTGGTATGCAAGATGTAGAAGGTACCGGAAAAGAAAAAAGTAGGACTATCTACAAAAAGAAATGAGATTTCATCAAAAACATACTTGTAAACAAAACCAAGTCTCGCCACTCAGTTCTTCTACCGTAAAAAGTTGTGAGATACATGTAATATCAAGTCGGTTAATTTATTCAGTCCCTACTTAAGGGACCTTCTGTCTTAAGTTATTACATAATTAGCTAACCAAACAACATCTTATAGTGACCATATCAATATTAAATATCTTTTATGTTTTAAATAAATAGATTGACTTGGCAATCGCACTAAACAATCTTATTTAATATAATAATGTATTACTTGTGAAATACTTTGTGTTTTCATGCGATGGCCAAGTCAATCGGTTTATTTTAAACATAAAAGATTTTTAATATTGATATGTTGTTAGGTTAGCTTATTAAGTAATAACTTAAGACAGAAGGTCCCTTAAGTAGGGTATTACATGTACCTCACAACTTTTTACGGTAGAAGAACTGAGTTGCGAGACTTGGTTTTTTTTACAAGTATGTTTTGATGGCATTCTATTGTTGCTAATAAAGACTTAATTTGTTGCTGACCCCCCTATTTTTAATGATTAAAGGAAAAAATGTCGTTCACTGGCTCTTGTCAAACACTGCCCTACCTTCTTTATTTAACACTAGCTAACCCCGCGGACTTCGTACCGCATTTTTTTTTAAATATAGCCTATGTTACTCAGCGTTTATGTAGCATTCTAATGGTGAAAGAATTTTTTAAATCGGACCAGTACTTTTTGAGTTTATTCGTTGCAAACATACATACATACACACAAAAATACAAAGCTTTCCTCTTTATAATATTAGTATAGAAAAGTAAAGTTAAAAAAAGTAAGTAAGTTTAAGTATAGTGTTAGAAATTTCTAACTAAATCATATAGTAGTGTTATTTCTTTGTGTCCATTTAAAAAGCACGAAAACGTTTGCCTACCTTATCAACACGGTTTCATGAACTGAATAAAATGTGGCATCGCTATCCAAATACCATTATCAAATTTGCCCGCAGCCCAACAATGGCCGATGAAGATTTGTAGCATTGAGGCCGCGAAGGCTTCATCAAGTCGCTGTGTAACGTAAAGTTGTCTACTCCATTAGTTGTTATTCTTACAGGCGGTGCGCGGGCTCGTATCAGTCCGTTGGTCCGCTGCGGACGCGCCGACACTCGCGACTTGTGTTCTAGTGTGTACTATGAAGGGAACTTTTTAGTTCACAGTTTTTTGTGATATATTTTTTTTGTTTTGCATTTTGTGAACATGACTGCCGGTGCTGAGGAGCATGAGCCGCTCATATCTTCGTCCGTTGATAATCAACGGGTCACGTACAACAATTCGCCGCAAGTAAGTTTTTTTAAAACTTTTTTTATGATATTAAAAACAATTTTCTATGTCAATCAAGCTCGAAAATAAATAAATTTACTTTGACTTATTTTTTTTTTTTTCAAAATTTAAAGACTACATAGTAGATATAGTTACAGTCGCCATTTACATGCTTTCGTATATTGGGTTACACATATGTATTTCCTGTCCATATAAGAATCCGAACCTTAGACAATTTAATACCTGTTAATTGTTACCAACTTTCAACTTTATAGCTTTGACATTAAGAACGTGTTTACTTCTTGATATCTTTAACTTGGTTCTAATCATATAAAAAAAACTAATAAACCGGTATTTTAAGGATCAAAGCTTTGGTAGCCCGTCAACACGTGACGTATTAAATTTATGAAAAACATGCAAAGTTTTTTCCATTTACATTTTTTTAAAGAGCGCCTACATTTTTATAGTTTTTATGTATGCATAAAAACCTACGCCTTTGTATTTTAAGTTTAAATTGTGATGCAACATTTTCTAATGTCTTAATTGATATCTTTTCCGCTATCAAATTATCACAAATTAATGGTTATGATACAGCCGTCATTCTATTAGGTATTTTTAATGTAGTTACAAAGACTAATTATGTTACTCAATAGAGTTATAGTAATTTTAATATATATATATATTTGTCAACGTTTAATGACCTATATCCCTATAAAGGTAGTCATAGGAACTCTTCAAAAACTTATCAAAATCTTTTTGAGTGCTCTCGCACTCTAATAAGAATCTAAATTGGATCACATTACAAATCATGAAATTCTTTGGTTATCCAACTTCATTGCTTAGCATTACCTACCATATTATATATTCCATCAATATTTTTCTATTCTATTAATTAATTCGTTCGTCAAATATCCTAATAAAGTTTTTTAACCTCACTCAATCTCTATGGGACTTCCTAGTAAAAAAACACGGAGATGCATGGCCTCTAAGTATTTGAATAAAAAAACGAAGAGTGTCCAAAAGATAAAAAGCTTAAAACTAGTTTTTAATGCAGCGGCCGTATTTTCCTCTAATGGTCTTGGAATCTTAGAATAGCCCGGTTATTTGGAGGCTTACGAGGATAGACTGGTTTCTAATAGATATTTTGAATATCTAACGCATAGGTACCTATTTGGTGTGTGCAATATGTTTTATGAACGATGCCGTCGCGTTTTGGGTTCGTTGAATTACCAACAAAAACAGTAGACTCATTTGAATTATAAGATCGAAATTTGCATCGTTAATGGACGCATCTGGAACTTATAGCATTCGGTATAACTAGTTTTAAAAGAGTTCCGTAAACTCTTTTAAAACGGCCCAGACTGCGGGATTTGAATGTTTAGAAAACAGCCAGCTAGTGAGAAAGCATAATACTATTTAATAGCTGTGCCTCGCGGTTTCACCCGCGTTAAGCTTCACTCCTTTTAGTCATAGCGTGATCTAATATAGCCTATAGCCTTCCTCAATAAATGGACTATTCAACACAAAAATAATTTTTCAATTCGAACCAATAGTTCCTGAGATTAGCGCGTTCAACCAAACAAACAAACTCTTCAGCTTTATAATATAGGTATAGATTATGACCTTTAATTAAGAGATCACAAACCGCTAGAGCATCAAGAAACGTATTAAATTAGCTTGTAGTTTTAATGTCAAACAGGCCTTCCTCTACCTACCTAGGAGTAAAGATTAAATAATAATTTTATTAATAAGCATACATTACAAAAACACAACTGTTGAAAAAATGTCCACGAGCAGGATTTGGAGAGCACCTGACCCGGTATGTTAGAAGGGTGCAGGTTCAAATCTTGCTCGTGGAAATTTTTTCAACATTCGTGTTTTTGTAATTTGTTTCGCAACAAAATTTGCGTTAAAATTATATAAAACAAAACAAAAACACTTTATAAATAGCTTGCCTACTTCTTAACTGATCTTTAATATTTGTAAAAATATTATGATCGGATGTTAACGACGGTAGTTGTTGACATTGAATGGGCGCTTTTCAAAGTAAAAAACTAAATAGTGATGAATAATTTCGGCGGGCTGGTTAGAACCACGATAGCTCAATTGGGAGAGCACCTGACCCGGTATGTCAGAAGGGTGCAGGTTCAAATCCTGCTCGTGGAATTTTTTTCAACAATTGTGTTAAAATATGAACAAAACAAAAACATTTTAATAAGCATACAACCAATAGTGTTTTTTTTTAATGAAGTCGTTATGCCTTATTTTGTAGATCGTAGTATAGTATAGTATCGTAGATCTGGGTCGGCTGGTTTATCGGATACGACCCAGTTCTCCGCGGTTGGATTCCCAGCGGAGGGAACATGTAAAGCGGTTTAGTTGGTAAGCTTGTTTTAAGTTCGCCTGATCAGATCCATCTTAATCTAATGTAGGTAAGTCTTTCCCGACAACAATGTAGTAGCATAAGGTTGTGTTGGAACAAGGAACTGGATACCTTATCGACAATGAGATAAAATAGCTAGTTCCTCAGCATTTGAGAATTCCGGGTGAAGTAACGCTTCCAGCTTATGCCTTAACGTCACTTGTGGAATAAAAAGAACGTAAGTATCATTCAAGACATTACGACGTCAATACCCATAGGCCTATCTATCCTTTGCCCAGCCAATTAATTGTCTCCAATTCGATTCAATCGGTTGTTTCCTGCTGTACATATATAGTAGGCACCCACCCATATTTCTACGATTATCATTCTTGCTTGAGATAAGTATACGGATACATTCGATCAGACTACCATTCACGAGTTGTAATAGCGTGTATGCAGTAAGTCTAGATAGGTACCGTCATTTTCTTGCGGCTTTCTAATATACTTATAATTAAATTAAATCAAACATTAGGTTTTTTTTTGAAAAATGATTATTTTTTCCACAAGCGGGATTTGAACCCTTTGACATACATACCGGGTCAACAGGTGCCCAATTATGCAATCGTGGCTCTGCTTAACTCGTGCAGTATCAACACTATCTACTCTTACTTTATAAGGCAAAGGAGCTTTATTCAATGTCAACAACTAGGTCATCAACATACATACAATATAAAATAAATCAACATCCGGTCTTAACATTTTTGAAAATATCAAAGATCAGTTAAGAACAGACAAGCTATATTTTATAAATACTTATCGGTTATATGTAAGTTTTTCAACAAATGTTGAATTCCTATACTAATATTATAAAGAGGAAACCTTTGTATTTTTGTATGTATGTATGTATGTATGTATGTATGTATGTATGGAACGAATAAACTCAAAAGCTACTGGTCCGACTAGTCTGATTAGAATGCTACATTAGCGCTGAGTAACATAGGCTGTATTAAAAAAATATACTTAATAAAATACTAAAAACGACAATTTAATTTTCCAATACAAAATTATTTGTTTCTTTTGTTGTCATGGAAACCATTGATATATTTAACTCAATAATGGAAACTGTCAAAGCGGTACGAAGTCCGCCGGGTCAGCTAGTTGTAGTATAAAAGCGGAGCTCTATCGCGCAGCGGTTAACGCGCCCGATCTGCGATTGCTAAGGTTAAGCATACTTCGCAAAGGCCGATCATCGGATAGGTGACCAACAATTTATCATCTCGAGCTCCACCGTGCTTCGGAATAGACGTTAGGCCGTTCGTTGCGGTTTTCGACGAATAGCAAATACTCGTTAAAACCCTCACACCATTGAGCTATCCTGGTGGGTTAAAGACTGTTCCCCAATACATACTTTCCTAGTTTTTGAGACATTTCCCATTGACTATACATAAGTACATTACTCATTCTAAAAGTTACGTTACACGTATAACAAACTGCAAAAAACAACTTCAATGTTACGAACACATTTTCAAGGTTGTACGTAAAACTTTTTACCGTCTACAAAAACAAAAGAGGGCGGAGCTCACAGGTAATCTATCGGAGTAATAGAATTACCGCCCCCCCTCCATTCGGGTGTTATATTAAGATCTAAGCTACACCGGTGTCACGTGTTGTTTGTAACCTGACACACTGTCTGCCACCGGAAAGAGATGGGTAATTCCCCTACCCCAATTCCTTCCGGTTGGGACAATTGTTGGGGCTTCATTCTAACACTTTTATACAACCTTATTGTTTATTTTAATGTCAGTATAATCAATAAAAATTATCCACTTTCACTCATACTTTGTTTTAAAGTTCTTTGGCCCTATAAAACCTCCCTAGAAATTCGCTGCGAGTTTACAATTTTAATTTGAGCATTATATTGGCTTTAAACGGGACATTTAAGTATTTTATATTTGGCAAACAAAAAGAACATTTGTTGTAGGTAGCATTTTTTGTTGACTAGGTTCTAAGTTCAAAATTTATTAGTAAGTACCATTAATCAGTTTTTAAGTTTAAAAATAAGAGTTATTGAATTCCGTACGTAAGCGGTAATAAAGTATTGTTCTACTCGTACCTACTTCCATTTCCGATTATGTAAATCATACCTAGCACGTGACATAGTCGTCACATGATCCTCAATATGGGGATTATTTTTTGCAACGTTAGGGGCATGGACGCGATGAGGTGTGAAATTTTCATAAAAAGTGATACACTGCAGGAACTTAATCTTTTGCAATTCACTAAATACATACCCTCTAGTTTCCTTCGCAAATAATAAGCTAAGCAATGTGGACGATCTGTTATGAATAATGTTTTTTACATAATTAGTAACCGGTTAGATTACTTTTTTATTTCTTACCGGTATGGACATAGCCTTCATCTCACATATCTGATGTTAAGTGATGATAATGCTGAAGGTGGAAGTGCACTCGGGATCCTCAACAAGAGGCTATATTACTACCGGAGCACAACAATGCTACAATTATTGATGTTATGGCGACTTATTTATATAAGATGGTCGTAGCTACTCAGGCGAAAAACCAAGCCCTACCACCAACCAAACAAAGTAGACAAATATGTACCGCCGCTGGGAAATAAACCCAGGACCTCTGGGTCTGAGACCGGTGGTCTTACCACTAAGACCATAGAGGCAGTAAAAATATTTAATTCATAACGAGGTTTAGTTTTGTTATCAGGTTTGTGGAATGAGTTCACTTTTTAATCATGTGAAACATTGATCGCAGCTATAAGATCCATAGTAGGTAGTTGCTTAATGCGTTCTAGTGCTTTGAATATCTTTGGCATCCTATCTGTAGTGTAAGTTTACATGTAAAATACCAATACAAACGACGAGTGAAGGTCGCGCGGTCCAATCAACACATTCGCTCCGCCGCCGTCGGCTTGTACGGCATATCTTTTATTTGAATGAGTGAACAGCGAATGAGACCGTCGCGTTTCTGGCGCGAACAGTATGTATGCGTATTGTCTTGCGTTTGTTTTAACTCTGTTAAATTCTTCAAACTGTTAAATACTCTCGACTCCATGAATTAATGCAAAATGGTGTATCTAGGATGGCAACAGTCCAACCGAGACGCCCCGGATGAGTGGGGGAGAAGTGAATCTCGCAATCCCCCCCAATCGCAACTATGGCGCCATCGGGGGAATAGAGAAAGTCACCTACACCTGGGCAGACGTCAACGCTTTCGCCACAGAGGCTAGGAATCGCAGGCGGCTATGGAACTTCTGGAAGACCTCGTCGGACCGCATGTTCCAGCAGAGGAAACAGCTGCTAAGAAATGGTAAGTCAATAACAATGGGTAGATGAGGACCTAAGATACTTGTGGAACTACTGTAGCCAGTTCAAGCCAGCTTAGAACAATGACATAAATCCTCTTCTGGCACAAGTTATCAATAAAACCTTGCATGAAAAATGTTGTTCGGTTTTAGGATGCAAACAGGCAATTATTTTATTTTGTCAGCAGTTTAAACCTAACCGTCTCGATTCTAAAATGGATTTCTATCAAACCTAGTTTTAAAAATCTGTTTCCTATGTTTGGGTTGGAGTACACAAACCAGTGTTAAATATCGATAAATTCGAAACAGTTGGTCAGACCCGTGAATTTAACCCAAGACCTCCCGAACTAAAGAGTTACCAAAACCCTTCTCGCAGTGAATGGCGCAGCGTACCCCGGTGAACTCCTGGCCATCATGGGTTCATCCGGCGCGGGCAAGACCACACTCCTCAACACCCTAACGTTCCGCACGCCCAGCGGGGTGGTAGCCAACGGGACCAGGGCGCTTAACGGCCAGCCAGCCACTCCTGAGGCACTCACTGCGCTGTCGGCGTACGTGCAGCAGCAAGACTTGTTCATTGGAACGTTGACTGTGAAGGAACATCTCATTTTTCAAGTAAGTTATCAATATATGATATGGGTCATGTTTTTTGTAGTGTACATTTTGCTATGTTGGCTATTATAGTTAGACTTTTCTTTTCTTTTCTTATATGTATTTACACAAATTTAGGGCAATACAGTTTATCTTATCTTATCATCATTAGTTTTAATTAATTTAGGTACGCGGGCATAGTACATAGTTTATAAAATTATTGTGGAACAAGTGTTTTACTTTTAATACTTACGCCTTATTAGAAGTAGTAATTTATATTTATACAAGAAAAGTTTACTCCGTATTTTGTTTTTGCGGGTTTTTGTGGTATCATTATTGTCCAACCGCATAAGTCGTTTATTGTCCATTATGATAATTTTTTTGGATTTATTTTAAATAGTATTCCGTTGAATCATAGATGAAAGGTTAATTAGTAACGTTAATTTAAATTGTTTTACTTGATGACATGGAAACAGACAGAAAAGATTTACTTACCCACATAGCATAGTTTATATGGATAGAGCAGGATTTTTTTCGGGTGGAAACTGAAAATCAATGGTTAACTCCATGAGGACCATGAGCAAATGTCTCTCTGAGTTTTCACCTTTTTGCATCGCTACGGCACACAATTTATTGATAACCAATGTGTATGATTGTTGTGTGTTTAATTGCTTTTTTTATTAATATATTTATTTATTTTTTTATTATGACACGTTTTAATTGTGTGCATATTTGTTGCAAATAATTGAACTATCTATCTATCCATATGATTGAGGAGTTTCCTATTGAACAGCTAAGCAATAATTAGTAAAAAAAACTTGCGTTGCATTTTGTTTGTATTAATTTTATTTGTACAGGCGCTGGTGCGCATGGACCGCCACATTCCCTACGCGCAACGCATGCGCAGAGTTCAAGAAGTCATTACTGAGGTAAGTATTTTTTTTCTCAAACGAACCTCATTGTTTGTTATCTAACTGTAGTTACTACAAACCTTCAAAACAAATTCTGTCGTTTTGAAAAAGAACACTGCAGCTTTATCGCCTCTGTAGTTTAGTGTTAGTTAAAGTATTGCTAAGTTCTTTTAGCTGAGTTTTCCTAGCGGAGACACTCATTGAGATAGACATTGTAACTATTTTGTTTGGTCAATAGTAGGTATCTGTGTGTGTACAGTAACGAGTATTAACATGTATACCTACAGTTTTGACTAGTTTACTCTTTACTCTACTTTTATTCAATTGTAATACCTAAGAGTAACATTGTTTACGTGTTAATACTTGTGACTGTACATAGCAAGCTATCAACATCTCATCTAAATCTGTTGCCATGATAACAATATTAGAATAAATATTTTATTACTTTGTGCTGCTCGCATCCAGCGGCTTCCCACAACCCTCACCAGATCCACCTTGTTGGAGGCTGAGAAAAGGCATACCTTATCTTATTCGCGTGGTTATGTACTGTAGCTGCTGGACAGACCATTACGCCTAAATATAATAATTTTGAATGGTTGCTCCCATTCCATTTTGTAGGTTAAATAAAATGAGACTATCACAAAACATTGTAGGTTACTGCCAGTAAATAAACATCAAAATATCTGAGAGCAAACATGCAATGCATTTAGTGTAATTCAGACATGTTATCAGTGGTTCAGTGGAGCGTCTCAGTCAATATTTGAATTGGTTTTATTCTAAAGCCTTTGTCAGACAACGGACGTTTGGTACCTAGGATCGTAGGAATGTCGTGACGGGGTTTTTTTAATTTGCAAATACTACTATAGACCATTTACATAAATGAGAAATTAAAGAGGTCCTAATATTGAACCCTGGGGCACCTCTATAAGTAACGGAGCGCCAGAAGAAATAGAAATAGTTTTAAAACGTAACCGGATTTTATAGGCGGCGAGAAAGTTCCTCAATGAACAAGGGTAGTGGCACCCTCTGGTATTGTTCGACAAAAACCAATGATCGACATTTTTTCCTTCAATCATAAAAAATAGGGGACATCAACTGGTTTTTGACATAACAATCGAATACACCAGGATCCTAGGTGTAATCCAGAATTTTTTTGGCGAGGAAAACTAGTGTCCATCTCTGGCTTACTGTTTCGAAAACTGATATCACTACGATAGGTATATGGGAATATTCCCATCTGTCTGTATTCCCGGTTTGTCCACCAAGGTGACGGATGGGAAAAAAGTTTCGTCTGTCACCCCGTCACTAAGGGGTGGATGAAAACACATTTTTCAATTTAAAAACCAGTCCACCAGGCGCTATTAGGGTGGGGCGCCTAGCTAAAAAAAAGGGAATGATTGGGCTTAAATCCACACAATCTACTACGCTGGTTTCTTAGGTTGGTGGATTGCAAACAGACTAAATGCTATGTTTATAAACTTCTAACGAAATCAGTCCAAGAACCTTAACGAATAAATTATATTAATGAAGGGCCGGTTACGACAAATCTGTGTTGACCTTCTTAACAAACGACGACGAAATTTGTAACACACATAAAGTTAATTAGTTGTTAGATAGTTAGATAGTTGTTAAGTTGGTTAGTTAGTTAGTTAAGGTTTTATTTATGTAATGGTTTCATATAATTTAAGATTTTATTTTAAACTTACTCGGTATTTGATCTTCCAGTTAGTATTGACACTGATGTGGTGACCTTTTATTATTTTCAATTTAAATGAAATGTGAAAAGTTACCTCCTCAGCCTCTGAGGCACTGGCTCTCTAACCTCGAAAAAGGTCGGAATCCCAAACCTAATTATTGCTACTAACCTTGTTGTTGTGACGAAGAAAGACTTCGGACAAAATGGTGGTAGCCAGTCAGACGGACGCAACCACCAGCAACCAAAAAGTATTAATTTTTTACATACACAACAGTTGTTTAAAACTTAGCCGACTAACAAAAACACAAATGTTGAAAAAAATTCCACGAGCAAGATTTAAACCTGCAACCTTCTGACATACTGGGTCAGATCCGACTAACAAATCCTTTTACATCGTCAGTTGGCGCTATCCAAATGCCAGAACACAGTGATCGGCATCCCTGGGCGGCTGAAGGGCATCTCTGGCGGGGAGATGAAGCGGCTGTCGTTCGCCAGCGAGGTGCTCACGGACCCACCGCTCATGTTCTGCGACGAGCCCACCTCCGGCCTGGACTCCTTCATGGCGCAGAATGTCATTCAGGTCTGTGTGTTTTACCTGAATACCATATTTTTTGCACAAAAACCCCAATCGGTACAAGTGGACGCCCCACTAAGATACCATAATGTCTCTATCACTGTCTTCATACTTCATTAGGCTAGCCAACAAATCGACTCCATAAAAGGACAAAGAATAAATTAAGAATTAGGCAAGGTATATTTAAAATTATGGTTACATATAATTTTACGCAAATTTTGTTACGAACAATGTAGTGCGGGTTCGAATACCGCTCGTGGATTTTTTTCAACACTTTGTCTTTTTTCAAATTGTAATTTGTTCGCGACAAAATTTGCGTAAAATGATATGTAACCATAATCGACTCCATAAACTTCAACCAATACAGCTACACCAACAATCTAGTGAACCATGGCGCAGAACTTCACACAGGCCACTCCATACCTGACTAGTATGTCATGTCTAGTCTCGCGTCATGTTATCTCTAAAAACCCCAGGGTCTGTTCGATCACCACGACGGCTTGAAGAACCACCAACAATCTAGTGAGTCATGGCGCGGAACGTCATACAGTTATATATGATTCACCTGAAAGAACATTGGACTCGGACACCCTATTCCCATCGTCTCATCACTCTACTCGTTTACATCCCATAGGTATGGATACATGCTCTCGCGACTCTCCACAAACCGTCAGGGCTTGTTCGACCACAACGGTATGAGGATCCACCAATAATTTTCGAAAGTCATTCGAGTAGAACAAAAACCTGTGTCTGTGTAAAATAAAATCCATCGATTAACTGTGTAATTATGAAACGACAAACACCTCTATCCCTGTGAACACCGATTCTGTAAAGGATTCGAAACGTCAGGATAAACATTAAAATTAATTAATGTCTAAAATAAACGCAAGTATGTCCGTAAAAGTGATTTCATTTCATGTGTAAAGCTATTTGCGTAACAATAAATGTGAAACTCTAACCTAGTGTCATTCCAACAGGTGTTAAAGGGTTTGGCGCAAAAAGGCAAAACGGTGGTGTGCACCATCCACCAGCCATCTTCCGAACTGTACGCCATGTTCGACAAGCTGCTGATCATGGCGGACGGACGAGTGGCCTTCCTCGGCTCGCCTGACCAGGCCACGGAGTTCTTTAGAGAGTAAGTGATAATTCCATACTGATTATGATTTACGTTTTTTTGTTCTACTGAGTCGGCAAAGCAAGCAAGCATTAGGTCTACCATTTTGTTATGCTCAGTCAGTAAGATCAACAAGGATTCGGTCCTCCTCGGTAGGCGGTCACAGCAGTGTGACCGCCACACCATTTATTGGCCTTTTCAGTACCATGGAGTATCCCGTTCTACTGTTTTATTGTTTATTCTTAAGGTATTATCCTACTCCAAATTACTTTTTCTGCCGCTAAGCAGCAGTGTCAACAATACTGCTCGCACTGCGACAGAAATAGGTATGCGGGGTGGTAGAAGATTTATGTACAGCCCTGCATCTGGTTTACATCTAGTTAAGTATTTAGAACTTAAAAAGTAACATTTAGAACGAAAACAACATTAAAATAAAATACTTAATACGGGTCTGTTGGTCCTTAATCACAAAGAAACTCAAGGATAATCGCGATTAATTCATATAAATTGTCTCATTTCTAACGTAACATAATAATCCATTGCCATAAATAAAAGCCCCCACCACAGTTACAGAAATTACCATACTACGTCATGTGTCTGTGAAAAACCTAGCTGACCATGAAACTGTATTTCAACTAGTCTCGGCGCCGCGTGTCCCGCGAACTACAACCCTGCTGACCACTTCATTCAACTCCTGGCGGGAGTACCGGGCCGGGAGGAGGCCACCAGGCACACCATCGACACCGTCTGCACAGCCTTCGCCAAGTCCGAGAACGGCTGCAGGATCGCGGCGGAGGCTGAGAATGCCCTGTTCCATGAGGTATCTTTTTTATGCTAGGGAAAACTTATTTCCGGAGTACCGACGCGTTTGGGAAGACGGGGGTATGTGGGGCTCTCCCCCCAACTCCCGGGAGATTTGGGGAAGAGCCTCATGTCCCCCCCCCTTCCTAAATGAGAGAAAGGGGCACAATGAGGTATCTACTCCAATTCCCAAATACACGACGTGTTTTTGTAGATGTAGTAGTAGTCGAGAATCACAGGGTAAGGCGCTTTCAATAATCATCACTTAACAACAGATGAGGTGAAAGCCAAACAAATGTGTGGGGATACTCGAGGTGTCGTTTTCCCGTAGCGTAAGCATAATAATGTAAAACCGGACTTTTAGCACCAGTCGTCCCGCGCCCCTAATAAAGACAGCACATACCGTAAACCACCTTTCATTTATCTATCGCATGGGGTCCTCCCAGAGATACCTGCATAGGTATTTACATTGGTGATGTAGGTATTTACAAATGCTTACCCTCAAAAAATGTAGTCAACTTACCAAAACATATAATAAAACGGCAGAAGGCGAAAGCGCACTTTACCCTGAATCCTCCACCGAGGCTCTCTAGAGGGACTGGCATCACGCAAGCGTGTCCCCGTAGACTAGACAATAAAGACGTTCGATATGGTTGTCAACGAATATAACACGACTGTACCTCGACAGGCTATTGGACCTTGGCTCAGGTTGACTCTATTGTATAGTATGCTTCTTATTACGCAGTATATGTTAGCAGGACAACGGCGATACAAGAATACTTTTAACCGCCTCTATAGTCTAGTGGTTAAGACCACCGATCTCAGAGATCCCGGATTTGATTCCCAGCGGTAAGGGGGTACATGTTTGTGTACTCGGTTGGTTGGTGGTTGGGCTTGTTTGTCCGCCTAGCTGGCTACCACCATCTTACCTAAATATGTCGCTATATCATCAAAGTTTGTAGTATTGTTGCGTTCCGGCAGCTAGAGATAAGATAGCCAGTGTCTCAGTAGTTGAGGTTTTAGGGTGAAGTGCGCTTCCACTATTGGCCTTGTCATAACTTAACATGTGAGATTGAGGCACAACAGTGCTTACCACTAAAATAAAAAATAAAAAACTCTTTTTTTTCATTACTGATACACCTCTGTCACCACCAGCGCAAGATCTCCGGTGGTTGGGCGGACACGGCGTGGGCGGGCGCGGCGGCTCTCCGCTCGCACCGCTCGCCGTACAAGGCGTCGTGGTGCGCCCAGTTCAGAGCAGTCCTGTGGCGATCCTGGCTATCCGTCACTAAGGAACCTATGCTTATCAAAGTCCGCTTCCTACAGACCATTGTAAGTAAACTGTTAGATTTAAGAGAAATAGAACTAACTAACTAACTATCTAACTGGGGTGGCGCAGGAACCCAAGATGGGGTTTGGCCTCCGATAACAACTACCGTCACTTCTCCCGATCCCGCGCCACTTACCGCCAGTTCTCAACGCAGAGCTCGCGCAGGTCCATAGCGACCTCGTCCTCCCAGCGATACCTGGGACGGCCAACTGGGCGTCGCCTACTCGGCCGTCCCACATATACACGTTTCACCGTCCGATCCTCCCTCATTCTCTCTTAAGTGGCCGAGCCAGCAAAGTCTGTGTGTAAGAGAAGAGAAGAGAAGAGAAATAGAAGAACAAAATAATACAGAATCTTTCATGGTCGTGTTCAGATGTAACGGTTAGACCACCGGCCGGACTCAGATACAGAGGTCCCGGTTTGATTCCCACCCGGGTCGTAAATGTTTGTACTCGGTTTGGTTGGTGGTAGAGCTTGGTTCAAACCCACCTGGCAAGCTGACTCCATCTTAGCTAATCATGTCACCATTACATCAATTAGTTATGATAAGTTAGCCAGTTTCTCAGTAGTTGAGGATTGCTGGTGAAGTGCTTTATTGTAGAAGAATATAAAGCAGTATTTAAATTCTTAGCTGTGTTATACAAAGTTATTTTTAACACAGCAGCCAAATTTCCTGGAGCGACTCTGAATCGGTAAGTAGTTAAAACCTTCTCACATGGGTCGAAATATGCCAAAAATTTTTGGACTTTTAAAAAAAATCAGGCTGATTACGTGTTTGCATGGTTTGTATGGGAAATTCATTTCTTTAGTCATATTTCAACCAATGTTACTAAAAGAAAGTTGTTAACATACCGATTCTGAGTCGCTCCTAAAACTTTGGCTAATGTATTAAAAATAACTTTATAAATGCATAAAAATATTTAAAAATCCGTACATGCAATAAAAGAACTTCTCGTAAACTATTTTGCGTAAATTTTAAGGAAATGCATTTGAGGTTGATGTTAACGAATGAGGATAAATCCCTATTTAGCCAACGAGCTCCCTGTATTAGCTGGTGCTGTCATTCCAGATGGTGTCAGTCCTGATCGGCGTGATCTACTTCGGCCAGCAGCTAGACCAGGACGGCGTGATGAACATCAACGGCGCCATCTTCATGTTCCTCACCAACATGACCTTCCAGAACATCTTCGCTGTCATCAATGTAAGTCGCTCTTCATGATACTGCGCCAGTAAATGTGCATACAGCCTGCCTGATGGAAAGCTCCGAAGGGTGGTTACCCTCGTTATTTCACAAGATCCTTCACCCTTCAAGTCGAAAAACAGGAAAGCAAAACAATATTGCTTAACGTTAGACACCATTTTTTGCATTGCTGTGTATTTTACGGGTATTGGCGTAATCACCTAGCTTGCCAAATGCGGGTTGGTGGTCTGGACTCCATTTTCACTTAACATCAGGTGGGAAGAAGTCATTTGCCGAGCTATCTATATATAAAAAAATATTAATATTATTAATTACCTACTAGCGACCGCCCGCAGTTTCACCCGTGTGGTTCTTGTTCCCGTGGGAATATCGGGATAAAAAGTATCCTATGTGTTAATCCAGGTTATAAGCTATCTGTATGCCGATCCAAATCCATCCATCCGTTGCAGCGTGAAAAAGCAACAAATATACACACAAACTTTCGCATTTATAATATTGGTGTGATATTGTCATTTTTGTAATACATTATCTACATTCCTGTTGTCGCCTGGCTAGGTATTCTGCTCAGAGCTTCCCATCTTTATCCGCGAGCACCACTCCGGCATGTACCGCGCCGACGTTTACTTCCTCTCCAAGACCCTGGCGGAGGCGCCGGTGTTTGCCACCATACCGCTGGTGTTCACCACCATCGCCTATTACATGATTGGGCTCAACCCGGCGCCTGAGAGATTCTTCATAGCGTCGGGGCTGGCGGCGCTTGTCACCAACGTCGCCACTTCGTTCGGTAAGCTTGAAAATCTATATATATATGAGGGGTTTATTATTATTATTTTAATAATAATCTTATTCCTGGTGGAAATTGCGAGTTGTGATCTTTTTTTATTCCTTAGATGATGGATTTGTGCCATTAGCACATTTAGCCAGTGTCAAAGTGTTTTTGAAACAAGTTATTTTATAAATAGACATATTTTCTTTGTAGTAACAGGTGATAATTAATGATAATAGAAATGAGTAGTAATAAATGATATTACCCCCAACCCTTTGGGTATCAGTTAAGATGTGGGGCTTTACCTCTTTACGTGTTTCATTTGCCAACACTCATGCACGTTCACAAACACTTAACGGTAATCCATCCATTATTTCACATTAATATTCGACATAACATACATTTTAGAAAATAAAACAAAACCTCAGACATGACTGTTCACTTTCCCGGCAAGAAATCCGTTGTGCTCTTTGTACAACGAGAAGTTAGCACGCTTGCAGCTCCTGTCATCTATCTGGAACATAGTGAGTAGATTGTACGTGTCCATGGGGCAAGTCTCTTGAGCCACTATAGTCTTATGAGTTCCGGATGAAGAACGCGCTTGAGCTCATCCTGATCTGGCGTTATGACCTGACGCCGATGGTTCAAATTCAAAATCAAATCGTTTAATCTATATAGATATTTTTACAAGCACTTATTGACGTCAAAACTAAGTATAAAATACAAAAGTGGCATTAATAATGAATTAAAAATTTAGTTTAGGTACTAAATCTACCACCAGTTCGGGTTTTGGGAGAGCCTTTGACCGAGAAGAGCTGGCAAGAAGCGTTTTCCTGTCACATAATGATATCGATAACAAAAACATAGCATACATGGTCGTTGGCATAATTATGTTTGTTTGCTTACATGTCCTTTCAAAATAGATTTAAGGTGATGGCACCACTCGAACAGTGGGTGCTATCACCTTAAATTAGGAACCAATGATTGACACTCTTTTCCTGTAATCATTAGAAGTAATAATTAATGAACAGTTGCAATAAATTGTATTTGTTTTTTCGTTACTTGACTAGGGGCTGATTTTTCAATCGTTAGTTAATGTTAATTCATTGAATAAATTTGATATAATGACAGATTCTCTTTAGAAAATATGTCACAATGTTGTCATTGTGACATATTTTCTAAAGAGGAGCTTACCTAGCTACCGGGGAGCTTTTCGAGCTCATACCACCATCGCCTTTTTACCACCGAACCTCCAGACGTACTGCAGGATATCATCCCCACCTAGTAGAAATTCCACTATGTCGCACTAAGCGCTTCATGTCATCATTTTTACTGCGCACTGGCAAGGAGTGGAATTCTCTGCCATCGTTTGTGTTCCCAAAAACCTATAACCTGAATTCCTTCAAGGCGAGAGTTAATAGGCATCTTCTGAGGCAGCTCGCTCCATCTTAGACCTCATCTACGCTCACCATCAGGCGAGATCGAGGTCAAGAGCTGTCTTATAAGGCATAAAAAAAAAATAATAAATAAATAAAGTAGGGGTCAGCAAATGATTTGCTACTTTAGCGACAGCTGAATATAGACCATCTGCTTCCTCGCTGACATCCCGTAAAATTTTAATGAAACTCTGTATTATTATTAGGTCCTTACCTATGAAATTGCTGTTTTGTATGAAGATTTTTTAAAATATCTATTTTTCATACTAACTTTTTTTCAATTTTCTTAGCATCTACTTATGTTAACGCTTTAAAAAATGTAGGGCAGTGTGTTTGTTTCACTAGCTAAAAATAGCAGACCCTAAAAAGAAAAAGAAACAAGTCCCTTCAAAACAACAAAACAAAAGGTCAAATTTCGCTAACAAAAACAAAGTCTATTAAAAAAAAAGTTTGTGCCATAAAGACACAAAATAATAGTTATTTGTTATACAAGAGTGCAAAGTTGTTTTTTAACCGCGTGCTCAATTTTGATGACCGAGCAAGCGAAGGATTTTAAAATTGAATCACGAGCGCAGCGAGTGATTCAAAAATTAGAATCCTGAGCGTTAGCGAGGGAATCAAAAGAGCACCAGGTGAAAAATCTTTGCACTCGCGTGCAACACCTAACTTTTCATCCCACCTCAGCGAGGAAATAACTAAATGCAAAAAAACATTTACAATCACAAGATACTTTTATTTCAGTTTAGGTATTAACTACTACATTATGAAAGGTAAGTATTACAGAATAATCTTTAAATTATAACAAACAATACTTAGGTATAATTAAGAAAAATTGAAAGTAACGTTGCTACAGTTACTAAGTGTAATATTTTTGTTAGGTACTGTAATGTTGGTGTTAGTAACTTGTGTACTGTAACACCCCGCTGGGTCGTTACTTAAGGAACGGGGGGTTGTGAATAATAATGCTTTATAGCTTTAAATATTTATATTACTTTCAACATGAAATAATAACAATCAATTCGTCGTCGCGACCCGTCACCGAGTCCGCGATGTTCTTCTTTTTTCTCTTCTACTATATTTTAATGCAGGCCACGGTGGCTGCCAGTAAGTATGCCCGAGCAAGGAGTCTCGGTTGCTACAGTACTGATAAATTGGGCACCATGGAGGTAGAAGCAAATAGGTTTAATAATGTTTTGAATTCACAAACTTAATGCACACGATGTTCTAAATTCAATTTACTTTATCCTCTAGGGGATAAAAACGGCTTTTGCACTCCGATATCGAAGAGCAAAAATACTCTTTCCGAGATGGTGGGATGAAAAAATTATTGTTATTACTGAAGCCTAAGTAACATAGTCTTAATTAAACGTGTATAATAATAATAACATCCGGTATTGAGTTATAGAAGTAAGGCTTGTGTTTAAACACCTACCAAAAATGTATCAATTCTACTACCAATAAAATTCGAAACGCTTACCAAAACGGATAAATGCTCACCATATTGTGTTTCCTAAAATATTATAAAAAGGGTACAATTTATATTTTTATTAAATGCCTTAAAAATATATGGATACCATTTCAGACGAAATATGTTATTTTATCACCAATATTTTATGCCTCGAGTTTCAATTTGGTAATTTTTGCTTTCTGTTGTCTAATAATAAAAAAATCTCGAAATTCAAGACAATCGCTACGCTGCGCTTAAGGCTGCTCGCCCACGTACTACTTTTTGTAGCTCACAAAATCGCAACTACTTTTTCGGCGACTTTTGTAAGCGATTTTGTGAGCGACTCAACGCACACTTGCGTCACTTTGTCGCTGGCTATCGTGGGAAGTGCACTTCATGAATTTACAGAGGAAGTTGGATTTACATAGAAAGGTGTGTGTCTGGTTATATTTGAGGAAAAGAAGAAAAAAAAGAAGGTTCTGGGTTGATTTAATAATTTCGCAGAGATTACTAAAGGGATTATTTCATATTCGTCATGCTGGTCTGAGACTTCAACTGAAAAACTTTTTTAAATATTATAGAATGTCAATCAATACATTTGATGAGCTTCTGTTATTGATAGAACATGACATAACACATCAGCCTTAAACACTAATAAAAATACCTATCAACGTATTTTCAAGTGTAATTTTCCCTGAAAATATTTCGTGAAAAAAATCACTTAAGAATACGTAAAATTCACCTATCAACGTACCTACACAAAATGACTGAGAATTCGACAGTAAACCGTTACTTACTTACTTTGTACGGATTTAGAAAATTATTTATTCTAACAAATCAATAATTGATTTTATAATTTCTAAATAATACCTACTAAGATTTTTTAATAAATTAGATCCACCTACCGAAACTTGCTTTTTCTGTCTTGTTAAACGTTGCTCATCTACTATTCAATTTTAAACATATTTCTTCCTATAACATTTTCTTTTTATTGCAATCCTGTGTCGTATAAGGCAGACCGCTTTTCTACTTCTTCGATTAAAATGTCGATATCGACACCCATTGTCAAGACACGTCCTTCCTTAGCTAGAGTACGTGGCCGACTGTCGCTGAGTAGTGTGCGTCTGCGTTGCTAGATACATTTCCGAACGTTCTGTTACACGAGAAATGGCAAATAGGTTTTTAAAAAAAAAGAAACTTATTAGCTGGAAATGAATTTATAAAAGAACTGGTATTTTTACATATTAAAAATAGAATTAGTTTGGAGTTCCGACCCGTAACGAGTTATATGATGGACTGCCGCTCCGGGCCCCATGGAATCTGTATATATTAAAGATAGAGATGCTGACTCGGCAGCTATCCCGGTACATTGCAAGGGTATAACAACCCCCCGCAGAAGACTGAACTTATATGTATTTTTGAAAAGAAACAAAGTTCAGTGATTTAAACAATTTCCCTCAATCGCGGTTGTGGCCTTGACGGGTTTTCTTCTTGAACGTTACTGAGATTACTGACATCAATATTATTCTCGTTAAGAATCGGTTTTGCAGAAGAAGTATTAAGTTTAGTCCTATATCTAGAAACAATTTTATAAAACTTAAAACCTATAAAAAGTACAATGATAATAATAAAGACAGAAGAAAATGCAAAATAATGTGTCCCATATTTTACCAGGACAGGTTCCCCTTCGATTATTTTATTCAAGTCCGAAAACAGTTTATCGTTTTGTTTATGTGTATTAAAATCATCCAAATCAATATTTTGTAACAAAATAGGGGATACCGTGTTTACAGAATTTAACTTACTATCTAGTTTACAACATGAATCATTTATAATACTAAAATCTAAACTAGGTACAGGGATACTTATATTTACTACACTGTTAGACGATATAAGTTTCAGATTTTTAGTGTACACAGTACATTGTTCTGGAGTGTGTACAATACCGGTTCCGAACACTGTCACTTCACGTAGTTCTGCGTTATCACAGTCAATGGATATTTTATTCGGATGAGATTGCACAAAAATCCAGCGATTGTTTTTTAATGGTTTCCAGATGTCTAATTCACCCAGAATAGTTTTAGTTATACACTGCACGGGAATAGCACTAATTATTTTTGTCAGTAGTTCGCTTTCACACGTAGGGTTACCACTTGTTAATGACATTATGGACACTTTACACAGAAAGAACTCAGAGTTTACCGTCTTACATTCGCTTAAACTATCTAAATTACAAAAGTTAATTTTATCATTTGATATGGCAATATAAGAACTAGAAGGTAATATTAAACTAAAAACATTCGGCTTTCCCACATCATGGGGTGTAGGTAAAGCTAAGTTATGGTACAAATTAAAATCATGAATAGTAACAAGAGGAATTTGCAATACAAATACAAGCTTATTTCTAAAATAATAGCAGCCCACATCGGATATGCTTAGAATGTAATGAATATTATCTAGGCTTAAGGAGAGTGGGATTCTACTATCCCTCGACAGATGTCTGTCGTTATCAACAAGTTCTCGGTACAGTTGTGCCGGGGTAAGAATGCGTGGGTGTAATATGTTTTGACTACTTAGAACAATTGCATTGATTAAGTCTTCCAATTGGAATGATAAAGTCAGTATCGAGCTTTCGAGGTTCGTAAATATGGAATGCACTTTACTTTCAATTATTAAATCATTAGAAATTCTAGTCATATTATCTGAATTTTTAATTAATGTATTTAGTGCAATACTAAGAGAGTTTTCATTGGCATTTAGTTTATTTATAGTTTGTTTATAAGAATCTAATGTCGAAGTAGTAACTAAAATGTTTTCTTTTACGAGTCGTGCTAACTTTTTCTCATTGTTCTGAACAGCTTCTATAGCAGAATCATATTTCAATGCGTCGTCTTCATCTAAAGTACCAATGATTTGTTTGAATGCTGTTCCGATGCCTCCAAACCAGGCTGAACGTTTACTGCGCTTTGAAATCAAGTGAGAGAGAGAGTCGTGATAACGTTTCATATCATCGAAACGAGCTGTTAATGGAGAAAGCGTATTTATACATTGAATATTTTCCGGATGTTGACACATAAATCGAACCGTGCCTAAAATTTCGTTTAGACTAGCGAGATGAGCATCTATGAAAGAAATATCTATATGCGTAATTAAATTTAATTGACCCTTTATTATCTTAAGTTTTCCTATTCTATCGAAGTATATGCCGGAACTAGAAGGAAGTGGCAGGACATAGTCCGGATGCGATTTGATCGAGGCACTGAAAATAGTAAAACAAAAAGGTAAAGTAAAATAAATTGAATTGTAAAAATTACTTAAGGAAAATAAAATGACGATAAAACTTCTTAATGACTACTGGTATAATTTTATCAATTATAAAGTAAAACTAAAAGTATAAAATGAAACTAAAACGTATTAAAAAAAAAAATCAAATGTTATGTATTATAATTATTAACTAGACAGGCATAAAATGTACATCTTGGGGTTTAACATCTATCATATTATGAAACTAGTAAAATAAGACGAGCTTGCCACGTTTGCTGGCTTAAACTGGTCAAAATGGTGCGTCACGTGACGCCGGTTAATAAGGAGCGTGGCTGTATGGTTACTAAAAACTTTAATTATTTTGTAAGGCCCTTTCCAGATTGGTGATAGGGCTTTCCTGAGCCTCAAGTGGTTTTTTAAGTATACATAGTCACCAACTTTATACTTTGGCGGGGGCTTAGTATGGGTATCGTAGTAGTTTTTAGAAGTTTCCTTAGATTTTAAAATATTTTCCAGAGCTTTTTCCCTAGTGTATCGGAACTTATGCTGAAGCAACTTGATATAGTCAGTATACGTGGTACCAGGTCCACTTTCGTATACTGAGTTTGGTATAAATGGTTTATGTCCAAAGACTAACTCGTAAGGAGTGAATTTTGTTGTTGAGTGTACAGTTGTGTTGTAGGTTAACATAGCAGTATATACATAAATTGGCCAGTTGTCTTGATTCTCATTGGTGAACGATTTTAAGTATTCCTTAAGTGTTGAGTGGCTACGCTCTAGAGCGCCTTGAGTCTGAGGGTGATACGGAGATGACCACAGCTGCTTGATCTTAAGAAAGTGACACGTAGTTTTAAAAAGTTCCGAAGTAAAATTTGTACCCTGGTCAGATAAAATTGATTTGGGTATCCCGTAGAGAGAAATAAAATGAATGAGACAGTCGCTAGTCTCTTCGGCTGTCGTGCTGCGTAAAGGGTAGGCTACAGAATACTTCGTTAGGTCGTCTTGTAATGTAAGTATATATTTGAGTTTAGCGGGGCCGGACTCTGGCAGGGGACCTACGATGTCTAACGCTACTCGTTGAAATGGAGATGTAGATGTAGTAGTTATTTCCATAGGAGCTCTGTTGATTCTCCTTAAGGCTTTATTTTCTTGACATGCTTTACAATTTCTGACATAATCTTCTATTTCGCTTCTCATTCCCTTCCAGTAAAATTGTTCACGTATTCTGCTATACATACGTGTCGAGCCTAAGTGTCCGGCTATTGGAATATTGTGATTATCACGAAGAATTTTAACTCTTTCGTTTAAGGTTGGGTAAATAGTTTTATTTAAATAAATATGAATGGAGATCTTGGTATTGTGGAAAAGGTAAGTAAGCATATTATAAGTTTTAGTATAAGAATGTTGGTCGAATGGATTTTTAAAATCAGATATGGCGATATCTGTTATATCCGGGCACTGTAGGATTTTGTCCCGGACGTTTTTAAGTGTATTATAAATTTCGGGATAAGAAGATTCGTCGAAGTAGTGGACTTTAGTAAAAATAAAATAGAATGTTTTATCAGCGTGTTTAACTTCGAGGAAATAGTACAGTTCCTTATCGGAAATCAGAATTTCATCTTTATTTGCAATAATTGAGAGAATTTCGGTAATGTAAGGATTTGACTCATCCAAATCTATAGACGTAGGAATTATTATGATTTTGTGAGGAGTTTTTAAGAGACTTTCGGTATATTCTTTCATTATGGCATTAGATGTAAACTGTTTGTTTGCTATCGCTTTAAGGAATTTAGAATAATCATCGTTATTTGGATTAGGACTTGGTTGTGTTATTGACTCTGGAGTTGATGGAGATTCCTGAAGTTCGACATTAGGGTCGATATTGTCGTGATTAGTATTTAAAGGTCCCAGTTCTATAAAATCGGTTTCAGAATTCAGTGGTTGATCTTGAACAATGGAAGGATTTGATACTTGGACTGCTGTAGGACCTTGTATCATAGGTAGGGTAGCAGGCATTTCTTGACCTAATATATCTTGGTCGAAAGAGAATGGTATAGGAGATGGTAGATCTAGGAGTGAGTCTTCTAAGGGATTATCGAGTCCATCCTCTATGTTAGGTAATAAAGAGTTAGGGGAAGGTAACCTGGTTCCTTCAATTGGGTTGATAGGGAATCGAGAGAGTGTGTCGGCATTAGTGTTCAATTTTCCCTTTTTGTGAACTATTTCGTACTCAAACTCTTCTAGCTTTAGACGCCAACGGACTAGTCGGGATCCAGGGTCTTTGCAGCTAAACAGCCATTGCAAGGGTTTGTGGTCCGTCACTATGGTAAATTTGTGGCCATAAATGTAAGGGCGGAAGGCTTTGGTTCCGTACACAATGGCTAAGCATTCTTTCTCGGTTACGCTGTAATTACATTCGGCTTTGTTTAATGTACGAGAAGCGTATGCTATGGGGCGGTCTTTTCCTATTTGTCCTTGTGATAATATAGCAGAAATAGCGAAATTGGAAGCGTCACACGTCAAATTGAAAGGTTTAGAAAAATCAGGATAGACTAGGATTGGTGATGTAGTAAGTTTATTTTTTAGATTCTCAAAAGCTAATTGTTGTTCATTTTTCCAGGAAAAAGGTGCGTCCTTTTTTAGAAGAGTCGTCAGAGGCTTTGCAATCTTGGAAAAATCAGGGATAAAACGTCTATAATACGAGACGAGGCCTAAGAAGGATTTAATATCTTTTGCGCATTTAAGTACAGGGAATTCTGAGATTGCTTTTATTTTTTCGGGATTAGGACTGACGCCGTTTGGATTTATGATATGACCAAGGTATGCAACTTCCTTGCATAGAAATTCACATTTATTAGGTTGAAGTTTAAGATTATAATTTCGAAGTCTATCAAAGACAGAAGATAGGTTTTGAATATGAGAATTTAGATCTGGAGAGTACACTACTATATCATCGAGATATACGAAACAGCGTGAGCCTTGTAGGCCAGAGAGACATGTGTTCATCAATTTCTGGAATGTGGACGGCGCATTTTTTAGTCCGAAAGGCATTCTCGTGAATTGAAAATGCCCTTGTGGTACAGAGAAGGCGGTTTTCGGTGCATCGCTTTCAGAAATTTTAATTTGATGAAATCCTGACGCGAGATCTAGTGTCGTAAAATATTGGCTTTTACCTAATTGATCAAGAATTTCTGTTATTTGTGGAATCGGGTAAGTTTCGCCTATGGTTACATCATTCAGTTTCCTATAATCAATTACGACTCTCCATTTGCGTTCTCCTGAAGCATCAAGTTTTTTGGGAACAATCCAAATAGGTGATGACCAAGGCGAGTCTGAAGGTGTAATAATATTCTGTTCTAACATTTTTCCAATTTGTTTTTCTACTTCTTTTTTATGGCATTCAGGGAATCTATAGGATTTGGTATGAATAGGGACGTCTGTATTTGTTTTAATCTTGTGTTCAATAGTTGTGGTATGTGTAAGTTGATCATCCAGGAGATAGAAAATGTCAGAGTAATTAGAGCAAATATTAAGAAGAGCATTTTCCTCTTCGTCATTAAGGTGAGAAGTTCTTAGTTGTTTTAGGACTTCATTAGTTCTTCGAGAAGTATTAGATAGTGACGGTTTCAAAAGAGTCATATAAGAATTCAGAGGTTGCAGTTTTAAATTAAGATTTGGATGAATTATAGCAGGTTTATCAGAGGTGTTGACGATTGTGATATTAACACGATTGTTCTCTTTCACCTTTACAATACAATTTGCGACTAAAAGAGACTTTGAGATATGTTGGTCTAGAATTATACCTTCTTGAATATTTGGATCATCGACTGTGCATTCTATTGTGGTTTCTGTACGAGAGGGAATAGTATATACTGGTTCAGAGAATTGTAAATGGATATGCTCATTATGAAGATTAAGAGTTTTTTGATTGTAGTCAATTTGGCAGCCCATTCTTTTCATGAGGTCATTGCCAATGATACCATCATGAGAAATACTTATGTTTTCAATTACATGAAATTCATGTGTTACAAATCTGTTTGGTTTTAAGAATATTTGCATCTGGAAGCTACCTAAGGTTTTGTTTGTTTCATTACCAGGATCAATGCCCTTGAGCTCTATTATATGATTACTTAAATTTGGGAGCTTTGACATGGAACTTAATTTCAGCAGGCTGACGGATGCGCCGGTGTCTACTAAGAAAGACAGTGGTTTATCAGCGATTGACGTTTGAATCATGACGTGAGGTAAGTATCTTTTTTTAGAGTTATTATTTATTTTATGTATTTTAATTATTTCTTTTTCTGATTTCAGGTGTTGCGGAGGATCGATGACGGTGTTATTAGAAGACTTTAAGTTGTTTGTTTGTCTTGCGAGATTGTTTTTATAAAATTGTTTCGTATGGTCTTTAGAATTACGCGAATTATCGAATTTTGTAGATTTAGGAATACGCTTGAATGATTCAGAGGGTTTAGCATAGGATTCTATAACAGTGTTATAATGTTGGGACTGGTTACCCAGGTTGCTGGCGTCTAACAAAGAAACAGAGGGATTGAGTGAGGCAGAGGATTTAGTATTAGATTTAAGGACAGCAGGAACAGTACGGTTGGATGAGGCAGGGGATTTAGTATTAGATTTAACGATAGTGCTATAAAGTTGGGGCTGGTTACCCTGGTTGTTAGCGTCTACAATAGTGGATACAGTGGAAACAGTGCGATTGAGCGAAACAGCGGATTTAGTATTAGGTTTACTGGTAGCGCTATATAGTTGGGGCTGGTTACCCTGATTGTTAGCGTCTACAACATTGGATACAGTGGAAACAGTGCGATTGAGTGAAACAGCGGATTTAGTATAAGGTTTACTGGTAGCGCTATAAAGTTGGGGCTGGTTACCCTGGTTGTTAGCGTCTACAATAGTGGATACAGTGGAAACAGTGCGATTGAGCGAAACAGCGGATCTAGTATTAGGTTTACTGGTAGCACTATAAAGTTGGGGCTGGTTACCCTGGTTGTTAGCATCTACCGCAAATGAAACAGTGTGGTTTGCGATACCGGCTTTTCGATGTTTCAGGGAATTTCCCGAGCGGTACCTACCGGGAAATTCTATTCGTTTAAATTATTATGATCAACTTCGTCTTCCCCAATATCATTTACTTGATCAGCAGTAAAGGCTCTGCGTGATGTAGCAGGAATAACAACTGTCGGTAAATTATTTGGGCGATTGTTAGAAGATGACGCATTGAATTGGGCTCTATTGTTATACATCCGTTTGCGACAGTTTTCGATTGTGTGACCTATGTTCTTGCAATACCTACAGGTCACATCATTTGTATTGAAGTTTCTAAAATTCTCCGGGCGATTATTTCGTTGAAACTGGAAAACACGCGGTTGGAAATTATTAGGTCGCGGTTGGAAATCATTAGGTCGCGGTTGGAAATCGCGGCGAGGTGGGAATCTTTGTCTCTCATTGTTAACGTATTGTGACTGGGGTCTCTTGTTGAGACTCATGAGAATCTTTTCTTCAGCCACAGCGAAATTAACTGCCGCGTTCAAATTATCAGGATCGCGGCACCTGACGATTTGCGACAATCGTGGGTGGAGGCCGATCATAAAAGTATGGAGGGCTAAATCTTCCATTGCTGCTACGCGGCCTGTTAATTCTGTTTTACGTTTGGTAGGTATAGAAATATTGATTTCAGTAAGTAGTTTTGCCAAACATGTTTCAATTTTTAGTGCATATTGGTTAACAGATTCGGTTGAGCTTTGTTTACTGTCTTGTAGCTCGGAAAGCAGATGAGCGTAATGTTTCCTTTCCCCGAATTGTTGCTTTAGAAATTCTAGAAATTGCTCAAGAGATTCAAAATCCTTAATGTTGCAAGTAGATTCAGCTCTACCTTCGAGCTGACTTAAAATGTATTTAAAAAGTATAGGTTTTTGAGATTTATTTGCAAGATTGTAAGCATTTTGGCAATTAGAGATGAAAGGGTTCAACTTTTCTCTAGACCCATCAAAGGGTTTAATGAATTTTAAGAGCACACTAAACTCGATTCTGTCTTCAGCATCGCTTCGCAGCTGTAAAGACGTTGTTTTCGGATCATCGGATTCGGATCTAGTTGTCATGGTGAAAAACAGTAATAAAAAAAAAAAATAAAAGATATAGAAAACAATTTTACATTTAAATAGAAAACATCAAAATATCAAACATTAGTTTCACACACTTAAATAACTAAAAAAAAACAAAAATATTTTAAAATCAAAATATATAAGAAGTCGAAGCCGCTTCTATATTAAGCGAGCACTAATGTCTCGATGTGCAACACGACACCCACGCGATCATGCGCTTCTTATCAGTAGTCTGGCTGGTTTATATGAGCAATACTTTTAAAGATACAATGTTACACACCACACAAATACAATGTAATAAAATTAGGAATAGAATTAATGAATCTAGCTCTGAGTTCTATTCTGGATCGCGCACTTTTATGAGTTATTTAGAAGTTTTTCACTTACAGTAGCGATGTCAGCATCACACATATTATGTGTATAGGTATCATGACCATGGTCATTGATTCGGCGTCACCAGGTAAGCAGGAACACACGGAAGGTCTTCGCGGCAACAGGATTAAGGCCGCACAAACACACGGAAAGTCCACGTAGATACGCAGGATCAGCGGTCAGACAGGAACATTCAAATATAATGTAACTGTATATTAACAGGAAGCCTTTGCCCAGCAGTGGGACAAGCCGGGCTGAATAATGATAATAGTGAACAGGAGCAGCCAATACACAAAAACGGTGTTAGTTCTCACAAAAGTAACCGTTTTCACAGGTTTCACAACACTTTCACAACGGAAGTCTGTAGCGTGTTTCAGAGACGTATTTGGGCGGACTGGGATTTTCGGTATCCCACCGCTGCCACCAAAATGTTACACGAGAAATGGCAAATAGGTTTTTAAAAAAAAAGAAACTTATTAGCTGGAAATGAATTTATAAAAGAACTGGTATTTTTACATATTAAAAATAGAATTAGTTTGGAGTTCCGACCCGTAACGAGTTATATGATGGACTGCCGCTCCGGGCCCCATGGAATCTGTATATATTAAAGATAGAGATGCTGACTCGGCAGCTATCCCGGTACATTGCAAGGGTATAACAGTTCCATTTCACATCGACAATCGCGTCGCCCGGGAGGCAGCGATTTTGTTCTAGAGCGACTTTTTGTAGCCGGTGGGCGTTGAGGTATTGAATTCTATAAGTTCCATATTCTACTACAAAATAATCGCTCAGCGATTGTCGCTCGTGGGCGAGCTCCCTAAATTAAATTTCTAACCTATCACGTGACCTACAGGAGTAGGGCAGCTAGTATCCTCAATCATATCAATAATAGTGTAAAAATTTGGTGAGCATTTATCCATTTTGGGAAGCAAAAATAATATTTGTACAGTCATTTAATTTATTTGGTACTTAGGCTTAGGGTGTAAAAAATATTTCTGGTGAGCGTTTAAATAAATACCCTAGAAATAATAGGTAGGTACACCTATTAGAAAGTGAGAAAAAAACGTCAATTTCATAAGTAAGGATCCAATATTTGGCGACGAAAATTGTGTCGAAAACTGGACTTAAAGGGTCGATCACTGGTGCACTCCCCTAATTTAACATTAAGTTTGTACAAAGTATCTTTTGAACGTCAAATCTAAGCTATGATATCGTAAACCCTACGGTGAGGACTAAGGAGAAGGACCCTTTCAGTACGACTAACGATTTTATAAATAGAAAAAACATAAGCTACTTATTGTTTTCTTAAGTTTACGCGAACACTACATATTGAAATGAAGAAACTTTTACGGATCTACTCGCGTTTATTTTATACATATCCTGACGTCAGGATAAACATTAATTAAAACTAATGTATAAAATAAACGAGAGTAGATCCGTAAAGTTGTTTCATTTTAAGCTACTTAGTTAATTATCCCACAAGATATCAAATGATATATCATCTCATAGCGCTTGATCTACCGTAAATTTTTCGTAATCAGATAACACAGCGGCGGTTAAGACAATAAGTGGTTTGATACTTTGATATCTACTCGTAATTATAAAAAAAAAGACTTTCGCTCACCGCAGTCGTGGTTTCTGATAAAAATAATTTTTCCATCTGTCACTCTTCATAGAAATCTAATATCGTCATGTCAATACATTTAATATCTCTTAGTTACGCTCTATTTCACTCGTCAAGGCGTTATATCTATAGGAATGGTTTTTTTACACCATTCGCACGGTAGCGGCGTAACTTTTTTGTGATTTAAAATAAATATCTTCGCATTTGTTGTATTGTTATTAAATTAAAATTGTACTTAACTATGTATTAATCCCCTTATTCATAAAAACTATTTAAGCATTATTTAGTTAATCATTGTTTTGTCTCTTTTACTCAAATTCAAAATGACGTTTGTGTGTGGTTTTGTCGTTGATAAAACAATATTTAACTATAGTTTTTATGAATAAGGGGGTAGGTCATGAAACAAACAATTAACAAATAGAAAATAAATACTACCTATATAAAATACATTACATTCGTATGAAGTAACTGGTAAATACTGCATTTATCATTAATTTACATAGATACTGTGTTACATTGTATAGTTGTCAACAGATAATTGTAATGTAATTTAAATATTTGACTATTTACTTAAACTTATGCGTTTCATTACGTGGTATATGCCAAGGACCTTACTTAGTGCAGTTTGCGTTGAAACCCTTTTAAAACGGTCTATTTTACATTGAAAATGTTGATTTATTTGAAAAAAGAAAAAGTGTTGAAAAAATTCCACGAGCGGGATTCGAACCCGCACCTCGGGGAGTTGGATTGAGCCACGATAGCATAGTTGGTAGTGCACCTGACCTGGCACGTCATGGGGCCGGGGTTCGAATGCCGCTCGTGCGATTTTTTCAACACTTTGTCTTTTTTCAAATTGTAATTTGTTCGCAACAATATTTTCGTAAAATTATATGTAAATAATCATGTTGATTTATGGAAATTTGGCTTAGTAGAGACAATATCAATGGACAAAAATGACACCAGTTTTCGATATAAACCAGTGATCAACATTTTGTTCTTCAGGGGTCAGCAACTGATTTTTGTTTTTGCAACAATAGAATTCTATGTTATTTTTTGGCGACGATTACTGTGCCGAACTTGGACTTGATGTGCCAATCACTGGTGTCAATACCTTACGTGATACTGATTCCCAATAATCTGTATCAGAATCTTTCTTTCAATCTTTCTTCGGAGCTATAAATAATATATAATATAATATCTTATAATATCTTATAATATAATATCTTATATGTAGCTCCGTCTAATCAACATTCCGTGGTTCAGATAAACCTATCTGAATTCATCATTCCTCAAAACCGCAAATTCTCATGTAGCGAGGCAATGCCGCTAGCTTATTCTGGGTACTCTGCCTGATGGGGATTATCTGATGCATTTATTTTATTGATAGCTCTGTTTATTTTAGATGTAAATAGTTTCGTGATAATTAACGTTTAAAATTAATATTATATAACTATCAGAAATCTTTTTTCATAACAATTTTTAAAAATGCTGTCTACTTATTTACTAAATATCTGCTTTCTCGCTCGCTATTTTTAGCATAGACAATTTCAATAAAATAAGAGTATTAATTTATAAAATTTTGAACGTTGTGACTGTATGGGATATTGAAATGTAGGACGGCTCTCTATGTTATTATTACACAACCGAGCATTTAACCGTTAACTATTTAATTAATCTATCACACTTTTTATGCATCTGATGTCGAACCAGTTTTTGGAGACGTTTGGTTTGTTTGGTCTGTGGTTTAAAGTGTCCCTTCAACGTTTTATGCGTTTGTTGCCTAACTTGATTGCATATTAAAATCAAGGTGGCTATCTAACCTTATTAGCGCATTCCAATATTTGAGAGTTCAAGTTTAATTACGATTTTAGAGTTCAATCTCTTTCTTACTACTGACTAATAATTTCTTTTGTAGAAAATATTTCACATGGTTTTATCTAATTGTCTTTATACGTTTCGATATCTCATAAAAAACTTCAAATTGATTTAAACCTTATTGGTTTGGCCAATTTTGAACGAAAATTTCTATGTTGAAAAAATTTCCACGAGCAGGATTTGAACCTGCACCGTGGAAATTTTTTCAACATTTGTGTTTTTGTAATTTGTTCGCAACAAAATTTGCGTTAAAAATCATTTTGAACATTTTAGAAAATTTCTATGCTTAAAAAGTGCGATTTAAATAATAACTCTGTTAGTAGAAATTAAAAACATTTGAAAACGTTTTTTAAACTGAAAATTTGGCTACTCTATTAAAAAACACTTTGTATAGATAGTTATGTTTTATATAAGTAAAGGTTACAACATCAATTTTTGCTGTTGACTGTTCCTCTATATGGTTGAGTATATTGTGTTCGTGTCCGCAGGTTACCTGATATCGTGTGCCAGCAGTAGCGTCAGCATGGCGGCCTCCGTGGGGCCCCCCATCATCATACCGTTCATGCTCTTCGGCGGATTCTTCCTCAACTCAGGGTAAACACAAATCATCATCATCATCCTCATCAACAGCTTATCCTAGTCCACTGCTGGACATAGGCTTCTCCAAGTACACACCACTGAGCACGATCCGCGGCTACTCTCATCCAGCTCTTGTAAACGCACGCTAAATATTAACTATCTTGTTATATGTATGTGCACGAGGCTTGCAGGCTTACATGATCTTATACCGATCTAAAATTACGGTCTCTAAAGTAACTATTGTTGAAACCGCATTAAAACCTCGAGCTTTCTTTCATGCTGTAAACTTTGTACAGTTTTTATAAACATTATTAGGTACTTATTTATAAGTTTAAACCAGAGGCCTTGCAATATAAATACTCGCTTTTTATAATTATCACATGTGAAAAACGATCACAAGAACTCTGGGTGCTTGTGAGATAGGCCTGACGCTTAGTTTAGGTGCCAGTCTCTCAGAATCTATACACAATCCTATTATATAGTGTCAAGTTTGTGGAAAAAACTATACAAATTACTTATTCACTTATCCAGATCTGTACCGCCATACCTCGGCTGGATATCGTACCTGTCCTGGTTCCGATACGGCAACGAAGCACTGCTGGTGAACCAGTGGTCGGGCGTGGAGACCATCGCCTGCACCAGGGAGAACTTCACCTGCCCAGCTTCAGGCCAGGTCGTGTTGGAGACGCTCAGCTTCTCGGAGGTATGACCGTTGTAAATGTTTCTATTATTTAAGTGTACTATGATTATGATATTTCCCAATGTTAAAGAATATGGAGGTGGCATGTTGTACAGATAAATAAATATTAAAGAAAGTAATACTAGCATACGTTTATATCCCCTAAAAGCTGAAGAGCTGAAGCGCAATGTCCAAATACTAGGACATATAAACCATTGGTGTGAAACACTAAAGATGGGGTCTTCACATCTCTTCGATACCAATCCGAACACCTCAGAGAGTCTATAAGGGGATGAAGACACGATGGCACGATGCCATCTCCTCTGGAAACCATCTTAGGATTTGATCACTACGGCTTATTGAACCTTAAGTTTCGGATTTTAGAGTGGCGTCTAAAATGCTGTTACGCTGTATGGAAAAAAGCAATCCCTATAAAAAAACATCACGTCTCATTGAACAAATGAAACACGTGTGTTGTATGCGTATGTTGTAAGCTTTGTTCGCACTAACTCCAACTATTTCTCACCAACAGGATGACTTCAATATGGACGTCATAAACATGGTGCTCCTTTTCATTGGGTTTAGGCTGCTGGCGTACTTCGCGTTGCTGCTTCGTGCACGTCGCGCTAAGTGAATGAGCACCCTGTACTTTCGGAGGCAATTTATTGAACGAGAGACAGTGGCTTATGAGACGATATTTAAGTACATGTCAGGGCTTGTGATGATTAAGCTGGAAAAATAGCTTACTAATGTTATATAGCGTTGAGTTTTATTTTAATGTTCTTTTGTTTTGTGTATTGTATGATGAATGGATAGTATAATTTTTGTATTGGTTCCATGTACCACGATCAACTAAAGTAATAAAAAGCTTCGGGAAATGTGCCTACACTACATATTAAATGTTTTTGATATATTATACGAGAATACTTATATAATATTTTTTATTAATAGGTGTGTACAATAAAGCTTTAAACTCTTAATAATATGAATCTGAGGAAATTGTAAGTAAGCTTAAGTGTCAATTATTTAGAAACAAAAATAGAATAACAAGAAATAAATGAAAAATCATTATCTTTTGCTGGATATAAATACTTTTGTTTTAAAGACATCAACGCGTTACGAAACTTGCTACGAGGTTTCATGAGTTTATTTTCGTTTGTTTGGGGGTCATGTGGATTATATTTTTTATTTATTTTTGTTGCCATAATGCAAATGGAATTTTAATAGTACAAATAGTATAAGTGCCCCTTTTCATGTAAAGCTTCATTAGTTTTAAGGATTGTTTTGTGTTTATAATAATTATCTGAATGTTATTGATTTTGATATGAGAAATAGATTTTATATTTGAAAGCATGTGTTTTTTTAAAATCTCTCTTATTTAAGACGCTTTGCCGAGTAGCAAAGCGCTCGAAGGTCCCGGGTTCAATCCCCAGGCCGGGCAGTGTGTTTCGGATTTTTCGATGCATAGCTCTGGTTTGTAATCACCAACGCGCAATTGGCAAGCGTGGTGATTAAGCCATTACCCATCGATTTATAGTGATAACTTGATTTCAATGATGTAGGTCTTTGCCCAGCAGTGGGACAGTTTTGGGCTATTTACTTTTTTTGCTTTTACTTTACTCTCTCATCCAAATATTGTCTATGAAACCACCTACATTTATCGTTAACAAAGATATTTTCTTTCAAGTCTAGACTAAGGTATACGTTTAGGTCTCTCCTTAAAATAACCTTGATCTTACGTACGTCAAAGACACTAGAATTATCATTCTGCAAATACCACAGCAGACAATGTACATTGATTTATGATTTTGTATGCAGTTATCAGGCAGTGGGTATACATTGTTTCTGTAATTATCAGGAGAAACAAAAGGATTTGAACTCACGATAATAATATTAGGTAAGGGTTACAAGGTCAGTTTTATGTCTAGTTTTCAAAGCCCATTAAGTGCTCTTACCACAGGTCTTACTATGAGCTTTAAAACATTACATCAATGTAATTTCAGTTATGAAAAACGAGACGCATGTATATGCCGCTGTACGCCTTGTTTTCACAACTGTTACTTAATAGCTATAGTCCACACAATTACAATTCAAATAAGTGTGTATGTATCTGTGCAGTGAAGAGAGCATACATAGGACGGTTAAGCATCGTCGGCCGGTTGGGCGTCCTAGGTACCGCTGGAATGATGAAGTTGTGAAAGACCTACAAGGGCTCCAGATCGACCAGTGGTCTGAGGGGGTAGGAAGTAAGGAAGATTGGTGTCTTGTTGTGTCGGAGGCCAAGATCCACTACGGGTCAGTGAACCAGCGGAGTAAATAAGTATCTGTGCGCAAATAAACAGTTTTATTAATATATGTGTGTGTGTATTTTAATTTTTTTATTATTATTTTAGTTATTGTTCTGGGGCCACAATACTATTTTAAAAGTTTATGTTAAGGCCCTAGAACTTGAATAATTCTTAACCAACTTCAGAGGAGAGGAAGGAGGACGTTCTCAATTCGTATATATTTGTATGTAGGTATGTTGTAAGATTTTCAATTTACGACCGGCTGGTGTCGTCTGTTTGTAAACGCTCGCTGGTTTGTAAAAATGCCAGAGGGGTATTATAAATTACCTAGGCGTATTGTAATACACCATGTTTACTAGTTACTAGCTACGTTTGACGCATATCTCCGGTATTAATATGCACTGATTTGGAAGTTTCATTTTTGTTTAAAAGAGTTTTCTCCCGAGATAGCCTCAGTTATTTGCTTATGCAATCTCCTGGCTTACTTTTGCGATAGTAGCAATAAACGCACAACAGCCACTAACCTTCCCAATCTTATAAAGTTAAGCTATGTCAAGAGACGCAGACGATTGTAATAAATGTAAATAACACCTGAAAGAGAGTGTGTCATGCTGAGTCATTGAACCTGAAATGTCACAGAAACCTGCAGTGCGTTAACCAGGTAATTGTTATACAAAATGTGAGGAAACGCGCCTCGCATGCTTGCTGAAGTGCCCTAAGATGTCTGTTGATAAACTTTTTGTCACCCATCCGATGATGAGTGACTAAATATTTATCATCACGAAAAGCTGTTGTTGGTCTCGGCTGCATTAGCAGTCGTTAACAACCACCAATCTGCACTGGTCCTGCGTATTGGTTGACGGCTCGTTCTTCCTATCAATCTATTGGGACGGCTCGTGCCCCAGCAGTAGGGACATAAAATGAGCTGATGGTGGTGGTGGATACAACATGTAACATATAAACACGCAACCTGGAAAAAGTTGTATAAGACCATGACCGATTTCCACAAAAAAAATAGTTTTGACAGTTGCTAAAAAGTGTCTCTATTGAATAACCAGTTACATACCCAATTGTTTACTCCTGCATACGAAAAAAATCTTTATCTTAACTATCAATTTAAACCGGATTCGCCGATGAGTTATTTTATGAGCATTACTTAGTTCCAATAAGAAACGCTTAGTGTTTCAATTCTTTCATAAATTATAATAAATTTGACATAAATTATTAGTTATTACATTATATATTTTTTTCGGAAGATGCGGCGATGGGATTTCTATTTCATTGCGCGTTATACTACGGCAGTCATAGTCAACAGTACGGAAAGAACGCAATGATTTAGAAACCGCTCGCCACGTCAGTCGTCGTGGTCACAGCCACAGGCTTATTACCGAAAAAAGCAACCGGTTATTAATTGGTATAACGGACACAGATCGCTTAATATATGTAAAGTATTACATACATTTTAATCGCAAATGCACTAAGGGTGGATTCGACCAAACTTGAATTTATACGAGATTAATTATACCAAGAATATTTATCTTTTCCACGATTTTATTCTTTAGTAAAGAAATGGTCATTTATCCACGCAATCCACAGATTAGTTACTCTTGGAATTCTTCATTATTGAGTGAATAGCATGTGAAAGGTGAATGAATGTATTATCCGGCCAATGGCCATTGTTCTACAAACGAACTATTTAAAAGGCAATTCTATTTTATAGTCTAGAGCATAACTGTAGCTGTCAAAATCGAAATGTCAATGTCATGTGGTACGAGGACCATACAACTATCTAATACTCTCGGATTATCTCTGTTATTCTACGCTGGATGGTGGTCATAATTCGTTTACCCCAACAGTTGTCGGTTCTGCGGCTAATATGACCGGCCCACTGCCACTTCAGCTTGCTGATCCGATGGGCTATGTCGATTACTTTCGTTCTCTGTCGGATCACCTCATTCCGAAGTCGATCCTTCAGAGAAACTCCGAGCATAGCCCTTTCCATAGCTCGCTGAGCGACTTTAAATTTGTGAACCAGCCCTACCGTGAGTGTCCACGTTTCGGCTCCGTATGTCATGACGGGTAGGACGCACTGATTAAAGACTTTCGTCTTTAGACTTTGTGGACGGTGGTATAGTGACTATTCCCGAATAGACAAGCTACTCCGAGAATAGTGCGTGGTAAAACGAAATTTCGATTTACTCTCGAATAACTGACGATTTAATCTACACAGAAAAAACGGTTTTCTCAAAATAAGCAAAAAATACTTGCATGAAAGCAAATTGCATTAAACCAAGATTATGGTTGTTTCATATATATGGAAACTATTATTTTCTTACGTAAAGGAAAAAAATATCTTAAATTGACATTAAAACAAATCTTGAATGAAGACAATTTCACTTGATTTAAGACATTCTATCTTTCACCAAGAATTATTAGTATTCTTATTGTAAGTCGACGATTCTTTTGGTGTAAGCTTAGAATGTTTTTTTATTTTAAGAAAATGTTGATTTGAATTCAGAAAGTAAACAACTTCGCTTTATATAAGATATACTTAATTTTAAGACAGGGTTTGTAGCCGTACGGACCCAACCACTACGTTTCACAGGCGTAAAAGCGCAGGGTTTAGTGCCGCAGTAATAGACTATACTAGGAAGGAACACAGAAAATCAAAGGAAGACCAAGATAGTTCCAATAGCTTGGAAGCGACTTAGAACAGACTTTAATCTCTTAACTATATCAAAGTTACAATTTTTACTTATAGTTTCGTAAAGAACATCTCGATAGCGCGATTCAGGATGCTACCGCCAGCGCCATCTAGTAACAAAGGGCGGAACGATAGAAAGATAAATAAACTTTCATTTTGAAGTAAGTATTTCATTATATTAAAACAATAATATTTAAATTTCTTAGATTAATTTTACTTTTACTTCATTTTAAATATTTTTCCTTGATTGTAAAAATTGCACTAAGAGTAATATTTATTTGTTTAGAGAGAGTCAATATCTAGAAATAAACAAATATTACTTGAAATAAGACAATTTTCCTTATAATTAATTACCATGTCAAGAAAAATATTTTTCTTGCTTAAAGAAATCCTTTTTTTCTGTGTAAGAATAAAAGTTACTCTCGCTTAGTCGAATCCACCCTCATAAGAGAGCGATCATTGAGCGATTTGTGTCCGTAATATCAATTTATCAAACGCAACTAGAGCAGTCGCGTTGCAATTGAACAATTATTAACAACTGGTTGGTTTTTTTGGTAATAAGCCTGCGGAGCGGTAAGTATTAGAACTACGCAAAATTTATGCATAGTCAATTTAATTATAATTATAATTATGTTTGTTGAAATGTAGGCTACAGCAGGTTTGGTTAATGGTTATGTCCATCCATAGAACTAATTTGTCAATCGTATTATTCACGAAACCTTCGTGGTAGCTATTTTTTGAAATAACTAAAGTTAGTTGTTTATAATTATGTAATTGAGAATTATATACATATTTTATTTTGCTTTATTTGGAAAACATACAGTGATGATTAACTGTTAACATAATTATACTAAATTGACACTATGCACTATTTACATGTTTTCGCATATATATAACTAAAAAACAATTTCAATTCATTGGCACAAACAAATAGACAACATTAATTTATAATAAAAACACATGATAGTCTATTTGAATCATCATAATATATTTAATTTATATAATTTTATACTGATATGATAGCCTTTATCAACAATGTCCTACAGATAACAAACAGCGGTGCGTTAAATAGATCACTAAGTTTTTATTTAGAGTATCTTGAGTGTGTCATGCTCTCTTTACTGTCTCTGCGGTGGTGGCGTGTGCGTCGGGTCGTTACGTTCCCTAAAATATGGTTGAGCGAAGCGATGGCTGATTCATATGTCATACTCGTGAACGGGTGCCGCCTGTGGAGGCTGGTCAGCTCTTGCATCCTTATCTTATTTTTAGTATTATTCACTATAGTTTGACTTTGTTTTTCTTAAACAATTTTTGACTTTTACGATAGTACTGTATGACATTGTGGAAATTATAACTTTTACCTGATGTAAATTTGTTAACGTATATTTTTTATTTTGTGTTTTTTTTTACATGTTGTGGTTGTCTTCTAAATTTTTTGTGTTTATTGTAATGGAAAGTGTCCTGCTATGATAGGGCATTTTCCAATATTTTTGACGCTGTAAGGGAGAAAAGAGCTGGACACTAGCTGAGTTTTTTGCCGGTTCTTCTCAGTACAAGATCTCCCGCCCAGAGTAGACTTACGAACCGATGGCATAGTGACATTCATAAGAGCTACTTGTAGCCTAAACTGAATAAATGATTTTGAATTTTGAATTTTGTATTTTGAATAATCCTGTATAATTATTAATTAAATCAACAATAGCAAATTAAGCCAATATAATATTAAAGTAGTTATGACTTATGAAGACCTTTGTACAGCATTGAGAGTGTAAAAGGTTATTTAGGTACTTACTTTACTTACTGTTAAACTACCCTGAAAGCTACTTAAACCAAGATTTTTCACTTACTGAACATATTCGTTTGTCTACGATGCTTAAATTGTATTATTTAAGACGACACCTCGGTTTGTGACATTTAAAAACGACTGTACAGGCGCTGTCAACAGGTCAAAATTACGTAACGCCTGCGACGATTGAGACCGCTTAGAATAGAACATACTCTTAAAATAGTATAAAAAAATATTAGTATTAATATATGCAGCTAATAAATAACAAATATTGATGTTATCAATAATAATAATTATTATAATTGAGATCCTTGGGGGAGGCCTTTGTCCAGCAGTAGACGTCTTTTGGCTGAGATGATGATGATGATGATGATGTTATCAATGTATTTGAGTGGTTTCCAAGCAACGTAATTTTAACAATAGTGATTTTTAGAGGTTTTTTCGAAAATAGGTAATTATAATCGAGTCAAAATTATACAATCGTGTGTTTTGAGCTAGCAAAGTCAAGATAAAGACATTTTACATATATCAACATATTGTTTTCTAAAGTTCAACCGATTTCAAAAAAGGAGGAGGTTCTCAATTCGATTGTATGTTGTTTTTTTTGGTATGTTTGCTACGCAATTACTCGAAGACGCCTGAACCAATTTGGAAAATTCTTTTTTGTTTGAAGGGTAAATTTTATCAAAATCGGTTCAGTACTTTTAAACTAGAATTTTCTTTGCAACATTGTAGCGGTGGCGGTTGAAGTCGGTTGTTTTTAACGTTTTTAATTGTTTATTTATTCATGTGTGTATCAACTTATTATTATTTTATTTATGTCCTTATATTACATTGTAATTTAGCGTATAAACTGTTATATTCATTTATGTTTTGATTTATATTAAACTTAGAGTAAGCCCAAATTCACCTGAAAAACAGGGTTTACCTAACTCAGGCAACAGCATTTAATTTATTTTAGATTATTAGTTTAGTGCTCTTTGTAAACAATAGTTGTAAACGTAGGTATTTCAATAAAGATTTTATTTAGTTATTTATTTTATTTATTAGTCTTAGCATCAATTGAATAGACAACCGGCTTGCTATCTGTCATTCCGTAAAATTTAAATAAAATTCTAAGATGTTATTTTTGGGCGACGAAAACTATGTCGAAATTTGGATTTAAAGTTTACATTAAGGCAACACATAATTTATTGTTTCTCTTCTTTACTCTCACCACAAAATAAGGAGACTCAGAAGGTACATACCGCGCACGAAGAACGCACACATTGACCGTCTCACGGACACAGATCTCGGTACAGCTCGGAACACCCGATCCGATCCGAACCCTTCGGAGAATCTAAAAGGGCACGGGCCACGCACTAGGGCGTAATGCCGTTCCCTCTAGAAAACCTCCGAAGGCGATTCGTTTCACATGGCTTGAGGAACCCTTTAAGTATCTCGCCGCCCCCAAAAACCGCGGTGAAGCTAAAAATGCCGCCAGAGGCAATCAGCAAACTCTCTCCAAAAAAAAAAGCGTACCTTCTGCAGTCTTCTTTTGATGTGACGTCGCCCTTACGGAAGCGGGCGCGCCCGCTGACCCGTCACCTGATCGCTGAACGCGCGTGTCGCGTGTCCGAAGCCCCACAGCGCACCCGTCACATCGCTTTCTGTTCACACCGGTGGCGCTGGCCTTATTCGGCTGATGCCGCCACTCGTGTGTACAATGCGGCTTATGAGCTTACCCCCCTCCCCCTCCCCGAAATTGTTACGAAGTTCCTAGATGATCTGTGAAGCTGAGACATTTTTAGGTCACATACGTTAACTTGTCACCACTATAATTGATGGGTATTGGCTGTATTGATGTAGTGATGACTTGATTTTATTGATGGAGGCCTTTACCCAGCAGTGGGACAGTTATAGGCAATGTTACTTACTTACTTTATTTACTATGTTAACTTGCGACGTGATGTATTTGTATATTAAGAAGATGGATAAAAATTTTGATATAGTTAAATAAATTTAACGCTTTTATTGTTGCGATCTGAATTACAAATTAAAAAAGGAAAGAAAAATAATCGAAAAACTGTTGACAGATTTCCACAAGCGGGATTCGAACCAGCACCCTCTTACTCTGATATAATTAAATCAAGTTCACTAACAATTAGGCTACCGTAACTCCGACCGACGACATGTGTAAATTAATCAACACTCTACAAGTAGTAGCTATTATTTAGTCTTACTTTGTAACCCAAAGAAGCCATATTGTATCGTATACTTTTTTCAATACTTATTTTATAGGAGCAAGCTCTTCTATACTAATATTATAAAGAGGAAAGCTTTGTATTTTTGTATGTATGTATGTTTGCAACGAATAAACTCAAAAACTACGGGACCGATTTAAAAAAATCTTTCACCATTAGAATGCTACATTAGCGCTGAGTAACATCGGCTATATTAAAAAATATATGGGTATTATTATTTTATAGGTATCTCAAAATGTTTAAAAATAAAAGTACACCCGTGCGAAGCCGGGGCGGGCCGCTATTTATAATATAGCTACGACCGGATGGATGATTAGGTTAAGCCAGTTTTGTCAACTGTAGGCTTTTTATCTAAAGGAATGTACGTGTTTGAAATTGGTTTAATTAAAACAGCAGGGTTCATAAAATATATTCAAAGTGGGCGTCATCGAATAACAATTTATTGCTTTGTTATCCTTCATTATCATATATATTTAGTTTTTTTAGTAGGCGCAGGACAGGTTTAACTAACCTATATTATTTAACGACGCCGACGTTAAGTTGCGCCAAATCTCTAAAGTTATTATGAGTTTTTCTTTTAAGTTTGTGTCTTCAAACCTTCAAACTGTGGCAGAGGAATTTGATTTTCTTTTTACATAATACCAGTTTTGTAGGTATAACATTTATTTTATTCATAAAAAATATTTAAATCCATATTTATTGCTTTTTGACTATTTTATTAAATTATTAATCTGTGCTGTAAGAACCCGGTTCTCTCGCGTGTCGTAATCAACCAATCAGATTTCGTTTCTTCCTATCCGCTCTTCGTTTATTGGTTGTTTACGACACATCTCTCTCTCTTCTCTCCGCCCAATATCAATATGTATTGTGTATGTTAAATTTATTTACTAATAGTCAAACATAAGATATATAAACATACGCACCTCTATTACGCATATCTCGTTTTTATAATAATCTACAAACGTTCTCACTAGGACATCTTTATTGTAGTTTTAGTTCGCTTAAGTCGTCATTACTTCGCGATAATTTAAGTATTTTACGTTAGTAAAGTTATTTGTAGAAGAGTATTTTTATCAAATTTTAATAAATACTCATGTAGGTACGTAGACACTTTATTATTTTACCAGCACTGTTTATAATTTATAATTGGGATATAGTTCTATCATGTTGTTTGGCAAATGTATTATGTACTAGTGTAATAATATTTTTTTTTCTGTTACGGTATTACAAAATAAAATAAATATATTATAACAAAAGATCGATCCGTAAACGTAAGTAGTAAAGTACATATATGCCTAGAGTTGAAAAAACTTTATAAAAAGGTTTATAATAAATAACAACATAAACTATTAAAATTTAAAAATACAAGTTTATGTTAAGGATAAGTGTTGTCTTAATTATGGGCCGACACGACATGCAATATAATTACCAACAATAAATGGAATAGAAATAGAACAAGACAAAAAATACAAAACAAGCAGTACAAACACTTTTCATTCATTACAGATTAAATTAAATTGAACCTTCAGACTAAATTAAATTATGACAAATCTAAATCATAATTAAAATCAAAATCAAAATCAAAATCAAAATCAGAAAATTAAATCAAAATCAAAATTAAAATCAAATCATAATTAAAATCAAAATCAAAATCAAAAACAAAATTAAAATCAAATCAAAATTAAAATCAAAATCAAAATCAAAATCAAAATCAAAAACAAAATTAAAATCAAATCAAAATTAAAATCAAAAAATTAAATCAAAATCAAAATTAAAATCAAATCAAAAATAAATCAAAATCAAAATCAAAAACAAAATTAAAATCAAGATCAAAATTAAAATTAAAATCAAAATTCATATCAAATCAAAATTCAAATCAAAATCAAAATTTCAACAAAAAATTTGTTAATTAAATTAAAAAATAATAATATAAAATTTGAGCCGAGAGCCCAATAACGTTACAAAAACCATAAAAAACTAATTACAAAAAGCGTCAAGAACACAGCGTCTAAAAACTTGTTGTTTACTAGAAAAAAATATCGATATTTTGTTTTTTAATCAAACTGTTATATTAGTCTTTTTAGAGTTAAAAATTGGGTTTATTGTACATACGATTAAACATATCAAGTTAATAATCAAGTAATTACAATTCCCAGAAAAATGTATACTTAATTCACGCCACAGATTATTGTTTAAATTAAGATTATTCTTCTCCGATATCTCACAGTCTCACACTACATAAAAACACATAAAAACCCAGTTAGGTAACATCGTTTGGGGGTTTTTACAACTTCATGTTATTTTCACCGACATTAGGCACCCATACTCTATCAATTCAGATCACAATAATGGTAATAAGATAATTAATAAACTAAAGTCTACAATGTGTTTTAAACATAATGCATATGTATTAAGAACGGCTATGTAAATATAAGAAATATTTCAAGTTTTATGTTTAACTGGAAGAGTAACCATAACATTCTTAATTTAGGTTGAACTTGCTGAGCAAATTAACCATGCCTCTTGATATAACTTTTTTATGTCTTTATTTATTTATAAGGAGCTCGATGGCGAAGTGGATAACGCGCCCGGACTGCGAGTGCTGAGGTTAAGCAACTTTCGGAACTTCGAACTTTCGAACTTTCGGCCAGTGATCGGATGGGTGACCAAAAATGTATCATCTCGAGCTCCTCCGTGCTTCGGAAGGCACGTAAAGCCGTTGGTCCCGGCTGCATTAACATTCGTTAACAACCACCAATACGCACTGGGTCCGCGTGGTGGTTTATGGTCCGTTCTCCCTATCCATCCATAGGGAATGCTCGTGTCCCAACAGTGGGGACATAAAATTGAACTGATGATGATGATGATGATGATTTATTTATTTCTTTATTTTAAATGGATTACCAACAAAACATACACTTCTTAATTATAGGCAGACACGACAAGCAATATCATCAATAAAGGAATAGAAATAGACAAGACAAAAAATGCAAAACAAGCAGTACAAACATTTTTCATTGATTATAGATTAAATTAAATTGAATTATGACAAATTGAGATTTAAATCAAAATCAAAATCAAAGATCTTATGGGTAAGCAGGTAAAATGGTAAGGCCAAGTCCTCCATCTCACCGAACGGACGATGTTAAGTGATGATAAAGCAGACAGGTGGAAGCACATTTCAAAACGTTTTCGGAAAATGTGTTTATGGCATATTTTCAAGTATTGGCCGAAACTAAGCGACCTTCTACCCTTTGGAATATATACTCAACGCTTAAATCTACCTAAATCTAAGAAAATACCAATAAAAATATTAAAATTGATAGCTACTCAAAATTACTAGCTTATCTGAAGAGACTATCCGAAGGACACAAACCAAAGAAATCAAAAGTATTTTCTCATCAAAACGTTGAGACTTTTGAATGACGCGCCTGGTAAGGAATTTCTCGCAACAAAAGTATGTACTTATCTTTTAGTTTGTCCATTGTAATCTATAAACAGAGTGTTTTAAAACGTGTACGTATTGTACCTACTTGTCTGATTTCCTTTCTGTTTTGTTACAAGTGGCTTTAATATTCGGCATAGATGGAGCTTGTCGTAGTAACGAGCTTATAAAAATAACAATCGATGATGTCAAAAAACACTCAGATGAATTACTTTTAGTGAATTTAACTGACACAAAAACAAAAATTGATCGGTCATTTGTCATTCGTGGCCAGTACAAACGAAAAGTGGAAAAATATCAGAGTCTGCGTCCTTCTCATATAATATCTAATAGATTTTTTACTAGGTATCAAAATAGAAATTGCCTCAAACAGGTTATGGGAAAAAATAGAATATCTTCAATGCCCCTAGAAATAGAAGTTGCCCGATTGCAAGCTATACACAGGACGTTGTTTTCGCCGAACGTCCGCTACACTTTTGGCAGATTCTGGAGTGGACCTTACTGTTTTAAAGCGGCACGGAGGGTGGAAATCCAGCTCTGTAGCAGAAGGTTACATCGAAGATTCCATTCAAAATAAGCTGTGACTCTGCATACCGACATGATGAAACTGTTTAAGGCGCTGACATCTGTGAAATGCGCCTCCCTTATCCCCTTGTCTGTAGAAACGCCATATTATGGTAGGTACGTAACAATTGATTTAACCTTTAACCATTGTTATACGTTATTGACAGACGAGGAATTTTGCAAGGCCATATTATTATAAAAAATGTACAACATACAACACCAAGAAAAATATAGTTATACGTGTATTATAAAAGACTATGTTTCCATAATGCAGAATTAAAATCCAAAGTCGCCTCTAAACAGTATCTCTATTTACATTATATTTTTTTGTCATTTACTAAAGTAAGTCGATGAAATTAAGTATATATACTTATTCGTAACACTTATTAGAAAAACCCTTTTATTTTTTTATTAAATCTAAATTTTAAATAAATAGCGTGTCGTGACTTGAATCCAGTGGATCATGTACTATTTGCATCCCTTTGGCTTGTATGCAGATCGACAGTGAGTGCTATTTCACGGTTGTCAGCGCCATAAAGGGCTTTTGGCCCACTACGGTACCTTAAAGAGAAGAGAACACGGTTAACCTGTCCACATAGCCGAATTGGTTTAACGATGGTAATAAATTAGTTAATTATACGAATGAACAGACGAGCATACATGTACTTCTAGAAACCTGCCCTGAGATGTTGCGTAATATGGCACGGTTAATTCTAGTAGATGGTTTTTTAATACAACATCGCTCACTTGACCTGAATCTCACCTGAAGTACCTATGTGAAGATAAATTCGACGAAAACGATAAATAAAAAAAAAGAATTGTTACAATACATTGTTGATAATGATAGTACTTATCTAGGCGGACTTAAAACCAAGTTCTCCTCTACCGTGAATTGAACCGGTGGGTTTGAGACCAGCAACTAAAACAAATCTAGATTCTAGTATCACAGAGTCATACATTTCACACAGTGTCACAGAGGCGATTGCAGTTGTTACATCTCTATGGTTAGTGCATTTGTCATCCAAAATCAAATATTGTAGCAACAAAAATATTTTTTTTTTTATAAAGTATTAAAATAATAATGTTTTCTTCTATATTTTTTTATAATCTCCAAGAAATCGACATAGATTTTTTTATAGTCTCTTTGAACTTTTCTTTCTGAACAGTGATGATAAGTTTTAATTGTATTAAAAAAATTGCTCAGCTAATCTAATTCATCATCATGTGGTTGATACATAATAAACAATCAGAAACCTACACGTGAACGTAACAAAACGCACGTGTGTCGTTAAAAAGTATAACACGCAAACTTCATTCCACAAAACAGGATTAAACTGTCGCGATGTTACGGTCAATATTTAAGTTACGTCTACTCATTTACGCTCCAACATTTTCTCACAGCGTGAAATGAAAACCGCTGCAGTCAACAACAAAAAAGTTCTAATCATTATCACAAAATAAGAAGACTGCAGAAGGTAAGCTTCATACATACCACGCTCGAGCAACGCACACTACAGTCTTTTCAATATAGCTTGATTTTTTTTAAGTGTAGTTCGTTCAGGAACCTGCTAAGGTCATAGACCATGCTGCCATGTCATTAGTTTCTAAATTTCATTAGTATTATAAGCCTTTATGATGATGATGAATGATAATAGAAATGAGAAGTGAGAAATGATAATACCCCCCAACCCTCGAGTATCCCTATCTCTATCTGGGGCTTTAGCCCCACATCTTTACTGCTACTACTTCTACTACTTTCCTGTTTTGTGGAGTGACGTAGTAAACTAAGTCCTCGTGCGGACTTTTTGAGAGAATTTGAAAAGTGACGTTGCACTGCTTTGTTTCATTTGCCAACACTCATGCACACTCACGAACACTTAACGATTAATAATCCATCATTATTTCACATCAATATTCGACTTAACACAAATTTTAGAAAATAAAACAAAACAGCGGACATGACTCTTCACTTTCCCGCCAAGAAGTCCCAATATAGCTTGATACCCGTGACAGATGTCAAATTGGCATGCCTAGGGTTGAAAAGATAATTGAAGATATCAATTGAATATCATTATCCTAATGAAGTACTGTTCCTATCTAATATGCCAATTGATTTTCTTTTCTAATCTTTAAAAGTTCTGTAAAAAGTCATATATTCGAGAAAAATTGTAGTAAGTATATTAAGTGATGGATTATAAATGACAATGCAATTTTAATACTTATAGTCAAATAATTTCATACGCTTTTACAAAGTCACGTCTTCGATTTTGATGACTTCTGTCACAGGTATCAAGCTATAATCTTAAAATAATAACGCCTAGAAGCCGAGTACGCGCACGGCGATTGAGGCAAGTTTAACCAAGCCATATGTGGCTTGGTTGGCCGAACGGCTCGCTAGTATCCAAGGTCACGTCGTGTCGTAAGTAGCTCTGCAATTTTGGCTTATAATGACGATTTGTGCCATCAAAGGATGCTTTCACAAGTCAGAATCTAGCAAAAAGGATGCTAAGATTACATTTCACCTGTAAGAACAGCTAATCAATGTCTATTATTTCGTAAAACACGATATTAATGTTCGTAAATTTGTAATATGTCATTCCATGTATGTTTTGCTAGATTTAGGAAAACTTTTACCCCATTTTGTGTTCCGAGTTATTTTTATTTAGAGTTGTTTTTATCCAAGTTTAGAGTCCAAGAAAAACAATTTATCAGGATTGCTATTATCAAAGCGCCAGTTATTTAGAAAATAGTTACAGCTACAAGGATTTTAAACTGACATGCTGAAAAAATTTTATAACAGTAATTTTTTCTGATAAGACTGATTTTTGTGCAATAAAGTAAATGAATAAATATTGGCATTCTTAATTATCACCAAACATTGTTACATTTACATAACATTACATGTACATTTTTTCGTGTTATATGTAAGTATCTATAAATAAGTAGCTAATGATATGAAAATTGTGGTAGTCGTAGCTTCACCGCCATCTAACTAAAGGCTCGAAATAATATTCAACGCATAATGAGATAAAATTATGCTTCCAAATAGTTTAAGAGAGAAGTGGCGGTCCATTGTCTCTGCCTACCCCTCCTGAGGGATTGGGCGTGAGCTATTTATGTATGTATGTACCTTACAATTTTTACTTTTTTAAATAATTATCACAAACTTAAGTGAAAACATCTTAATGTATATAACAGTTAATATTATTAATGTATGCCGTTAATATAATAAAATAATAATATATAATAATTATAGAAGACAATTTTCTCTTTGTGACTATTGACTTTGTGGCTATTTTCACATAAAAAAATGAAGTAATTAAAAAAATCATATGTAACAACAATACAATTTTTAAACTATGAAACAAGATAAGAGTTTAGTAAATTACCCATTTACCCCGATTTGGGGAAATTACCATTTTACTTGCAACATTTATTCGTACGGTTGTGTGTGTAATGACAAGCTGCTGACGCACACGACGGAGTATTTTGTGCCTCAATATTTTGACGAACTTTGTTTGACACTATCGTTCTAGGCGTTATTATTCTAAGGCTATAATGAACAAACTATAGACACGAAATATTGGAACAGCTCGGAACAGTCCGACCGCAGCTGATAATGAGATTCCGTGCCCGTGTGACTATGTGTGCGTTGCTCGAGCGTGTTGTATGAATTAAGCTTACCTTCTGGGGTCTCCTTATTATTTGTATCATTATGTTTATTGGTGTACCAATAGAACATTTTTCGTTGTCTTGTTCTATCCGATCGTGCCGTCCTCGTCTCGCGTGCGTCGTCAAACGGCTGCGTTGCAACCGCAGACAGTTGTGCGCGAGTTACGTGTCCGAACTTTGTCGTGGAAAATGTAAGCGCGGTGGTTACCGGCGAGTTCTTAATTCAAAATTTTGACGTTTAAAATTGTTTTTAAATTTTGTGGTGATTGAGAAAATGAGCAAAAAGTCCGATAGTGACGGCAAGTTGTCTTACAAAAATGTGTCGAGGAATCCATCCACAAATAACACTTCTAATCCGTCTTCCTTGGATGAATCGTATGTAAGTAAATAATGAAATTAATAAAGAAATAGATGCAAACAATTAAACAAACTGAAATCATCTACTTTATGTAAGTGACTGTGAATGGAGCCTTTAAAACTTAACTGAAATACTGTATTGCATAACATAATTAGAGTAAGTATCTACTAATTTCGGCGGGCTGGTTAGAACCACGATAGCTCAATTGGAAGAGCACCTGACCCGGAATGTCAGAAGGGTGCAGGTTCAAATCCTGCTCGTGGAAATTTTTTCAAACTTTGTGTTTTTTTTAAGTATCTACTAATTTGAAACTGGTTGATATTGCAAATAATAAACATAAAATTATTTTACGTGTTTCTATTGCTTTTTTTGTTTATTGTGGTTTTATATTTATTTACGGATCTTAAAAACAATCAACCATTTTGTAATTTGATTTTTACAAAATTACGAAACATCTTACATTTAATTGTCTGAAATAAATTAAATTAAAACATGTAATACATACGAGGTTTATATTTATTATGGTTGGGTTTTAAGATAATTATGTAATAAGTTAGCAAACTTGAACTTGAAAAAATATCACCGATTCTTCTAATTGAATATTTGAAAGAGCAGTTAATTAATCATTAGTTTATTTCGTAGACCGTATAACCACAGATAGTTTAATTTTTTTAACTTTATTCATAAAAAGTAGGAGGTTCTCAATTCGAATGATTTGAAAAAAGTGTTTAACTCACTACTGTTGGCGACAGTCGACAATTCAAAAGACAAAACTTCCTTTTAATAATTTATTCCATAATTTATCATTTATTCACATTTTTATCCTTTCTATTTGTTAAAGCCCGCCATGCGTCTTACCATAGACCCAGATTGGCGTCCCTTCTTTACGCCCGGAAGCGGAAAGAACACGCCAATTGAATAAATACTTTTTACATCAAAACCTTATTGTATTTTGAAACAATAATTATAAAATCCTTTTACAAATACATTTCTAATATTTAAGATATTCTAGTTATTATCAAAGATCGAATACATTTATATCTTAGCATCAATAATCCAAGCCTGGAAAAATAACATAACCTAACACTACTCTATAATGAGTGAGTTCAAACTGTTTTCACTGTTTTCACTGTTCTACTACTTTACTATTTTTTACTCGATTACTTCGAGGTTATGAACACAATTTTAAAGATTGTTCTTGTTTAAAAACCGTTCAAGGGCGACTTGGCTCTCGCAAATCCGGCATATAGGCATAGAATTGGCGATGATGACCCATTGTAGATCATTACGTGAGTTTTAATAAAATTCTAGTTTATCCGTGGAACTTAACTTGTAAACCACAAAAGTCCATACAAAAAATATGAACCGTGTTATTATTGCTCTTCCGTATTTTATTACGTCTGTATTTAATTATATTTGAATTACGGGGTTATTCTTAAAGTACTCCATTCTTTTGCTCTGAAAAGATAAGAATGTACATTAATTTTCATCAGACTACCCCAAAAAGACATTTTTATAAACAATATTATTTAAATATTTGTATTTAATGTTGCATGCTACTTCACGAGAGTAAGTACCTACTTTGAGAAATAACTAAGTATTCTCATGGAGTATGATGAAAAAGGACACCTACATAGAGTACCAACTTTAAAAATATTTGCTGGAGTAAGTTGGGAATAATCCGAATTTTATTTAAGCATTGTATTTAATTGCTGTGAATTTCAATCTTATTCAAAAGAATAATTATTGCTTTTTGCTATACAGCACCACTGAAACACTAGGCGCAAGCAAATAGTCACTGATGTATTGATTTTATTATTTAAGCACACAAAACAGAACGTAACAGAGTTACAACAGAATACAAGTTATGACTGTTAGTCAGTGACGTTACATGTAATATTGATAGGCTCCACTAGTAGATATGTAAAGAAACTAATAACACTAATAAAAGAGATAATCTACAAATTAATTAAAAAAAGCATTAAAATAACACAATCTGCATTTATAAATATTTGACACTTAGTTGGTTGACATTTCTAACTTAAAAATCAAGCTTTTTGCGTCATCTTTTTAATGCGCACTGCTTTTATAGGAATGCGTTGCCATAGTCTGTTTCTTCATCCTTTAAGCCCTCGTTAAAGGTAGCCGGCATCGTTCGGGAAAACTCGCTTCATGGTAGCCCTTGGTAGACTTCATCATTTTTATTTATTCCACTCCTAGACACTGGCTGTCAATTAGTGGAATGCGTTGCCAACGTCTGTTTTTTGCGAAAGCTGCTCGTCTTTTAAAGAGTGAACCTAGCCATATTACGGCAGCTCGCAGAAAGCTCGTAGATTTCATCTTGTCAAAGACAGCGAAGGTCAAGAAAAGAAGCATTTTTCTGTAATAAAAATATACTTATTCTCTGTTTGCCTGCTCTGTTTCCGATCTTATTTGGGGTCGACACAACATTTTTTCAAGCAGATAACATTCTCTTTGATCAACATTTACTCTTTTATTTGCCATATTATTTTTCACAAAGTCTATCCATTTGATTGGTCTTCCCTAAATAGCCTTCAACTTCCATGTTCATTTCTTTTCTCGTCACATGATGATTATCTCTCATGACCATACCAAGAAAGTTTATTAAAAACATAGTTAGAATGTAATGTTAATGCCAATATTATGTCCCCACTACTGGGGCACGAGTCTTCCTTATTAGATAGATAGAGTACGGCCCTTAAACCACCACGCGGGCCCAGTGCAGATTGGTGGTTGTTAACGACTGCTAATGCAGCCGGGACCAACGGCTTTACGTGCCTTCCGAAACACGGAGGATATAATATTAATAAGTGCCAATATTCGTCACATTCTCGTACTATTCTAAAATTAAAACTCTTGTTGATTACTTAAAACGGAACCTGTCTGTTATGATCCCTGTCCAATAGTCTAATAATGCGCCAAATTGAGCCAAGGCTGTTATCTCATGCATAAATGTATGCATCTCATGAATAAATTGAACTAAGAAAGAGGTAAAAACTAAAAAATATATGTATATTAACATATTTTTGTACCTAGATAAGAGAATAAATAAGTGTATATTTTTACCGGCGAGAAACTAAAGGTCTAGAGTAGTCTAGCTAGACTACTCTCTACTGAATTCTCCGAGGCGTTGACGAGACCGTAACACGCCAAGAATCCTCTAAATGATAAGGCTCCGGCTCGGGTTGACCATGTCGTGGGGGAAAGGAAAATAGCCCAGCCACATGGCATTGCACACTATCCGAAGTGCTCGTATACTTATGAGAAGTGCACCAAATACGAAATGGTCGAGTGTACATTTTGCAAGGTGCACATTCTGCGTCAAACCCGCTGTATCAGCCCCCCAACCGCCTAACTCTCACGCTTTCGATCGCTTTGAAGGCGAGACCCTCGCCTGGCCTTCTAATATAATATCGAAATATAATATCGAATAATATCGAAAGCTATAGCCTATAGCTTTCGATATTGCTTTCATATTCCTTTCGAAATGACAAGATGACACCTCCTCCTCGCCTCGCCTTCAAAGCGTCGAAAGCGAGAGAGTTAGGCGGTCGGCCCCCTGGTATAGCACGCGCGCGTGGGAACTGAGTACAGTCCAGCAGTACAGCATTCACGTGTAGGCAGGATAGAGGCACTGGTGTTCCATACTTTAAGCCTAGTGTTTGAAACATTTTTCTCGTCGTCGTAGCCAAAAGATAACTTTGTTTGTCTTTGACACATGCTATTGAACTTAAAATTAAAATAAACCAAAAATTTAGTTATACGTAATAAGGCCCTCGATTTTTGCGCGTGTTGAGATTTATAAAAGAATAATAATAAAAGAATAATAAATAACTAAATATTGAAAACTAAGTTTTGGAAATGTGTTGAAAAAATTTCCACGAGCGGAAGTCAAACCCGCACCCTCTGACAAACCGGGTCAGGGGTGCGCTTCCAATTACGCTGCCGTGGCGAGTTCGTGGATTTTTTGTAACACTTTTACAAATTGTAGTTATAAATAATATATATTCGTATATATTTTTCACGAATCAAGGTATGGTATAAAAACTTAAATTAGTTTATGCTTGTACCTTTTTGTAAAACATATGTAATGTTTTGTTTATAAATCAATAAAAAAATAAAAAAGTGTAATAAAAATAGCTTCAATTCGATGTTCTGTTTTAAATTTGAGCCCACGAATCAACTCAAACTTAACATTGGAATGTGAATTTAAATCCTAGATTACCTACCCACAATCCAACATAGCAATCAATACATACTTATATCAAATTATATCAATAAACCGGTTCCATTTAATATATCAAAATTTTAATTGTATGCAAATGACCCTTAAATAATTGGGCCTCGATTCTATTCAAAGCGTCCAGAGTCGTGTGTCGGTGGCCTAATTTTGATTTTGTCCGATCTTCGAAATGCCACTTCACAATACAAATTAACATGATTCACTAAACATGCACTGTACTCGTAGAACAAGAGTAGGAAGACCCGGTTCACATGCGCTCTGTATAAGTTACCTATAGACGACAAACATTGGCGCTTTTCCTCATCACCCGGCCAACCCGAGCCGAGGTCCTAATAGTCCTAATTTAGAGGCACCCTTCGATGCGAACCTCTTCGACGATGTTATAATTTATGGAATTATTAAATCTTATATTAACTCTTAACATTTCGTTTTTTTGTCATCATCAGCTCATTTTATGTCCCCATTGCTGGGGCACGAGCCTTCCCTATCCCTATTCCCGCGGGCACAGTCCGGATTGGTGGTTGTTAACGACTGCTAATGCAGCCAGGACCAACGGCTTTGCGTGCCTTCCGAAGCACGGAGGAGCTCGAGATGACACATTTTTGTCACCTATCCGATGACCGGCTTTGCGGAAGTTGTTTAACTTCAGCACTCGCAGACCGGGCGCGTTAACCACTGCGCCATCGAGCTCCTCCTTTTTTGTATTGATTGGTAACTGTTATGATTTTAACTATATTTGTTATTATATATGTTCGACAATTAAGCTAATGCAAGACGTTGACACAACGTTTTTTTTCTTATCTCTTCACTACATAAGTGTGCATTTTAGAATAGGCTCAAGACACCGTACTCGTCAACAAGGGTACTTAGACCCGCTTTACACACGCTTTTTTTTTGGAGAGAGATTGCTGATTGCCTCAGACGCATTTTCAGCTACACCGGGCTTGTTTGGGGGCGGCGAGAAACTTAAAGGGTACCTCAAGCCGTGTGAAACGAATCACCTTCGGAGGTTTTCTAGAGGGAACGGCATCGCGCACATAGTGCGCGTCCCCGTGCCCTACTAGATTCTCCGAAGGGTTCGGATCGGATTTACACACGCGCTATATTTATCAACCACGCCTACCTACAGACATGTGCCTAGGCGCTTCCCCCTCCGGTCTACCCGAGCCGAGGTCCTAGCCTTTAGAGGCGCCCTCGTAATTTCTAAACCGATTCGAACGCAATCCCCTCTAGAAACCTTCTAAGTATTGTTTTGTCAATAAGTACGGCTTGAGGAACCTTTAGTTTTATAGTATAGGCTTTTTAATGCTCTAAGAGTATAGGCGACCACCAGCAATCCCTTTAAAAACAAAGTAACTATTAGTAATTCCCTAACTAAATAAACAATTACTGTAATAATTAATGTCATCAATTAAAATTTCATTTTGACGATGGGCGATAAAAAAGAAGCGGTTTTGTTACGAAACATCCATGGAATAGTTAAGTTATGACTTATGGAGTCGGCCGTCCGTCCGTTTAATTTTGACCTCGGACTTTACGGCACGCATAGGCAAAAAGCGAGGAGATAAAAACTTCTAGAGAAATGTTATTCCTAATTGAACGTGTGACGCGATTATAATAAGCAATCGAAAATAATATTTTTGAAACCCTGTCGACTAAACAGTCGGTTTTCAAGTTCTTCCATTCTTCGGAAGCCTTTTCAAGCTACATAGTGTGCCTAGTGCAAATTAAAATCACTATTTGATCAAGTCAACGGAAGCGAGAATTTCGTTAACGTTTTAAAAACCAAAGGTTTATACGGGAATTAACGCAAACTATTTTTTAGGTATCATAGAAATACTCAATCCTTAGCTCAACTCATGCCCGCCAACTTCGCTCATCTAATAATCATCTTCTCGCCACTCCTTTGCATCATTCAGAATTCGTTGCAGATTCCTTCACGGTTCAGGCCATTCGATTATGGAACGCTCTCCCCGAAAAAGTCAGACAAGCTCCAAGTAAACTGGTCTTTAAAACAATGGTGTTATAAACTTCCCATCGTCTTTTCTTCTGTTATATTTAAGTATGTTTATGTAGTCTATTTTTATTTAAGTTTTTTATTCTTTATTTTATAGTATGTATATTATATTATTATCATTTAATTTAATAAACTTAATATGTATATTTCAGTTCTTAAAAAATTATGTAGTGTATGTTTCATTTACGTTCTTTGTCGCACAGCTTACCAATTTTTCTGACTAGCCCTTAGGTCGACTGGTAGAGAATGCCATTTGGCATTAAGTCCGCCTTTTGTACTTTATTAATAAAATATAATAAAATAATAAAATGCAATAAAGAATAAATAAATACCTTTTAGCTGACGCGTCGTTAAAAACGAGTTGCACCCGTAGTGGTCACGGGCTGACCGTCAGGATAATTGTCTCAAAACATCGTACAACTACAAATAAAGCCAAACCTCGTGTTTTGTAAGCAGTAAAGTAATTAAACAGGTTGAGATAAAGATGAATGGCAAATACTAAATACCTACATTGCTCTTAAATTAAAAAACAAACACATTAAATATTTAAAAAATATTACATTCCGGTTAGGAACAGTAGTTATTAGATAATTATTCCGTTTTTGAAAACCGTTAAATATTAAAGTGGTAATAAATGAAATAAAATAAACCAAAGTAATGGTCACATAGGCGTTTCAAATTGACATCCTAAATATAAAATAAATGTCTTGTCTTGACATCGAATCATCAAATAATAAGATATGTGATACCTACCAAATAGTGTGGTAACAATCTGATTATATTTTTAAAACGAATACTAATCAAATCAAACCGATGAGAACGGATGTGATAAGTATGTTTGAATAACCCATTATGGTAAGTGCTTGTCTTAGTTCATATTTATTTATCTTAACACCAAATCAAACGCAAGTATTTTTTATAAACATTTAATATATATTTTATATATTAATAATGCTAAAACTCGGAGTTTCTAAAATACTTAAAGTCAGGATATATTATATATATATGAATAAAAATGAGGATACAAATTGTTGAGATTGGGCTGATGCTGGTTGGGTTGAGCATTGTTGAGATTGTTTTATTTAGTTATTTATTGCACTTATGTTTAAAGTGTCATTTTCACACAATGCAATAATATAATAGTTACTCAGGATTTAAACTAGGAGTTCTGGTGGGATTGCTGGTTTAATAATTCTATTAATGTAATTCTCAGCATTTTATTAATCGTGAATTTTCCAACGGTTTGGAATATATAGTCACATCTATTTTTTGAAACATACAAATTTTACATTAATGCAAGTTATAAAATATGCCTTTTGTCTTTGTTTATTAATCAAATGTTAAATATTTTCTTTTAAACCTAATTTTTTTTTTCTAAATAAATAAAAACGATTATATTTCGACACTTATTAGGTAAATATCTTTAGTAAAACACTTTTCCACCATTTCTATTACTGCCACAACTGTCACAAACCGGAAACTGTCACAACTTAAATATCAATGTTATTTCTCAATGTTGCCATATTTCATCTCTCCGTTCTCAGGAACTGCATCCAGAAACCCTGTTCTCAGAAGACTCAAAGCGGTCGAAGTTCGACCCCCTATTTCCGGAGTTAGAGGAGGTGTTGGGTCCCCCCCAAACGCAGCACCCCTGCACGCTGGTGTGGAGAGACCTCAGTGTCCACGTAAGGCAAAAGGGAGGCAGCTTAAAGAGGCTCGTCAATAATGGTAAGCACTTTCCAACATAACTGGTATTAGCTGCTGAATACCTTACGGGTAAGCACAGTGCTTTCTTCTCACCTGATGGTAAATGATGGTAAGGTTGATGATTGAAGCGCACTTCGGGAATCCTCAACTACTGAGGCACTGGCTATCTTATCTCTAGCTGACGGAACACAAAAATGCAACAAACATTGATGTTATGGCGACATTTAGATAAGATGGTGGTAGCCAGGCGGATTAATAAGCCTCAAACGAGTATACAAACATGTACCTCCCGCTGGGAATCGAACCCGGAACCTCTGGGTGTGAGATCAGTGGTCTTAACCACTAGCTAGAACATAGAGGCGGTTGTTTTAGCAGATACCTCCTTTTTATATTGTGGGGGGTTGTCACCAATAATTTCAGCAATCTCCATAAACTGATAATTGGGCAGGTTACGTGCACCTTTGGAATAATATCTACTACTTTGATATTGGCTCTCTTATCGTTTCCAAGTAGAAGTGTCTTTATTGTTGCTTTCATAAGGTGCAGTGAAATAAAGTAAAATTTCTAAAATGAATGTACGTACACTTCTACTACAAAAGAAACGATGCTGAGGACTTTAATCCGGGCGAAATCGCTGAATGACGCGGTCATTAGATAGGTAGGTAATAATTTTATTGCAACTTTATAACAAACAATTTTAAAGCAATATAGAACTAAAAGGTTGATAATCAAATAATTAAAAAAGTTAGTCATTCGTTAATTACTTATCCCCCTTATCCATAAAAACTATTTAAGCATTATTTAGTTAAATATTGTTTCGTCAACATCACACAAACGTCATTTTGAATTTGAGAAAACGAGACAAAACAATGATTAACTAAATAATGCTTAAATAGTTTTTATGAATAAGGGGGTTAGTAGAAAGAGACGTTTTAATTGTTTAAATTGTTTAATCAAATTTTCTGAGAATGGACTAATAGAGAACTAATATTTTACACATTTGTGTTTTTGTTTTTTTGCAGTGAGTGGTATTGCGAAGCCTGGTACCTTGGTAGCGATGATGGGACCCAGGTATGTTCGCCATTAGTTTTGAGTTCTACTATAAACCATTGTTTTGTATATTTATGTCACTGAGTCTATTTTTTGAGCAGACAAGCCGTTAGGATTATTTCAATTGTAGTATTTTAGTACACCCAATAACGCTAAGAAAGGACCTCGGTATCATTATGAAAAGAGGGGCAGGCAATTTTACTAAGTATATCTTTTCTCTACTAATCTTGTAGGAACAGATTTATTTGTATATTATTTAAAGAGCATTCTTTACGCTGCTTTTTTCAATCGATTTACTTAGTTCTAATTTCAGTTTTATATATCTATTTTTTACCATCACGACCATTGTATATTGCACCATCCCAAGAAAAATACAAGTTATTCTGTAAGCACTGACTTCAGTGACACATTTCACTCTACCGGTACAATACTGTTGTAACTTAAAATATATCGATATTTGAAATTATGCCGTAATCTAATAACAGTTCGGTTTAATCTCAAATATCAGTATATTTTATATTACAACAGTATTGTATTGGTGGTGCGATTTATAGATGCGGTCGGTCGCAAACGTTCCGATTGCTAATTATCAATCAAGAAATAATGTAACTAATTAATAATTAAATCATTAGAATTAATTATACTAGATTAATATATATAATAGCTTTCCAATAGCTCCAAAGTGTTGTTTGTATCATAGAGATAGCTTAGTCCTTAACAATATTGCGGTTGCATGGAAACTCGACGCAATCAGATTCGGTCCAGCGGAAATGGCCGGTAATCAACATTCTATCGCCGGTTTTAGCTTACATGGTTTACCTAGATCGACTATCGCCTTAAGGTTACTACTACCCTGCGGTTTGTCTGGACTTTCTGACGGATTTCTCGGATGTAGCTGTAAAAATTTATCTAAGTTAACGGCGTAACACTAAAGAGTTTCATGTCCAACGGAGACAGCGCACGAGTAGGGTATCAACTTTAATATTGTTTTTTGATACGATGATAAATTACAGATGAATAAAAATATTTATATTATCTCGGGGTCTCGGTAGTTCAGCGGTCAGAGCATTGGACGTCGTAAAGGTCGTAGGTTCGATTCCCACTAAAGCTTCCTAAGACTGGATGTTGTTTTTCTAGTAAAATTTAAGCAAATAAAAATAGCAAAAGCAAATTAAAATATTTCATCAACATCATCATCATCTCAGCCAAAAGACGTCCTCTGCTGGACAAAGGCCTCCCTCAAGGATCTCTACAACGACCGGATTTGTGTTGCTCTCATCCAGCGGCTTCCCGTGACCTTCACCAGATCGTCGGTCCACCTTGTTGGAGGCCTGCCCACACTGCGCTTTCCGGTACGCGGTCGTCACTCAAGGACTATTCCGCCCCAGCTGCCATCAGTCCTGCGAGCAATGTGCCCTGCCGACTGCCACTTAGCAACTTTTCGGGCTATGTCGGTTACCTTTGTTCTTCTGCGGATCTCCTCATTTCTGATTCGATCACGCAGAGAAACCCTGAGCATAGCCCTCTCCATTGCTCTTGTGAGCCTTTTTATGAGGCCCATGGTGAGCGACCACGTCTCAGTCCCGTATGTCATCACTGACAACACACACTGGTCAAAGACTTTCGTTTTTTCGTTTCGTCGAGACACTGCGGTATATCGGACGAAAAGATATTTCGTGGCTTACCGAACGCAGCTCAGCCTAATTGGATTCGACGATTAACCTCTTTGCTGAAGTTGGACCCACCTATTAGCTGGACCGTTTGTCCCAGGTAAACATAATCGTCCACAACTTCAAGGGCAGAGTCTCCAACCTTCAGAGGAGTGGGTACGACATGTGAGTTCGACATAACTTTTGTCTTCTCCATGTTCATTTTATGACCCACTTGTTGAGAGACTCTGTTGAGGTCACCGAGCATTGTGCCGAGGTCTTCCATGGTCTCAGCTATGACCACTATATCGTCAGCAAATCGAAGGTGAGTGATGTTTACGCCGTTGACATTGATGCCGAGTCCTTTCCAGTCCAGAAGCTTGAAAATATCTTACTTTCGGAGATATCACATCTCCTTGTCTCACTCCTCGCTGCAACTGGATAGGTTTCGAGCTCTGGTCCTGAAGACGGACTGACATAGTGGCGCTTTCATACAAACACTTCAACACGTCGATGTACCGGTAGTCAATTTGGTACCGCTGGAGAGACTGTAGCACGGCCCATGTTTCGATCGAATCGAAGGCTTTTTCATAGTCCACAAACGCTATTCAAAGAGGCTGGTTATACTCTTCGGTCTTCTGTATAACCTGCCGCAGCGTATGTATGTGGTCTATGGTGCTGAAGCCTTTTCGGAAACCGGCCTTTTCGATAGGCTGGAAGTCATCAAACCTGTGTGCGAGACGATTCGTTATGACTCAAATTAAAAAATTTATATTATTGTTATTTGTTACGGATTCAATATAATGTCTTAACTGAATTCACTCTATATTTGTGTGTACACTTGAAAAGTAGGATTAAGTGATACTGCATATTATACTGGTACCTTTTTGTTTATACAATGAAGTACCTACTCACTTACCTACTTGATTTAAATATGTGGAAAATGTCCGTCAGACAACTGAGACAAGATTGTAAAAGTTTTTTAATAGCAAACTGTAACCCTGTTTTGAAAAAAACAACTATTCAGTTTACTTTTTTGTGACCCGTATTTTGTACGCTACCTGTTGTATCTTAACGGAATAAAACGGTAACCGATTAAAGAAAGCGAAACTTACGAAATATATTTTATAGGTTTATGCTAATAACATAATAGTTGTAGAACATTATTAACGACGACCACTATCAAGTTTGTGAGAAAAAACTTTTCGCCTCAATAGATTTTTAGGTCGGATGTTGATGATGTAGTTGTTGGCATTGATTAAGGGTCTTTGGCTTACAAGAGTCAGTAAGAGTAGTGTTGATAAAATTGAATGTGATGGGCAAAGCCACAATAGCATAATTGGAACAGTGTCAGGGGGGAGAGAGAAGAGGGGGGGGGGGGGGGGGGTTTACAATCCCGCATTTAGATTTTTTTTAGAGCTGGATGAGAGTAGCCGCGGATCGTGCTCAGTGACGTGCACTTAGAAAGGCCTATGTTCAGCAGTGGACGTTTATAGACTTATCATAAATGATGATGTCGATTTTTTTCTAAATTTTTCCGAATTGAATCTCTATATATCTTCAATACGTTGTATGTCACTGAACTGCTTCTAAACAATTGGACCGAATTAGATGAACATTTTCATGTGCATTTGAGTGTTTCTCTTGATGATTTCGATTTACTATTGGACCCGGTAGGTGGCGCTGCTATAAGGGTCCTTCATGGGATACGGGTGTTCTCAAGCGGACGAAGTCGCGAGCGAGCCACTACTAATATACGACGTGTAACAGAAAGGTGTGCTAAAAATGAAAAGATCCGAAGTGTATCCGATCTAGATCTTGTATGTGTTGTTACTGAGACATAATTATCAACTTTAATTTGTCATGCAATTGTAAATTAAATATTCATATAAGTGAAGTCTTGCGCGTCAGGGGCACTAAGCAAGCAGCAGTGATTATAAATGTAAGCACACAGAGGTTACTAAACGATTAGGGTTGCGACTTGTTTATTTTGATGTGACGTCACAACAAAAATATTTTTGTTTTCTAAAGTTTACGCGAACACTACACATTTAAATCAAGCATAGGCGCGAAAATAAGTCTGCAGTATGCGAACATGCCCTAGAGGGGCCCAACCATTACATCAGATTTGATAAACCACAAATACTTGCTAAAGAACAACGATTCATCCCTAGGATGATACGCGAAGCTATTGAAATTAAAAAAAAATATCCTAATTTTAATAGAGAAGATAGTTGGAATCTACCACCAGCCTGGGATCCCATCATACAAAACATTAAATCCCAGCACCAACACCATACCTACTGCCAGACCAAAAGATACTGTAAGCTCTTTTTGCGTAAAACGGAATGCACCTGATTAAATTTAAATGAGGGAATACAAGCTACTAACTAATTATGAGACGACCAACACCTCAGTCTCCCTGTGACCACGGACCCTGCAAGGGCAAACGTCAGGATAAACATTAAAAAGTAATGTGTAAAATAAACGCGAGTAAATCCGTAAAAGTTGTTTCATTTAAAAATATTTTTAATAATTATGTCTTAGTAACTCTGCATACAAGATCTAGTTCAAATACACATTGGATCTTTTCATATTTACACCTTTCTGTTACACGTTGTATAATATTGTTTGGTAGTAACTCAAATGTGTTGTTTCAGTGGCGCAGGAAAAACTACGCTTATGTCAGCGTTGGCGCATAGAAGTCCAGGTAAGAATAGACTTTCTTATTCGCCCGCTTATTTAAGTAAGTATTAAAGGTACACTTTTAAGCTTTCCCGTTCCATAGTTAACAAAGAATTTAAACGGGGATGATACCTTTTACTAATTAGTTTGCGTTGATCTCCGTCTAAATACTTTACTATAATTAAACCTTTATTATAAAGGACCAAATATCCAAGTAGAAATAAAAAGTGTAATTAAAATCAATGTCAACGTCAATGGCGACATTGATTGTGTGTGGTAAAATTCGTGGTACAGTCAGCTCAGTTGTTCTCAGGTTGTCAACTGTTAGTGCCAATGCAGTAAAAAAAGCTACAGAGGACAAATACACCGCTATTTTCTTCTTTTGTTTCAAGTGACAATAGCAAAAAGTTTTTTATTGCTCGAGTGTCTATACCACATGAGTAAATACCAACAGACTCCAAGCTTCCTTATAGCAGTTAATATGAAAGTATCAAGTTTCGTAAAAAAAATCAATAAACAAGACCAACGTAGGTATAGTACCTATAACTAGCCGTCACCCGCCCGCTTCGCTGTGCGAAAATAATGGATCAATGAATGCTAAATAAAATAATTATTGGGTTTACCAGCAGCCTATCATTTGCACAATCTCATGTTCTTACTACATAAAAATTTTCATCAAGATCGGTCAAGCCGTTCTTGAGTTATAAGAGGACTTACCGACAGACAGACAAAAATTTCAAAAATCGTAGAATTGGTGTCAGTGAGTCATAAAACGAATATTTATCCCAAAATTTGTCAGTGAAATTGCATGTACAGACAGAGCCTACAGATTCATTATTTATTTATATTACCAGCCTCATTATTAGCGTGTTCTCATAACTTACTCGATTCTTCGGGGTTTTCGAGTCAGATTTCGAGATCTTATTGGCACAATGTTAGTAAGACGTAGAAAAATGGTATTTTGTGTTTCTTCCTGAATGTTTTTTTTGATGTTGATGTGTGATATAAAACTTAATTTAAGTTATTATTAACTATTAAAATATAATAAAAACACACTATACTCTATTTGAATCATCATAATAAAATTAATTTATATAATTTTTATACTGATATGATAGCCTTTATCAACAGTGTCCTACAGATAACAAACAGCGTTGCGTTAAATAGATCACTAAGTTTTTATTTAGAGTATCTTGAGTGTGTCATGCTCTCTTTACTGTCTCTGCGGTGGTGGCGTGTGCGTCGGGTCGTTACGTTCCCTAAAATATGGTTGAGCGAAGCGATGGCTGATTCATATGTCATACTCGTGAACGGGTGCCGCCTGTGGAGGCTGGTCTGCTCACGCATACTTATCTTATTTTTAGTATTATTCACTATAATTTGACTTTGTTTTTCTTAAACAATTTTTTTTCCTTTTACGATAGTACTGTAGTGGTACTGTATGACATTGTGGAAATTGCAACTGTTACCTGATGGAAATTTGTTAACGTATATTTTTTTATTTTGTGTTTTTTCTTTTTTTACATGTTGTGGTTGTCTTCTATATTTTTTGTGTTTATTGTAATGGAAAGTGTCCTGCTATGATAGGGCATTTTCCAATATTTTTGACGCTGTAAGGGAGAAAAGAGCTGGACACTTGCTGAGTTTCTTGCCGGTTCTTCTCAGTACAAGATCTCCCGCCCAGAGTAGACTTACGAACCGATGGCATAGTGACATTCATAAGAGCTACTTGTAGCCTAAACTGAATAAATGTTTTTGAATTTTGAATTTTGAATTTTGAATTTTAAAAAAATAAATTGTATTATACAAAGTTTAACCTTTGCCGTTGCGAATGCTGTGTAATGTGAATCTTAATTTTTTTATAAGCACTAAATAGGTCATATTGATATGTTACGTGTATGTATGTTGTGCCTTCAAAAATAAATAAATAAAATAACATGGCCGGCCCATAGGTAGAAAAAATGAAAAAATGTTACACTGAGGTCACTCACGTTTTTATCGGTCAATATAGGATCGATGGCGCATTGGTTACCGCGCCTGGTCGGCGAGTGCTGAGGTTAAGCAACTTTTGCTAAGACCGGTCATCGGATGGGTGACCAAAAATGTATCATCTCGAGCTCCTCCGTGCTTCGCAAGGCACCTAAAGCCGTTGGTCCCGGCTGCATTAGCAGTCGTTAACAACCACCAATTTGCACTGGGCCCGTGTGGTGGTTTACGGCCCTTTCTCCCTATTCCTCCATAGGGAAGGCTCGTGCCCCAGCATAGGGGACATAAAAAAGAGCTGGTAAATGGGCTGATGATAAATAATCCCTATCCTCCAGTGGGAACGGTGGTGGACGGTGAGATAGCAATGAACGGCCTCCCTGCGGGGGACTTCATGCACAAGGAGAGCGGCTACATGCATCAGGACGAGCTCTTCGTGGACAACCTCACGGTCATAGAACACCTCTCTATCATGGTAAGAGCCACTTGTACATATGTATTTATATGTGCCATCTCTACTGCATTTTTGAAACACTTCCAAATTTTATTTTGTGTTCTTAATAATAGTAGTATTGTACTGTATTGTGATATTTGTAATAATTATGGCACTAATAAACTTTTTCTACTTCCATTTTTATTTATAACCGCTTCTGTGGTCTATGACTACTGGTCTCAAATCCATAGGCCCCGGGGTCGATTTCTAGCGTGGGGTACTCGGTTTGGTTAGTGGTAGTAGGGCTTCTTTTATGTCCGCCTGGCTAGCTAGTACCTACCAACCTGAAACAATGACGAAGGTGAGTTGATGTAGGCCAAGAGCTTACCGTAAGGTATAAAAAAGATTCACATTGTATCCTTTTATAAAGTCCACGAGCATTTACCTCCTCACTTATTTATTTTTTATAATTTAATGGTTTAGTGCGGTTAGCACATTTAGCAAGAGTAAAGTAAAAAGATTTTTGTTACAAATATTTTTTTTGTTTTTTAAGGTATATAAATAAATTTAGAAAAAAATGTAGATTAAAATATATTTATTTATAATCCCTAAGTACATGTACATTTTTAATATGACTAGTGGTCGCCCAGTGGTCGAAATTCGACCGTAATTTTATTAAGGCTGCACGGATTGTATCCTAAGCGATAAAAAATTTAAAAAGAAAGTAAGTTTGGATTGGCATCTTCGATCAATGTTGATCGAAGATTGGCATTGACAAATGTCGGCCGCATTAAAGACAAACAATACGTGTGTGTCAAATACATATACGTCCGTGTCAAATAATGGTAGTGTGTGTAATATTGTTTTTGTTGATTTAATGTATTTTTTATACTTACATAATAAAAAAAATAAAATAACATTCGGATAACTTTCTCTAAGTATATAAGCTATAAGTGTGCAAAATTTCATACACCTCCGTCCGCGCAATTTTCGTAAAAACGAATACAAAGTTTTTGCTTCACGTACTTATTAATATATGTATAGATTTATTAAAAGTTTATATTATTTTACTAAATTTAATCACTATCACGATTAAAATTTAATAAAAATAAGTTGATTTAACTATGTTATCTGGAGCTGCTTGGTTTATAGTTACTAAGTATTTAATAAGTTCACTCGATAGAATTGTGAAGAAGCCTCGCACGTGATGATAAGACCGATTTAAAGCTTCTGGAAACATCCATGATGATGAAAAAATACACAAGATAACACGTGACGTACACTGAAAATACGTAAACAAAAAGAGGAAACCAGTTTAGATACAAGAAGACTTGCCTTTTTTACATAACTAGTTATTTATTAAAAACAACTTTGCCTAACACGGTAACCTTATCGCGATCTATCTTTAAAAGCGAGTATTTTTTTTATATATTAGAAGTTTTATTTTGAATTATCCATAACTCGTATATATATATACACATAGTCTTACTTGTTTTATTACCTTTCTTTGACCTAGCGAAAACGCGCAAGAAAAGCAGCGAACTCTACTTGACATAACAACATCAATTTGTTAAACTGGTTCTTAGAAAATATAAGAGGCCTAGCCATCATGCGCGTCATAGAAACGACACAGATTAGGTAATAGTTACTTCGTAACAGATAAATCACTCCCTACAAAAATTCGTATACCTACGGCGTTAATAGCCTACTTCATTTCGTCGCGACGCGTCGGCGACCGCTGCGTGCTAAATTATACCTAATAGGCTCGACTATAGAGTTGTTATCGATTGGCAGCCGCGCGGCCTTGCTGCCATCGTAGTAATGATAGGGCTGCTGTTGCTACGATAAAAATATTGTTCACACACAATAACTTGTACCTAAATTAATCTGTGTCTAAATGGCTTGCTTAAGCTTTGTAATGTAAATTAAAATGAATGATAAATTGAAAAGCTCAATTGTTTATGATCAGTATGAAAACATGGAACTCGGATTATAATGTTAGGTACCTATGATATTAAATGAATTACCTACTTAAAGTTATAAATCTTCATCATCATCAGTCCATAATATCCCACTGCTGGAATATAGATTTTCCTTCGTATGAAAGTGTTATGATATGAAAGAGAACTGAGTGGGTATAGAGATGGATTATATTCCTAATTTTTTGTAAATAAGGAATATAATCCATAACTCGAGTATAAAATAGGTAACCACATTCATCATACAAACTTTAATGCAGACATAGTCAAAGGTCATTTATATTTGTCTGACGTGTCGTGTCGCGACGTGTCAGAACGGAATCGATTTCATACATACATTGTTTCATACATTTTTAGATTTATATTTTTATGTTGTAACTCAAAATCCGCCTTTAATGTTGAAAGTAAGTAATTAAAACCAACCTATTCTATTCTATAAATTCATCCAAATAAGTACGTATCTATAATGTACCTATACTTAAAATAGTTTCATTAGGTAGATACTTACCTTTCTTCATCAACAGGCAAACTGATCGATGTTTTATGAATGACGCAACGTGCACAGCGAACGAGCGTACGATAACGAGCGCTTGCGACAGTCCACTGGCTTTTAAACCGCCGGCGGTAAGCCGCTCGGTAGGTATCTAACGCGCGCAAGTACATGGAGTGACGTAGGCCTGGTAACGATGACAAATGGATACATAAATTAATCAAATCGTGGCTATGATAGTGTAGATTCGCCTGTTCGGATTTAGGGCCCATGTTTATTATATCATTCTTGCCACACGTAGCAACACATGTATATAGATAGGTTGAGCAATATGAATATGGGAAAGTACGAACATTTTAGAGATAGGGAAATTTGTTTTAAGTAACTATGTCGTTGATAAACTGTGCATTTAAATACTTCAAAATGTTCATACGCTACGGGAATTAAATACTCTTGAAATACCTTTTGAAATAATCGCAAGTTGTTTTATTATAATAAATAAATTATATTAAATTTTATACATACCTATTAGAGAACTAACATTGAATATTTATGTCATCATCTACATATACGTCCCACTGTACATACCTATTTATTTCAAATTCTAAGTTTATATGGAATCTTAATATTAAACTACGCTAGGCTGTTTGATTATATAAATTTAAAAAAGCATCCGCTGCTGAGCCACGTTTGTAGACCCGTATTTCAGCATCCGGCGCCGGCGCTACCTCCCACGATCTTAACAACAACAGTAGTAGCCAACATAGCTTAATAAACTTAAAAAATGTAAAAAAATTGGTAAGTGTTAATATGAACCTCTCTTTGTATTGAGTGAATGTGTACGTGGATGTGTGAGAGAGAGGGTGTGTGAGTATAATAATGGGTATATATATACATATAGGTACAAATTAAATAGTGGTAGGTAAAGGTTGCGTAGTTAAGTTAGTGTGGGTTATGGAATATGTTTTGTTTTCGAACTTCGTTTTTACGATAAAAAGAAAAGGTAGTGTTTCAAATAACTTGCTTCTAAAGAGTTAACTATATGTATATATTAATACGTGAAGCAAAAACTTTGTACCCCTTTTTACGAAAATTGCACGGACGGAGGAGTATGAAATTTCGCACAGTTATAGTTTATATAGAGAAGGATTGCATAATGTTAATTTTTTTTTTTAATTATGCATAAGAAATACATTAAATCAATAAAGCAAACATTACACACACTACCATGTATTTGATAAACAATCTATACCTACTCTTTTCAAAAATTTCAAAAATGGAAGAGGAGCGGCCGAAATCTGTCAATGCCAATCCAAACTCACATTCTATCTTTTTTAATTTTTCATTGCTTAGGATACAATTCGTGCTGCCTTAATAAAATTACGGTCGAATTTCGACCACTGGACGACCACTAGTATTGTGAGAGACCACGAGGACTGTGAGATTTGGTATAAATAACGTTTATATGGAGTAGATCTCACAAGCGTTAAAATATATGTATAATATGACTTACAAATACATTAAATTAAAAAAAATATTGTTTCATACATTTTTCAAAAATTGAAGGGGAGACAAAGAATTTAAATAACTAAAGAGTCTCCTAAACTTTGACGTCTTCGTTCCTTAGATTATCTATACCTACATGTACATAATCTAAGCTGCCCCCCAACCGCCTAACACTCTCGCTTTCGATCGCTTTGAAAGCGAGACCCTCACCTCGCTTTCTAATATAATATCGAAATATAATATCGAAATATAATATCGAAATATAATATCGAATAATATCGAAAGCTATAACCTATAGCTTTCGATATTGCTTTCATATTGCTTTCGAAATGGCAAGATGACGCCTCCTCCTCGCCTCGCCTTCAAAGCGATCGAAAGCGAGAGCGTTAGGCGGTCGACCCCCTGGATTAGTCGACAAATGTCAGATTCTGGAAATGTCAGACGAGTATAAAACGCCAGATTCTATGAATGCCATATTCTACAATCGGCAGATTCTGCAAATGACAGATTCTAGAAACGACTTAGTACCTAAGTTTAAGTAATATAGATTTATTGTAGAAGTTGCAGGTCAGTTCTGATTCAACTTTGAGTAGACCTGAGTCCAGCTGTGTGGCTTTATAGACTAATAACCGCTTCTGTGGACTAGTGGTTAATACCACCAGCGGGGGGGTACATGTTTGTGTACTCGGTTTGGTTGGTGGTAGTAGGGCTTGTTTGTCCGCCTGGCTAGCTAGCTACCACCATCTTATCTTTAAATGTCGCCATAACATCAATGTATGTAGCATTGTTGTGTTCCGGCAGTTGGAGATAAGATAGCCCGTGCCTCAGTAGTTGAGGATTCGGGGTGAAGTGCGCTTCCACCTTCGACCTTATCATCACTTAGCATCAGGTGAGGTGATGGCCAGGTGCTCACCCGTAAGATAATAAAATAATATGTAAAAAGTAAATATATAAAGTAAAAGTATATATTCAGGCACGGCTTCGCATGGACCGGCGCACCTCCTCACTTGCGCGTAAACGAAGAGTCAACCAGCTACTAAGGCAATTAGCCCTTTATAGGGCCCGGTATACCCGCATCGGGGGACTGGATGGCCACAAGACCCTCTCTGGTGGCGAGAGGAAGAGGCTAGCTTTTGCTACTGAGGTAAGAAACTGTCATATTTCTTTACAAACCTTCGTAAACGATGTTGTTTTGTCTTTCTTAGGAGAATCTAACGCTGGTCCAATAAGAGATACGATCAGTAATAAGAGACACTAAAAATGGGAAAACCAATAATTTTATCTGTACTCTACAATTTCATTCTTCAAATTGTACTTTAGTTGCTAATCATTGTTATGGCAAAGTACTAGAGTAAAATTCGGTAACGTCTCGTAACAAAGCTACACAGCATTGTGTAGTGCGTAATTGTGTTGTTTGTGTATAGAGTACTTGGGAGTTTTGTCATCTGGGGCGTATACGAGTATTATTATGCTTTAGTAGTGATGTGTTTGACTTTCTAGTTTATGTTTGGTGTACAATTTCAAAACTCAAAGAAGAACATAATTATTTGTCACATACCTACCTACACTATGATACTTGTATTTCATCATAGCAAAGACTTTACAGTTTCAAGAATTCCACAGTTACTAACAGACCCAGGGCTCCTGTTCTGCGACGAGCCAACCACTGGGCTGGACTCCTCCTCGGCGCAGAAACTGATGTCTATGCTCCGGGCCAGCGCAGCACAGGGGAAGACCGTCATCTGCACCATCCACCAGCCTTCGTCTGAGCTGATGGCGCTGTTCGATCGATTGGTGCTACTGGCTGAGGGCAGAGTGGCGTTTGCTGGAAACGCTTCGGGTGCTTTAAACTTTTTTGAAAGGTAAAATGCTTAAATCCTTTACTTATTTTAGAGTTATCCTCTAGCAGGTATTTGAAAGTTATTATGATCATGCTAAAAGTCATTATAGCGCGCGCAGTGCTTGTACTCAGCTGTAGCCTCCTAGCATATTATTTAAAGAGTTGCTGATGACGGCATAGGTTTGATGATGCATATGATTTATGATTAACAGCGTAACGGGTTTATGGGATACCCTGACTGGTTCTTCAAGTCATTGTGACCGATCAAACCCTAAGAGCTTTCTAGGGGTGGTATAGTTTTAGCGTTTTTTTTATACCATATTATCTAGGTGTGGGCATCATACTAGCGTGCCTTCATACGTTAATAAATTCCTCTGGGCGTTAAGAGTCAGGTATCAACGGCGAGGGCGTCTCTGAAGGCTAGAGTTGACCGTGTCGTGGAGGAGTACTTTTCTGAAACGTAGCAAAAGCCAGTATTATGTAAGTGGATGCTAAAATGTTATGAAGATGAATAGTATTAGATGGATGGATATTTACAACAACAAAAAGTAATAATAAAAAGTGAAATTTGGAAGTCATGCTTATAAGATAATGGTGCGTTGCAGTCTATCAAACATTAAAAGCAAACAAATATGAATAGACACACCACACGGCCCACTAGTAATCAAAGATATTAGAATAAAGTAGAAGCAGCTTACTAACTCAATATAGATGGAATGCAATTGTGTTTGATCGCGGGAATCATCTGGGGCAGTGCACTCGGCGACCCCAATAGGACATCCTCGATTCTAAGAATGGATCATCTCGAATTGTACCACGTTGTGTCGACATACAAAACATCAAGCTGACTATGAAGAAAAAAGAAACTCGATTAAACGCTTTAAATTTTGAATTACTGAAAGAGTTCTGTTTTTTATCAAAATTTCAAGGTCAGATATAGTTTCATTCTCTGTATATTCAACATTCATTATTCAACAACTGGTTTAAAGTTGTTTAAATCCAACAATAATGCTCTTTCCAAATAATGCGCATTCAAAATGACATACTGTAAACAGGCCCTTTCACTTGACTTCAATCAAGACCATGTGCGTGCTCTACAAACTTTAATTTTGTAACCATTTCTCTAACTTATTAATTGACGCCTTTGCCTATCAGAGACATATTATATAATATGCTTATTACTTAGATACTAGTTACTTCCTACTTAAGTACTCCCTTAATTTTTTTTCTACGGAAGATGCATAAGACTGCATCTGCACATCGCGAATATGAGTCGTCATCGTCGGTTCGTTAGTCTAGAAGACTAACGAACTGTACTGAGAAGAACCGGCAAGAAATTATTTTCTATTATCTTCCAATATCTTAACTAATCTAACTGTTATCTTGGCTGCAGCCTCGGCTACCACTGTCCGCTGACATACAACCCTACGGACTACTTCATCAAGGTCCTTGCGATGACTCCTGGCTCAGAGGCGGCATCACGGCAAGCGGTCAAGAGCATATGTGATCGGTTCGCCGTCAGCGACGCGGCTAAGGAACTGGACATGGAGATCCAGTTGGAGTTTCATCTCATGGACAATGTTGACCAGGTCAGTAACAGATCATCAACTGCTTGGACAATGTCGACCAGAGCTTTAACGTTGGGTTTGTAAAGTAGTTTTCCTGTGCTGCATTGTTTTTGTAGTTGTGAAATAGAGATTTTTTTTCTTTTTTGAATCGGCAATCTCAATCGGTATTTCAGCGTCACGGGACTTTTTTGGGGGCGGCGAGAAATTTAAAGGGATCCTGAAGTCGTGTGAAACGAAGCATCATCAGAAGATTTTAGAGGAAATGGCATCACTCACCAGTGCGTGTCCTCGTTTCCTACAAGATTCTCGGAGGGGTTCGAATGGGATCGGGATAAAACGAAACGCGTGTATAGACGCCGCTTAACGCGTCTTGTTTTTACTACCGCAACAAAGCTGCTAACAATACTGCTTTAAGAGCTCAGGGTTAGGGTCAGTTAGCCGTTCCTCATCATCAGCTCATTTGATGTCCCCACTGCTGGAGCGCGAGCCTTCCTATGGAGAGATAGGGAGAACGGGCCACAAACCACCACGCGGGCCCACCGCAGATTGTTGGTTGTTAACGAATGCTAATGCAGCCGGGGCCAACGGTTTCACGTGCCTTCCGAAGCACGAAGGAGCTCGAGATGTTATATTTTTGGTCACCCATCCGGTGACCGGCCTTTGCGAAAGTTGCTTAACTTCAGCACTCGCAGACTGGGCTCGTTAACCACTGCGCCATCGAGCTCCTCTAGCTCGTTATATATATACCTTGAGTTAGCCGTTTTCGAACTGCATATTCGTTTCTAATGAGTTGTTGTCGAACTTACTTTGTTAGTAATCATAGATAGCTACTGAATCGATTGAAGATAAAAAAAATTTAATACTTTGCCCGTCTTTTAAAATTAAACCCAGGACCTACTGTATCAGGTTGAGAGCTTTGCACTTTTTTGCATTCTACCACACCGAGGCGTTATCTATGATACAACAAAAATATTTTCACAATCACCTTTCACTAAGCTAAAGCTGATACTTATGCAAATATTTTTCTGATTCGGTGTGCTCCAGTTCGCACATCATATATGGCCTCATTATTTAGAGATAAGTTTAAGGATTTTAGGAACAAGGTTGCAGGATATTTTTGTATACACGTTAAATCTTTAGATAAAGATGTTATTTGCGTGTAATATTTATTAGTTTGTCTGTTTCAGGCACCAAAAAGAGTGAACCAAGACACCTTCAGAGCGCCTTTCTTCTTCACAAAAATCGGATGGCTGGTTTACCGATATATCATGATCATCATCAGGGATCCAAGAGTACAATTCATAAGGATATTACAGAAACTAGTGAGTATCTTATCATCCCTAAATCGTCTGGTGAGAACTATACGAGTAAACAGCCTCAGTAAGCCTGACTCCTTTGCCTTGCCTGCCTTTAAAACAGAATAGATAGGTACATTTTTTTACTATAGTTCAAATGCTGTCTTACCCTACCCATACACCAGACCAGGGGTGACCCCAGGTTTTGTAGTACTCTCCTTCTGTTCGAGTTCCACGGCTAAGGTATACCTGAGCATGTAGTAACGTAAAATCTACCCATCTGCCCGCGGCTTTGCTTGCATGACATTATATTATAACTTTAAATTGTTTATTTAACTATGTTAATAAAAATCATTTGCCACATGACGGAGCATCACTTCAGAAAGGGTCGACCGATTTAAAATAAAAAATAAATAAAATAAAATAAAATACTTTTAATTCAGACCATGGTCTATATACACAGTTACATATTATTACATTAAGTTATTAAATTAAATTATTAATTTAGGCTGACGATTGGCTGGAATATTTGGCTGACTTGTTTGTTGTTGTGTTCGTACCTTTGCACCTGGAATGACGTGGGGAGGGAGGGTTATTTGATTGTGCAGTGGTTGTTTGTGTAGTTGTTTTTCTACATGTTATTTAGGCATACTATAATATATGTATTGTTATGTCAGGTATAATTTTAAAATAAACATTCAATAAATAGTAATAAAAAAATCTTTATTTGGTTACAATAGCTACATCACACATATAAATTTAAAACACAGTAACATCATTATTAATATATAATTAAGGCGGTGAACTTTAATTGATTACTATTTACTTTTAATTACTAATAACGCGCGACACATAATGACTAATAACGACACGTTGGAATATAAATCTTGCTGCGAATAGAGAAACACGTTTTTAGCAATAGTTTTAATTAGTTATTTACTATGAAGTACAGTACGTCGCCGTTCGTCCTGTTTGGATATCTCGTACTTAAAAATTAATTTATTTAAAATGATACGTAATAAATATACCTATGACCCTAGAGACAAGTTTTAAAAATATACGTTTACAGTATAGATAGATAAGAAACACTCAAAGAGTATTTCATGCATTGTGGTAAAAGCTTTAAAAAACCTAAAAGAACGTCTTCAAGAAGATGAGGTTCCACGTTGATAACAGTGGAAATTATACAGTCAAATGTAATGAAGAAGTACAGTCCTACTACAGTACCTACTAAGTACAGTGCTACCATTGCAGTGGTAGCCACAAACAATTAACATTACATACTTCAGTAAATATAATATATCTACACTATCACCGCTGTTTATTTCCTCCGAAGTTCGCAATATTTGGTGACCACGCGTTTTTAGTCACGCAACAACATTGCAATATACGTTTATAACTACGCGACGGACGAGACAAAGAGGCATAGTATATTTTATGGATGATTAATAGACACAGCAAGTATATATAATCTTTTTGTACGTTAAGTGAATGCCTGCGCCATGACATTTCAACCGGAAAGGCTCACATTGTACTGATGCTCGAATAGACAGGTGAAGCAAAAGCAAAAATTCATATTATAGGGTCGAGTTGCCTAAATCGGACCGGCTCGTAATTTGTACCACTTCAAAATCTACCAAACCGTAATGTTTAGTTTTGAATTGGCAACACTAAAAAGCTGTGCTACCAACATGACGCAATCGCCGCCATTTTGGATTCGATGACACAACAGAGTGAAGTGTAGTAAACAAAAATAATTATTAAGGCGTTTTGATCTTATTTTATGGATGTTTACCTAAAGATATCATGTGGCAACGGTAAGTACACTGCAGCTATTATATTTTTTTTGGAAAGTAAGCATATTGTTGTATTTTTTTGAAAATATAGTTTTATGTTTAGCATTTCGAGGTTATGATGCCGGCTCGCATAAAAATAAAACTTAGTGTTGCCTAATTTGTACCTGGTAGGGTAATCCTAAAATATACCGGTACAATTTAGGTGTATGGTGGTTTTTAACTCGATTGATAACTAGATTAAAATATTTTCAGATGTCTGGAGAGGGTATAAATATTACAAATGGACGCAAGATGATTTAGAAAAAGCCTTAGCTTGTTTGAAAAGAAATCTTTGGGAATTAATGATTGTTCACGCATGTTCAATAAACCTAAACCCACTTTAAAGAGACATTTATCAAGTTTAAACAAATATGCGAATGAATTATTTTCAATATTATTATTATTAATTATTATTTCCAAGGGCAGGCCAACTGTTTTTTACAATGAAGTTGAACAAGAGCTTGTGTCGCATTTGTTAAACATGAAAAAGCATATATTTGGACTCACAATAAAGGATGTTAGAAAACTTGCTTTTGACATTGCGGAAAATAATGGCATTCTAAACACTTTTTTAAAAACGACTACAAAGGCTGGGAAAAAACTTTATGGATAATATTTTTTATAAAGATGTATAATGGTAAGGCTGATTTCAATTTATAACAGGCACTTGAATCTCATTAAGATCGTAAAGTACAATTTAGGATACCTATGGTACAATTAAGGAAACCGGTTTCTTAAATTGTACTTTTTCCGACTTTTTTTTAAACTTTTACTATCGTTATATTTTTATATATTCTCATTTTCTAGTAATAAAAAATTAACACCAATAGAACAACCGTTTTATTTCTAGTAATATAATCCTCATAAGTTATATAGTTTTTGAGACAGCTTGTAAAGTTTGTTAACTGGTACAATATAGGCAACCTTAGCCTACATTTAATTTCTGATCTATTTCCCCGTCTAGTCAGTATGATAATAAATAAATATATAATTTCATTTCATTTCTTACTTACACATATACCTAAGCACAATCCAAACTATCACGTAGAAGTATAGTAAATCAGGATACGGAAAAGGAGACCCAGATAGGTAAGGTGCCGTTATGAAGAGAACTGAAGATCGTGCGGTAGCCCAATGTCAAGATATAAAAAATCTCGATGATTACATCTCTAAGCCTGCAGAGCAGTATCAACATGCTCGGTATGACGATTCGCTGGGATCTGAATCAAAAAGACTACATCGAAGCCGTGATCAAAACAGCCTCACGAAAACTCGGTATTCTGAACAGGATGCGGCGATTCTTTACGCCTGACCAGTTGTGCCTTTTGTACAAGACACAGGTACGGTCGTGCGTGGAGTATTGCTCGCACATCTGGGACAGTTCCGCAAAGTACCTTCTCGATGCTTTGGACAGATTGCAGCGTCGGGCTGTACGTATTATCGGCCACGCAGAAGTCGAAAATACTCTTGAATCTCTGCAATTGCGTAGAGATATTGCGTCACTCAGCGTGTTTTACCGCTTATACCATGGCGAGTGCTCTGAAGAACTTTTTGACCTCATCCCACCTTCTCCCTTCCTCCATAGAAGTACACGTGTTGCTCTACGGAGTCACCGTTTCACTGTCTCAAATATTCCATCGCGCACTAAGAAATTTGGTGACTCATTTCTTTGTCGCACCAAAACATGGAATAGTTTGCCAGCGCAGGGAAAACCCCTCCTTCCTATGATATGGGGTCCTTCAAACGAGGCGTGAATAGGCACTTTGTGGGCCGGCAGAGTGAGGGTAACTGATGCTGCGTTGTTTTCACGCTGCACTAGTTGTCGTCGCATCTGGATTCCATATTCACTTAACATCAGGTGAAATGAAGTCATTTGCCGTGCTAAATAAAAAAAAAATTCTTAAATATAATGAATCAAAACTTAATATAGTTTTTTATAGTTTTATAAGATATCATCATCATTATCATCATCATCATCATCATCATCTCAGCCAAAAGACGTCCACTGCTGGACAAAGGCCTCCCCCCAGATCTCCACAACGACCGGTTTAAGATAAGATAAGATAAGATATATACCTATATAATTTTTTGTTATTCGATATTTATTAAATGTTCGATGATTATTCATAAAAGCGGCACATATCAATCTTAGAAATGTGCGATAACACAGATTATATAGCTATTGAATTACATTTTTAACATATGGAGACGATTTATATTTAAAATCGATCCTCTCAAAAATGTATTGATCATATACAAGATTAAATTGGTTTGCTATAAGCGAGATTGTGGTCAAATCCTGTCCTGTTACCTATACATAAGTCTGTAAAATATCATGTAAAATATAATATTTTTTTTACAGCAGTTAACACATAATAAAAGTCCTGAAAACCCTACCAGAAATCTTATACGTTTGTTTTAGAGAAAAGTTTATAGGCATAAGAAATTAGGAACGTGGCTTTGGGGATTTCTCACATTCCACCCGAGAATCCAGCTCGGTTACCGATGCTTTAATTGAACGTTTTTTTCGCAGGCTATAGCTCTGACCGCCGGCCTCTGCTTCCTGGGCACAGCCCGGCTCACCCAGACAGGCGTGCAAAACGTCCAAGGGGCCCTCTTCATCATCATCGCCGAGAACACCTTCAGCCCGATGTACTCGGTGCTTCACATGTTCCCTGAGGAGTTCCCACTGTTCAGCCGCGAGCTGAAGGCCGGCCTGTACTCCACACCCATGTATTACATCGCGAGGATGATTGCTTTGGTGAGTGGTTTCCTTTATTTACTTTAACTGGTAGGTAAGCATGTCGTGTGTGAATCACCTCACCTCTTATTAACTATAACCTCGTACGTATTAAACAATAATTCTGTTACAACACTCGCTTTTATTAAGTCTCTCTTTTAACAATGCAAGGGGATCTTGCCAGTGCTGCCTATCGTCAGCGCACGCATTTGGCTTGGGCAAAGCCTTAATTATTGAAATCAAATCATCGCTACAATTGATGGGTAACTATTTCCTTAATCACAACCCTCGAATAAACTATAGAAACTAGGTGGCTGTCGCCAGAAAAACATATGTATGATAAATCTATAATGTAGGTTAATATGAATTTGGGAAAGACAAAATAAGAAACGGGTCAAAAGGCGAATAGGTAAAAAGGTAAAAAAATAATACATTACCTATTACTGTGTCAAAATTTAAACTTGAACCTGATTTTACAATCATACTATATAAAATATACATAGATATACATACATAAGTCATATAATTTTTAAGAGACACTAGTTTTTGCACAGCCCGCTCTCTGCCTATGGGGGTTTTTCAGACTCATAAATTATTTAAATAATTAAATAACTATCGTTATTGTAAGAGTAGAACGTAAGTAAGTTAAACAATGTACGAGAACTACTGCCGACTGAAACTGCTCAGCAGTTTGGCAGAACATTTATAAGTTTTATCAAAAGTGTAATTATGAATTAAATAATTAAAAAAGGGGTCTACCAATTCCTAATCTTATCCTTCCTCCAGTTTCCAGGACTGGTGATCGAGCCGACATTGTTCACGCTGGTGGTGTACTGGATCGCGGGGCTGCGCAACTCAGCCTACGCCTTCGGGTTCACAGTCTTCATCGCCATTCTGGTGCTCAACGTCGCCATTGCGTGTGGTACGTGATGTGGTATCTGACCTGGGGCCTAACCATGAGCTCCGTAGACGTAGACGTAAAAGAGAAGCATGTAGCAGCGACTACGAGTTTCGTTTCATAACTGGAATCATATTTCAGTATTTGGCAGTAGTTAACTAATACTGCCTTGAGAACACATTGGTAAGGACCCTGTTAATTTGTCGAGTATAATGTGATGCAATATAGACTTCAACCTTTAACATAACATAATGGATAAGACAGAGAATCCCGAATACTTACAAAACGATATTCTATATCCATGTAGAAAGAAAGAAAGAAAGAAAGAGATACAGTTATTGGCACACCACTAAGTACAACAAAAACTAATTTGAAAAAACAAAAGTACATTCAATATAAAAAACAAAAACAGAAGACAAAGTGTGGCCAGCTAGGCCCCAGCCTCAGCACATGCTACAGCGACATGAAGCCGCTGCAACCCTGGTATACTGGAGAGGCCTGATTGGTGATGTTACAACAAAAAACAAAGAAAAACCAACAAAGATAAATAAATATAAAAAACAACTTTACGCAGCACTATATTGGCTTTTCCAATTACAATAATGTGTAAACAATCAATATGTATTAAAATAAAGCTGGGAACTTCGTAAAATTGTACTATGTACCTACCTACATATTCAGATCTTTCCTATTAGAAGTATTATTATGTTATTTTCTATCCTAAGCATGCAACGTGTAAAACTGTAATTTGAGAGTAGAGTCGATGACACTACTTTTTACCAAAGTGTAGAATTTTGTAAAATGCCGAGTCTAGGATTACAGCCTTCGAACATTACTCCTATGATCCTCGTTCTGTCCAGGTTCCTTCTTCTCGTGTGCCTTCGGCTCCATGCCTGTGGCGATCGCGTACCTGGTACCCTTCGACTACTCCCTCATGATGACTTCTGGACTATTCGTCAGGCTTAGGTGAGCAAATCTTTGAATTTAAAACCATTTTAATATTGTTTCGCTAATAACCTATAACAAAAAATAAACGGATTTTTTTATGGCGCTGCTTCAATGCCATACAAATAATAATAAGCAGGCTCAGTCTGCGGCTTCCGAAGTTTCTCATTTTTAGCAACTTTCTTAAAGGTCCGATATCGGATGGGTAAAAATTTTATCATCTCGAGCTCTTTCGCGCTTTGCAAGGCACGCGAAGCCGTTGGTCCCGGCTGCATTAACAGTCGTGAACAACCACCAATCTGCACTGGGCTAAGCCCCAGCAGTGGTGAGACATAATAAGCTAATGATGATTATAATTTTACGCAAGTCGTGAGCAAACGGACAGAGCCACGATAGCATAATTGAAAGTGCATCTGAGCTGATATGTTAGAGAGTGCAGGTTCAAATCGCGCTTGTGGGCTTTTTTAAACTTATAAAAATATTGTTTTCTTCTATTAGTTCAATACCGAAGTACATCTCCTGGATCCGCCATCTGTCATGGCTGATGTATTCCAACGAAGCTATGAGCATACTACAGTGGGATGGCGTTCAAGATATAGGTTAGTCAACAATAATAAATTATTAAATTAATATTAAGTAACGTTTATTTTGAAAGGAACTTTATTGAGAACAAACTCTTTCCAATATACTTTTACTGCATAACTCCTTACAATCACACTAATCTTATAAATGCGAAAGTTTGTGTGTATGTGTGTGTGTGTGTGTGTGTGTATATTTGTTGCTTCTTCACGCTGCAACGGATGGATGGATTTGGATGAAATTCGGCATACAGATAGTTTATAACCTGGATTAACACCTAGGATACTTTTTATCCCGATATTTTTTTTAATATATTTTATCTTGAAATTTTTACAGACTTTTGAAACTGTCAAAGCGGTACGAATTCCGCCGGTCCACTAGTTTGGCATAAATAGTTTACTCAGAGATTGAAATGAAACAACTTTTACGGATCTACTCGCGTTTATTTTATACATTAGTTTTAATTAATGTGTATCCTGACGTTTCGAACCCTTTGCGAGTAGATCTGTAAAAGTTGTTTTATATCAATGTTTAGTGTTCGCGTAAACTTTAGAAAACAATATACTCAGAGATTTATTATGATTGATTGATATGATTATTACCTTTTTTATGATAAGTACTTTCTTTCAGTTATTTCTCTCCGTTACTCAAAAGATTGAAAATTATGGGTTTGCATACACATTGGAAACACTTTTACGAATTTAAAATAACATTTTTGATGTGTAACATCTTTCCGCTCGCTTTCTGTTTAAGCAATTGTGGGAGTGATTTCGTGAAATGAGACGGAAGTACGTGTAACAGTGTTACAGGAAGCCGGGAAAGCGCGCAAGCGCCCGCCATTTTGTAAATTTAATATCGATACTTAGAACATGACATATTATTATTATATGTGACATTTGACCATCAAAGGCCATTTTGACATGTCAAATGTCTTCTAATGAGTATTTACTGCATTTATTTTATCTATATAATACCTTTTTATGATAACGATTTTCATGAAATTTAGTATGCAGGGGGTTTCGGGGGCGATAAATCGATCTTCTAGCTGGGTTTCATTTTTAGAAAACGTCGTTTTATCCGTAAACAAATACCGAGCAAAGCTCGGTCATCCAGGTACTAGTTATAGAATGATGTAATACCTTGCCCATTTTTTTCAGAATATAATGTTAAAATTGCTTATTACTAAGGTGAGATGTCATATGTAACCCATCATAATGCGACTACTGTAATGCTCGCTCGTTTTTTTATATTAGATAGACACTGTGAACCCATTACAGGATCCGTGTTACATGGGAGACATAAAAAGTACAGGGGATAAAAATAATTATTTTCATTTGTTCCAGCATGCTTGCAGAACAGCACTGGTATGCCCTGCCTCAGCACTGGAGACGAGGTACTGTCTCGCTACGACTTCGAGAGTTCACACCTATGGACGGACGTCACCGCGCTCTTCGTGCTGTACCTGGTGTTCCACCTGCTAGCGGTCTTAGCGCTTAGGTACAGGACAAGGAGAAAATAGTACCTACGCCAGCGGAGTGCTTAGCGAGAGTGTTATTGACAATTCGAGCGAGTTAGTATAAAGCTAGAATTTGTAATAGTTACAGTTATACGTTAAATGATTGTTGATTGAAGAGTATGCTGTTCGCCTACAATTGCCTTCTCAGCGTAATCAGACTTTTGACAACGGGCAAGAAATTAGAGGTTTCTCAAGACGTAGTGAACCAACATCCTAAAAAATGTGGGTTCCTAAAAGTTACACCTACCAATCCGTGAAAGAGTTTCTAAAGGGAATAACAACACACAAGTATCTCCGTCTCCTACTTCTACAAGATTCTACGAGTACAAGGATTCCGGATCGAAATTTAAGAGCGGAAACTGTTAACTAGCATTTGTATGATTACTTACAGGCTAGATACAGATCGCGCCAAACTTCTAGTCCCCTCTGAAGTTAGCGCGATTCGCGTCGCAGTAGTATGGAATAGGCGTCAGTGGGACGAAGGCGGGGGACGAGCGGCAGGGCCTGACTGTACAGTTGCGCGAAGCAACTTCAGAGGGGACTAGAAGTTTGGCGCGATCTATACACGTTGTTTTTTATCGATAAGACGGCAAATATGACTCCTCTCTACCTGAGGGCCTAGTGTAAGTTATTTTTGATATTCGATCACGTTAATGAAAACGAAAATTTGTATGGCAAAATTATAACTCTTCTCGTTTGTCGCCAGGAGGCGCTGCTAAAATCCCATAATAATTTGCGTTTTCGTAAATGTAATCGAATGAATACGGATAGTAAAAAAACTCACACTAGTGTTAAGCATAAGTGGAGTCCATATGCTAAGACAGCTAGTGGGGCAGGATTGTCCTCACTCTCCGTCCTCACCTTGCCGAAGCACAAGTTGCTTCTTCACACTTAAACGACCCCATGTTGTTGGAATGTTGAATACGTTTGGCGCTTGGTATCACTACCTCGATCATAATAATACAATGAAATGTAGATTTTTTATTTATTAGCAATAATACATTATATGGATACAAAATTGGTAAACAGTGTGACATGTGAAATATTAGGTTCTCAGGTCTACTCAACTCGTTCGAAAAGTGAATAAAACTCGCATTTAGCACACTGCAGTACCTTTAGTATGGTGTCTATGTATTGTGTGATGTAAATAAGGTTAATATAATAAATCTGGTAATAACAAACTTTTCATTGAACTGTGTGTTTTTTTGTTGTACCTCTCTTTGATACGATATTGAATTGAAATAGTAGAATAGTCATAAAACGTATAGGCAGGTAAAGCAATCGTAATATACCTAATAGTTATTGTAAATGAGATATTGATATTTGAGATAAAAAAGGTTTACTTACCTCTTTTATTTAATACCTATTACCCAAGAAATACCTTTTGTATGACCTAATTATCTACCTACCTCTTTTAAAAAAAAGGAAAAAATAAACGAGCCTTACAGTATTCGCATTATGATGTGTAACATTTGACATCTCACCTTTTAAAATCAATATTACAATAGAAAATAGATTAGAGAATTAACAATTACTTACGTATATTTTTTTACAAACCTTAAAGAGAATGCAGTAAATACTCATTAGAAGACATCTGACATATCAAAATGATGACACAATATGTCACTTAAATAATAATGTCTTGTTTTTATTATCGATTTTAAATGCGCGCTTCCGACTCCGTATATTTTTTTTCAAATCTTATAGAGAACGCAGTAAGTACTCATTAGAAGACATGTCACACTGACACATCCTATCTGCCGCGCAAATTATTTATGAGTAAAGAACATGTGAACAGTTTCGAGAAAATAGATCGTAATGTCAGCACCTCAAATATCATAATCACAAACACAGTAAGTGCTAAATGCGTTCATAATTGTGCGGCAGTATCACACTATTACGATCACATTTGTACGAAATCACTCCCATAAATATTTTTTTTTTTTTTCATTTTGTTGATGGCTTTGTGCGATTAGCACATTTAGCCAGTGTCAAAGTAATTTTTCTAACAAGTAATACATAAATTAGCAATATTTCTTTTCTGTTTGATGATATTGAATGATAATAGAAATGAGAAATGATATACCACCCAACCCCTCGAGTATCTCAGTAAAGATGTGGGGCTTTACTAAGTCCTCAGGCAGACTTCTTGAGAGAATTTGAAAAGTGACGTTGCACTGTTTTGTTTCATTTGCCAACACTCATGCACACTCACGAACACTTAACGGTTAATAATCCACCATTATTTCACATTAATATTCGACATAACACAAATTTTAGAAAATAAAACAAAACCGCAGACATGACTCTTCACTTTCCCGCCAAGAAGCCTCTCCCATAAATATTACTAGCTACAAAGGACATTGGGCATAGAGTCACAGATTAGGTAATAGTTACTTCGTATAGAGTGTCGATCACTATAACTGGTGGCTGTTACGGATCACACTGTTACTTACTTCCGTCCTTTTCTACGGAATCACTCCTACAAATTGTATGTATAAAAGGCGAGCGGAAAGATGTTACACATCAATAATTACTTTTACACAAGTATGATTTCTTACAATCATTTGTAACAAATAAATACATCAGGAGTATTATTTCAGAAAATAGGTAAATACCTACTTATTTTGTTTTTTCGCTATGATTGTTTACCGATGGTGGCATCCGATGGGTAACGAGATTAAAAATAAATTATTATGTCAGTACCAGTTGTTGTCGCAAGATGGCATTCGCACCAATGATGACACCCGCAGCGGCCGACTCTGGGCCAGCCAGCGTGGTAATATTCTTTTATGTACCTACCTATTATCACACCATTTAGAAAAAAGTTTAAAATTAGTGGCTCACACAAGAAGGTTATGGAATGGAACATTTCCTTTCGCTTTTTAATTTATTGTATTAAAAAAAAATACATTACAATGGATAAAAACGGCTAGAAAATAATAACATATTGCAGTTCTCCTTGTCATGCCTATCAGAGACATCTGTTATAAAATTGTTAAAGTGACTTGTTTTATTACGTACGAAGCATTAAAATGTCAAGTAGTCGGCCGCCTGGTAATTACTTCGTATGAAGAAAAACAGATGGCGACACTGTCGCCCATGTTTTGTACCTGTTTACGGTGGCGTTCGGCATTCGCCGGCGCAAGCGTAGTTCAAATTCATCCGCCATATTCGTCGTGTCAGACGGAGTGCAGTGCGCGACTGTGACATGTTTTATCGTAAACTGTTTTAATTCTATGACATCGACTGCATACTGGTGCTCGTTTCTATTGCAGAACATAACAAATATGTTTACTGATGTCGAATCGAAGACAACGCATATTTTGTCGTTAAAAAAATGTGAAACAAACTGTGTAATTGTGTGTTTATGATAACAGCATTAACAGTAATAGTCGTGTTTTGTTTTTTTCTATAAAATCCCATGCGTTCTGTGGTGTGAAGCTTGGTGCTATTATGCAACATAACATAACCGTGACCTTCGCGTATCGTGACCGTGCTTGAGGTGCTTTTTTGAGGTTAAAATGCAGCTTGGATTATGAGCGATTGCGCCGAGCCATCAGGTTAGTAAGACTGTCAATTTATCTCTGTTGATAGTAGCAAGTATTCAATTCTTTTATCTTGTGCCCTACATTCGTCTCCTACATAATATTTACACAACATAAGTGCATTAAATTTATATAGTTCCAGTAAGTACGGAGTGCGCAAGATAATTAATAAAACGAGTCTGTTTCATTCAAGAAATGAAAAAGAAATTGTTTTGTTTGAATTACCACGACGACGCTTTCTTTCAAATGCATCTGTGTATCTTATTTATAAATAAACTGACGATCGTGGTATGTCGTAGATGGTATTATGAAAGTCCTTGAATATGAATAATTGTGAATTAATAGGAAGGTATTGTTAGTGATGGGAAGCAAGAATGAAGAGTCATTTGGCGTTTAGCTGCCGGGGTCCGGACACTAGCTCGACGAAGCAAGAAAGAGGCGCGCGACAGCCGGCCGGTGCGGGCGGATGGAATGCATGAACCTCCCCGGAATTACATAGCACAGGAACATTGCCGCAGGAGCGAGCGAGCAACTTGAGAACGCGTTTTGGAACACCCTTAACCGAAAAAATCGACGAATAAATGAGCTACCTAGACTTACTGCTACTACCTAACTACGTTTGTTCAGTAGGTAGGTAGGTAATTATTACATAGTAATTGAATAAATTGCTTTCTCGATAACCGCTGCTATTCTTGAGTGTGTAGTAATAAGTTGGAACTGCTTATTATACATTATTTTAATATTAAATATCAAATACCTACCTACTTACCTATTACAAATTCGTTACGTTAGCGTAAATATTATGAAAGTTTTGCTTATTTTCTTAATGTAAAGGTAGGTAATAAAACTTTGTAGATAGGTACCTTCTTACTATTCAGTAATTGTGCCTTTGTTGAACGAATGATACCTACACCTTTTTTACCAAGGGAATCCTTAAGGATACCGGTTAAAAATTACAAATAAAACCTACTCCTACACAACCTAGACAAGATACCTACCTACCTACTCATTAAATTAATTTATAGCTACCAACCTAGCTAGCATCAAAAACTGTGTTGCATAAAGAATGCGATAAAATGCTCAAAACGAGGCCCTGCCACATTCATAAATGGAAGGTCAGTCGATTGTCTTTTTTTATTACTTAAGAATTCGGTAGACCTAAGAAGTAGGGCCCTACCTACCTACGGCGAAATGCTTTTGTTTCTAATGTCGATCATTGACTTTTAGTCTTCGATCCATAATACTTGTATATTTAAGTATTAATGGAAGCTTTTAATTTAAGCACTTGGCGGTCATCTCACCTGATGTTAAGTTATGGTAAGGCCGAAGGTGTTAGCGCACTTCACCCGGAATCCTCAACTACTGAGGCACTGGCGATCTTATCTCTAGCTGCCGGAACACAAATGTGCTAAAAACATTGTTGTTATGGCGATATATTTGGATAAGATGGTGGTAGCTAGCCAGGCGGACAAACAAGCCCTACCACCAACCAAACCGAGTACACAAACATGTAAATCAAACCCAGGACCTCTGGGTCTAAGCCGGTGGTCTTAACCACTACACTACAGAGGCGGTTAAAAAAAGGTTTCGTATTTATATAACCCATTGGTAAAAAAGCACGAGGTCTAGGTTTGATTCCCAATGAGGGTTAGATACCTAGGTAGTGTAAACAAAACTTACACTAGACACCCAGGTGAAACGAAGGCTTAGCCACGGTAATGCCTAGCACATCCCGGTTTAGAAGTACTAGCAGTATGATTATTCTGTTTGATTGATTTGCAAGACGTATGAATCACGCTGCATGCATATACCTATCATCTATAAAATCCTCGTTTTATAGGTTCATTTATCGTTAAAGATGAGTCTAATCAAACTAAATACCTACACGTACGGGCGCCAGCCACTCATTATGTTGATAAGTTCAATCAAGCTCTTATCTAGCCGAGTAGCTGGGGTCCCCGTTTCTGCTAGATTTATTAATACGTCCACAATCGCATACTATGACAATCGTGTGTCTGTCTGTGGCCTGTGCCGTAATTTTTTAATTTTTTAATATTCTTCATAATCCTTTTCTATTGTCAAGATCAGGCTCGCATTTATTGGAGCATTATTGAATTAGCAGACTAACAGACTAGTTAGTTAATTCAGTTAGTTGGTTAGAGTGTGCTTTAAGCCCAGAGCGTCGATGCTGCTATTTTATAACGCCATCAATCGTGTCACCGGCAGTGGGCTGATTTTGATGTTTAATACCTAGGTATATATACCTGCTACACTTAAACTTTCACGTAATTTTACGGGGATTAACGCAAACTGAGAGTTTTATCTAGATACATATAATTGGCATAGTACCTTTTTTATACCCGACGTTTAAAAAAGTATGGCTATTATATCCTCGTTTAATTTCTTTGTTTATTGGGCTAATATCAGAAGCGAGCCATTGAAACACTATTTAGGACCTTTTAAACAGCAGAATCGCTGCTAATAGGTAGTCTGCCATGCCCTGTTTGTTTGCTGCGCTATTTTATCGTATTTTGCGGGCACTCTAAATCCCCGACCTCCACTTGTGTTATCGTCCCGATAAAGCCACTTTAGATTGCAACTGGAAATGGGTGTGTGGGTGTTAGAACCCCTGTAAGGCTGACATCGTCACAGAGGATAAGTAGAGCCGTTTATTGCAATTAGTTAAGAAGCTTTTAAATTAAAGCTACCACCTAGTGGCATTAGTGTTCGACGCAATAACATCAGTTTTCGTCTCCAAAGGGAAACATAACAGTTTATTGTACTTGACGATAGGTAGGAAGACGGCGCGGCGGCCGGCGGGGCGGCCGGCGCGGCGGTCTGAATTTCAATTGTTGCTATTTAAAGTAAAAAATCAATTGCTGACCTCTTTTTTAATGATAAGGGAAAAAAGTATCGTTCACTAGTAATTCCTGTAGAACACTAGTGCCCAGACCCTACTAGGTATGTTTACTTTGTATAAAACTTTTGTACAAAAAACAAATGGTACTTACCTCACTTTGCGCGCTTATGATTAGTGTGTACCTAAACTACAGGCACAGTAGAGATATTTTGCACCCAAGACACTCACTTTCACGCTTATCTGTTGTCTGCTTTCTATGAATGAGTCCCCAAACCACAGGCACAGAAGAGATAACATAGTCACAAGCTTCAAAAACATGCACCTTGAGCCAGTAAACATCAATGTATTAAAATTGGCTTATTGCTTTGAATTTTTTAACTTAAAAGTTTGAAAGCCAGTCTGGATACCTTTATATACCTACTTAATTATAAAACGTTCTTAACACCACTTCTGCTACTGACCTTAGTGAGAAATTCTTGCGATCAAGTAGGTAGGTAGATTGAACTAGATTGGTGTATTCACTTTACTGAACTCCATCTTTAAGGTTGTTACTAAAGCTGGTCTGGCTAGCTGTAGCGCGATTGGAATCTGCATAATACGACATTGCACTAATTGGTCGTGTCACGCAATCATAGGTAACCAATAGGTCGTATTTAGCTGGTTTATAGTTCAGATAAGGCTTGCGTGCTGTAAAGACGTCAGTGTTGGAAAATATTTTTATAAATATACTTAAAAGGATTTCTCTCAAAGTATCGGTGGTGCTTGAAAAAGCGATAGGATCACATTCATTTCGGTATATTATAATTTTTCTAGCTTAATACACAATCTGTAGTTAACTATTTTTTTTTATTCTGACTGAAATTGATTCTACTATGGAAGACTAAAAAATTAAAATAGGTAATACCCAAATAATACATTATGAAAGTTCCAAAAAACTTCGAATCAGAATTTGGACTTCTTTCTTACATTGAAAAGTGCAAATTCATGTTTGCAAAATAAAAATAAGTTTGGTATTAACCTTTTTAAATTAATGTTTACTTGGCGAGTGACACCTCGTTACATGAACCGCCATTAAAACTAATGTTGGAAACTTCGCACGCCCCTCTGACCTTATTCATCCCACGACCAAATAAATTCCGACATATGCCTTGTTAACGAGACTTATTTGTGATTTATCCCATTGAGGCAACGTTCTTATTGCTGCCTTACACTTTCTCTTATAACTTACTAATAGCAAAATTAATAATAAAGTCCCGATGGACTGCTTGGTTGGGCGAGCCTACTGGCAGCCGTCGCGTTCTGCATTCGATTAGAGTTAGAGAGAGGCATAGAAGGAAACAGAAGAGCATCGGGGATTCGATGTCAGAGCGCGACTAGGACTAGTCTTATTTTAATGTATTACAATTGATTCCTTAAAAAAATTATATGAAGCTAAATCGTTTCATGCGTTTTCTTCGATAAAACCCCTGATAATATAAGTGAAGAACCTCAGGTCTTCACAGTACCTAAATACTTAGAGTTATGATGGCGGCACGCAAGAAATATCTAATGTTATGGAGCAAGATTGCGCATCACTAGCCGTGAGTCATTATTGAAAGCCATTTCAAAGTTAATATTACTATTTATAAGACAACCAACACATAGTCCCGTCTTCCTGTGACCACGGACCCTGCTAAGAGTGCGAAACGTCAGGCTAAAATAAAATGTAAAATAAATCACATCCGTGTATAGTGTTGATGTTTAATGCGTAATGTTCACTTAAACTTTAGTTAACAAAGTACTAGTACAGTATACATTAACCTTTTCTACACCTAACACATATGTTTTGGTAAGTTTATTTAAAGAACACGTGCAAAACAGTGCGTGGTATTTATTTGTACCTGTTGCAAGCAAAATGTACATTATTATAAAAAAAGTTAAATGTTTTTTTCTAATATCTGGAAGTACTAAACAGATTTCTGAAAAACTTTCATAAGCTGAATTTGTAGGTGATTGTTTGGAGATCATTTTGGATTGCGTTACTTTCAACGCAATGTATGGTATGATGGCAATCTGTCTTAATTAAACACTTTTTCAATTATTGATATGGGCTACCATTATCAAAAATTAAAAATTAAGTACCTAGCTAAAATAGCCCACCCCGTAGGGAGAGTATTGGTGTAACAACTTGCTCCCAAAATTCTGCGACGGAAGTTGCGCGTGATTCCTCAATACGCATGCGCATGCAATGTTTTAAAATGGTCAGCAAGCAACACATTATGGTGAAGGTTACGAAGCTCTAATATTACCATATGAAGTCGGAACACTCAACATCTTCCGTCGCATAATTTCGGCATAGTAAGTTCATTGTCCTACAATTAAAGTTATATGAAGTTATAGAGATGCCTGTTTGTCGTTTAAAATTGTTATTTAATCCTATGACAGTTAATGCTCCTTCCCACTAGCCAGTGCTAGTCAAAACCAATTGCTTGCTAGCCCACGGAAAGCAATGATTAAACAAGAATCCTGTTAATACGCAGAGCTGGGAGTCGCCATTAGAATTAATGAGGCTACCTGTCCAAATCCACATGTGTGCCTACCCTCCTGCGACCATTGCGGATGTGATTAATTAAATGGTTGCCTACATTTCCGCTTTAACTGGCCCGACCGCGAGCTGAACTGTGATGGAGAAATACTCGACTAAATGCATTAGTTGGATGCGAATAATTTGTACTAGCATTAGCGTATGAGGTACGCTTTGATGTTAATAAATGCATCTTTTATATTTGAAAACAAGATATTGTATGGCAAAGTCGCAATCACAATGCAATTCAACTCGTTTGTCACTAAGGAGCGCTGCTTCAATGCCATATGAATAATTGTTTTCGTTTCAGTGATCGAATTGTGAATTAAATTCACTCTAGGTATTCTGATAGAATTTGACCTTTCACCTTATAGAAAAATCAATTGCAATCAATATCTATTATCTGTGTCATTAGTCTATATAAGTCTGGAGGTTTTGCTGTTCCACTTCACCTGGACAATAGGTACATGGGTAGATTGTGCCGTAACCCACCACACTGACCTGCTATCTTACGACAAACCGGGACCAACGGCAATACGTTTCTTCATTAGCACACAAGAGTCAACATACGAAGATATTAATATTAAGTAGCTAACATGCAAATCTTTACCATCTAAGCTGCGTATTTCTCCAAAGATATTACACATGTCCTTAATAAAACCTTACAAAGAGTTAATTACCCGCTGCGTCTTGTGAAACGCACCGATACGTGGTCTAGCATTAATTGAATCACCTCGATAGCAGATTGATCACGAACCGAGCTGGAGTTACATTTTTGCAATCTTCCGGCTTAAGACGTCTTAAACCACATTTATGATGTGTCCAGTATGGTATGACCTTGGGTAGAAATTTGACAGTAGAGTTTACTAATAGCTTAAATAATACCGAATAAGATTATAGTATAAATCTACAGAATACCGCGATAATGAAACATTGTAAATATTTAAGGCTAATGCTAAACCAAAAAACAAACAAGAGTTTGTAACCAGTTAAGTTCTCTAATGTATAAAAAAGTACCCGTTTCTAATATGGCATCATGATTTTAGTTCATCAAAAATAAATGCAAATTATTAGTAAGTATTTAAATTACATTATCATGATCTGTAGTAACATTGATCTAACGATTCAATGAGGATAATGAAGCTATAAAGGTGAATATTAAACAAAGATGGAATGTAGGAAGGAGGTAACACGTGTGCTGAGAGACCATTCCATTTTTTGGTGTTTACTAAACTGCAACTAGCTATGGTTCTTGCATGGTCTTTACTTGGCTTTATCAGAGCGATCAGCCCTGCCTGGGAAAGGGGCGACGCAAGCGTCAAAAACTACGAAAATTACTGTAGTAGGAGTATTGCGCTTTCATATTATACTCAAACGATAAATGAAATAACTTCGTTGATTCGTGTAACTGATCTGGGTGCTTTCAGAACCAATCATTATCGCAGTGTTGACACGAAAACGCGAGTGAAAGCGAGCATGTAGGTAATTGTTTGATTGCAATAATGAGGTGCAGTTGTCTACACACGCACAGTTATCTTACAAGAATATCGCAGTCGTCGCTCCTCCGCGAAGCTGTTGGTATTGTAATGAAAAACCTCGTGAGAACAAACGGAGTGTCGAAGTATTTACTACCAGATTTGGCATGACGCGATGAGATGTGGAACTGGTTTGACGCTCGTTAAGAACGCGCCGTGGAGTCTCACGTATCAGGGCAAAAAGCGTCTCGGGAACGGCCAACAGGCCGACCCGTTTCAGACAATGCTTGGCTGACACTTAAATGGGCCTACCATGTGACATCGCGCGGCTGCCCAATGCGAGTGTGCGACAGCGTTTGCTATGAGAAGCCTTTCTGATATCTTGATTCCTCGGAACAGCGTAAACAATAAACAATAGCCCGCAACACCATATTTGCATAACGTTTCCATTACTTAACATAAGTATGGCGAGCGAAAGAGACTTTTCATGGTTAATTTTTCAAATATGGAACTAAGGCTCTGACGAATAAAATAGTGTTTCGTGTCGCTAGCTGTGTTAGTGATACCATTTTTTGTCGCAGATTGTTAAATTTTTTATTAGTACGCTAATGTTGACCTAACTGAGGAACACAGTCACAGGCACAATAATGATGTCAACGTTGTTGTGTTAATAATAAGGTGGTGAATGGTAATGGTAATACGCAGGTGGATTTAAAACAATCCTTGCCATCAATCGAGAAAACGAGAATTACTATGGCAAAATTTAAACTCACCTCATTTGTCACCAAAAGTAGCTGCTGTAATGCTTTAGAATTTCTCGTTTTCGTTTATATGATCGATTGGTTAATAAAACTTCCATTTACCACTCGAACAAGTAATATCATTATATTACTCTCATTGAAAGTCAGCTACTACAATAATGTCAGACAACACAACATAGACATAATTTGAAGGTCATTGTAAAGCGATCGTTGCTGTGATAGTAAAACAATAGAAAAACGTTTCGTAACATCAAAAACAATTGCTGTTGGCATAGGTAATGTTTTACAGACGTTCGTTGAGTACACGAAAACAGCTTGGGTTGTTTACAGGGTGCATAGTAAGATTTTTTTCGCCATTCTATCTTGTATTCCTATTCAAAATAAGTATTGGAATCCGATTCAGACACCTTGGGACATCGGAAGATCTAGTAGATTATGAGGACACGCTTGTGTAATGCCATCTCCTCCAGACACCCTCAGAAGATGTTTGATCACCACGGCTTGAGAAACCTTTAGTTTCTCGTCGCCTACAAAAGTCTGGTTAGGCTATACGGCCTCGGCTACGAGCACAAGCGTCTTGCGACACGACAAGCGGTTTTCTAGATAATTGCGTTATTTCTATCTTAGTTGTTTATGTCCACAAAATAAGGAGACCTCAGAAGGTAAGTTTTAACATACCGCGCTCAAGCAAAGCACACGACCCTCTCATCATCATCATCATCATCGGCCTATCTTTGTCCCTCTCATGGACATGGAATTTCGGACCATCTCTAACCAGTCCAGTTGCGAGTTTGCGGGAATCCGTGTGCAGGAGAGGTTGTCTATGTATGCGTGCTTGCTTTCTGCCGTCTCCTTATTTTGTGCTATGACTGCCGTAGTATAACGCGCAATGAACTAGCAATCCGCTTGCCGCGTCGCAAAACGTTCGTGCTTGTGGCGGAAGTTTAAAGGAGACGCTGCCAACAGCAATATCTTTCCAAAAAAATTACAAAGTAACTATTGGGTTATTGTACAGGAATTCCTCGTTAAACATTTGACCACTTCCCGGTGCAGTGGAAGGTTGGATTTCAGCACTACCTCCCTTTGTACAGAGCACGGGTCGCCGACCCTTAATTGCCCCACTCCGCGCATGCGGGGCAATGCTCCAGTAAAATTCAGCATAACAAGCCTTTATTAGACCTCGACTGTACCGGCTTCCTTGAAATCTTAATAGATTTATGGAATGAGTTGTGGCTGAGATACCTAGTTTTTATTGTCTCTAATAAAACCTTTGTAACCATTTAAAACATTTTTGTTGAGATTTTTTGCACAACCTTAATTTGTGATTTGCTTTGAATTTTAAATTGGAAAGTTACTTTTTTTAATAGTCAGTCATCGTTACAATAACTCTTATTTTGTTTTTAATCAATCGATTTTTTATTCTTCTCTAATAAGATACCTAAAAGGGGCATGGGGTGTCAAAAGACATGTTATGCAGTTTACAATCATATTCACTAGAAGAAGAAGCAAAACATTGAACAATAGTTCTTCACTAGTGGACCCGGCGGACTTCGTACCGCTTTGATAGTTTTCATTCATTCCCGTGGGAATATCGGGATAAAAACTATCGTATGTGTTAATCCAGGTTATAAACTATCTGTATGCCGAATTTCATCCAAATCCATCCATCCGTTGCAGCGTGAAGAAGCAACAAATTTACACACACACACACACACACACACACACACACACACACAAACCCTCGCATTTATAATATTAGCGTGATTCAATAGTAATAATCACTATTGTTATTAATAGGTATAAAGAATTTGTTAAAAATGTTAAATAATAAAAGCATGTTAAAAATCATGAGAGAATGTTTTATTATGTCACTATCTATCCTATGTATATAATATATACATATAAAATGTCAAGATTTTAATTACAAATAGGTAGTACACTTTCTTATCACAATAAAAACAATTTTCTGCTGCTACTTCTTTTAATTGAAATATTATTAAAGTTTTTCATTCCGTATTCAACCTTACCGTAAGTATATAAGCATACAATTAGATGCAATGCAATACAGGCATAAGTTCAAGTTACACAAGAATATGCAAATAAAGCTTAAACTTTTTAGCAAACTGTTTTCATCGCATTTGCTGTTTCGCTTCGTTTTGTATAATGTTACTTATACCGGATAAGCACGAAGCCTGTCGGAATCGGTATCGAGTGACCCTCTGAATCACCACTGCAGGCACCATAGGAAACCTTTTGTGGACTCGTTTTTGCTTCGAAAGCTGATAGGTTCAATCGAATCAATTATATCAGTGAATCATTCGATTCCTCGAAGGGCACGTCCGAGATTTATAACTCTATTAAAATAAATAGTTGTGTAACATTTTTGTTTACTGCCAGTCTTCTACAATGGTGGTAGTTATGCAGGAGGCTTAGAAAAAGCCACCGATGTTAATAATATCAATTTGTCAAAACTATAATCTATTTATAATTGGTTCGTACATAAATTGATAATGATTTATATACGAACCAATTAACACTAGGTGTCTTTATTTTATAATATCTGAGCAAAAATTGCACATTTATTTGTTATATTTATCATCCGAAAGGTATTAGATTGCGTCATTGTGAGCAATACACCAAAAAACCTCTTTCTCTACCACCACCTGAATCTAGACAATTCCAACCATGTGGCATGTCTAACAAGATCTTACAAGTTTTTAATACCGTACTCAATAAATCAAACCTGTTCTAATATCTGTGCTGAGTGGAATAGTGGCGCTATTGTCGAGATACGAGCGAATAATGAGCGTCCTGCCTGTTACTTTTGCCCAAAGAAGGAAGTGTGAATGTGGAGTAATTGGCCGGACCAGGAAATTACTAAAAGGTTTCTTAGGTTCATCGATCATTATAGAGCTGGCCTTGTTTCGACTACTTCCTTTTTAGATGTGAAATGTGACGATGCGAGTGCTGACTTAGCAGAAACTCTGGAAGGCACTTCTATTAAATTATGTGGTGAACTTTTTCTCATTTATTCCACAATGGGAAAGCGCTTGGCCACCATCTCACTTGTTGACTTGGAGACTATAGAAAATTCTCATTTTCTATAGTCTCAGTCTAGTTGTAGATTTCACGAACACACTGGTATTCTCATACCAGTGTTTTCGTGAAATCCCTGGGGAAACCATGTAATCGAAGAAGACGTCGAATATTCTATATCATATATCTTATTACTAAAAACTTCTAGTAATATAATAATATACTGCCATATTTTCTGTTAAACGTTGTTTCATTAGGAACGATATTTATTGTTTCCATAATAAAACTTTGTTAAAATTTATAAACTACTTACTGTTTTTATTTTGACCATAACAAAGATTTTCCTCTTTTTTGCAAGTGGGCAATTCGACACAATTCACATCCTGGCAAAACAGAAGCAGTCTCTACAAAAGTGCAGTTATCTTTTAAAATATAAGATGTATACTTTCTTTTTAATTATGACACATGTTAATTTAATATTTGGCCTTCCACAGTGCTTCAAGTTTTGAAACGAGCATGTCCAAAAATAAACGGTTATTATATTTACTCGCAATTACAGCAGACGGTTTTTGAATTTATCGACAATTAAGGCCAAAATCCCTTATGGGGACTGGTAGCCCAGTTACGAAATGTGCGTATAGAGTGCGCTAGTGATTTAAGGTTAATAAAACTCTTGCTTTAGATGGTAAATGCTGTAGTCAAATAAATTCATACGCTTTAACTTGCTTTGTAAAAGCGTATGAATTTATTAGACTACATTAAAATAACATTATTTTTTATAATACATCACTTACTTTTTTGATTCTATTTTATACTGTTGATTAGGTTTATCCCAATAAACTCTTGCGTAACACACATTTGTCACAATTTTAAAACATTACATTAAAATGAACGTTCCTTTACATAGTCATTTCATTACAAAAAAATAGGTACAGTGTTGGGATATTAAACTAAGTGAATCTCAATTTATATTCAATTACCAATCGATTTAATTTAACTTCCTATTTTTCATTATAGCTGTATTAATTGATTTTTTAGTCTTTTTATACTTTTCCTGAGTATATGACGTTTATATAGAACTTCTAAATACTAGAAAAGAAAATCAATTGGTACATAAGATAGAAACAACTTCATAAGGATAATAATATGCAATTACGTCAGTATTGTCTCAACCCTAGGCATGACAATTTGACATCTGTCACGGGTATCAATCAACCTATAATGACAGACTATAGTAAGACATTAAACGCAAAATATTGGATAGATGGAGCCACTAGAATCTCTCTTCTGTGCCACTAGCACCATCAGCACTCCGTAAACAGAAAAGCAGAGCAAAACGTAATTTATGAAAAAGCCACAATATTTTTAATGACATGTTTTTTCGATCAAATCTCATGACGTAACAGATATTTGACTTAGGTTAAGTCAGATAATGGCATTGCAGACGAAGAGTCAAAAGTCAAACTGAGATTGTCGGATGTCGATAAATGAATGCTAATTAATTCGTTATCTCTGTTATATATCGTGTTTAGAAATAAACAAGCGGATTGCAAATCCAAAAACCAACTACTACTCTTTTAAATTAAAGGTGCATTTTTTGTGCCATAATTTTTAGTACAAAATTTTACTATAGTAATTCGTTACACGAGCTGAAATATAACACGGTAACTTAAATAAAGTGTTACTAAAGAATATTTGAGACGGTTAACGTAATTCTTCCAAGAAATAAAACTTTTAGTGCAACACGAGCAATTAAATTATACCTCGCTAATACATCAGTCTGGGTTGGATATGGTATTACATTTGAGTTAATGTCTTGATTGTTTTAGAACGCACTTTCTAGTCTACTAGGCAGGGCAGGTTGTGCAGACTTAGGCTCATCACACACTGAAGACACATGTGCGTGCTGCAAGATATTAGTGTCGCATCCCACACATTTGGTGTACAGAAGTATTATTCGACCGTTCACGACTTCGTCTACATAAGCCTGAATCTCACAATCCAGTAGAATGTTTCGCAAAATCCGGTCTTACTTCTTTTTCATATAGGGAACCTCTTTTCAAAATTGCAAAATTTTTAGATCCAACGGTTTGGGCTGGGCGTTAATAGTCAGCTAATGAGTGAGACAGGAATAGGATTTTTCTTTTTGTGTATTGATAAAAGTACAAATATTTGAAATAAACCTACGACAAATGTATACAGATCTGTGGTTAGTAAGTTAATAATAGATCAAATCACATTAATTTACAATTACACAGTGCGATAATTAATAATCGGCTTGGTGGCTATTTTGGTTACTGCGACATGCGGTCATAGTTTGAAATTTCCTGTAATTCCGGGATTTCCGGTTGTAGGTTGTAATGTATTGTATGCTTTGGACTTTCTATTTTTGTATGTGTATGTCACGGGTAATACCTAAAAGGTAAATCTAGATTAGACAGGCCGCTTATTTTGTTTATGGTTTTTGACTGAATGTCGTTTAATATTTTCGTCACTCTTTTCTTTTATCAGTGTTTCTGTATTATTTTATTCTCTTAAATTTAATTCCTCAAAACGACATTTCATTCTACCTGCATTGCTTACACTCGACAATGTTAAAATCCCAGGCTCCCACAGTCATGTCCATGTTATGTTCACATGATCCGAAACACCGTGTGATTGTGATGATTAACGTTGCTTCGATGTGTGATGCGCCTTACAGTCACATAAGCACCGTGTCACTCGACCGAGTATCTTTGTCCAACTAGACAGGACAATTGCCGTTGCATTACCGTAATTTTACGGCCGCATGCAAGTGCAACAATGCCTGTTCGGTGTTTCTGTGCAAGTCTGTTTTATTGTATAGCGATAGCGACTCGCGCGCATATCGCGACCTTGGTACGATAAACCGCGATACTAACTATGGCATGGTTGCCACTTGCTATGCTGTAATCCATGACTAAATTATTTGAGTAATTATCTTGACAATTCGGTTGATTTTGAAAAGCTCTCACAGAGACGATAAATAGATAAAAAAATGTCACACTTCTCGATTTTTTTCTACGTTCTCCCTCCTTCTTATGACTATAGGGTCTTTCAAACAAGGCGTGAAGAGGCACCTGTGGGCCGACGGTGACTGATGCTGCGTTGTTTTCACGCTGCACCAGTTGTCTTCGCGTCTGGACTTCATTTCTCACTCGTAATTCGGCATTCGTTTTATTTCTTTACTGGTTTATAAATATCTTTCTAACATATTTAATTCTAAACTTGGAAAGTAATGTTATAAATTAAGTACTATATAATTTTCTTGTATATTTATATTCTATTTTAAAATCAAAGACTTCTCGTCCTTTTTATTATTTATAATTTTTTTGTACTTCTTTTTAATTGCAATAAATAAATCTTTTGAAAAATACCTAATGACCTTATGAAGGTTAAGACTTATTCCTCCTCGAAGGATACTTATTTATGAAACACTTTTTATAAGTATTTAATTTCATAAGTGATTCACTGGTTTGCCGGGAGCTACTATTATCTTGCAAAATGTGATGTATTACTGTATTTACATGGGCAATTACTTTAAACCCCAGTAATTAGGTACAATCGCAAGAGCTATGTTATGTCATAATGACTTTAGAGTACCTACCTACCTACCTGCTCTTGAGACTTCAAGAAAACATTTAACAGACTTCAAAATAGTTTGTGATGTTTTTCGTAGTACATTTAGAATGTATAAAAATAAAGAGACAATAAAGTTTTTGATGTAAATAAAGGGTAACCTCGATTCATAAGTCAGCATTAACTGATTTATTTACGACCACAACAACACTTTGTCGTTCAAATGACACTGTCATACAATCATGTGCGCAAACGCAGAGTTCATTGGTACAAGTGCCTGGGGCCTTACCAAGCATTATTATTGCAGTTGTGTAAACGAGACACGTGTAGCGGCGTTATACATGCGTTTCGTTTCCACAACTGCAATGATACTGCTTGAAGAGCTTGTAGGTTTGGTGGTATATTTCTTATTCTACAAAGGAGAAGTGCTTGGTCTTCATGTCACTTGATAGTAAGTGTCGACAAAGCTGAAGGTGAAAGCGCACTTCACCCGTAATCCTCAAGTACTTAGAAACTGTAGATCTCTCATAACAATGCTACTAAAATTGTTTTTATAAAACAAACAAACCAACTAACCGGGACCTCTGGATCTAGGTCTTAGACCGGTGTGTGATCTAGCCAATAAACCACAAAGCAGCTAAACATGTGGGATACGTAACAATTAAATAATACTTACATGCGTAATCAAATACCATTGATTACCTACTCAACAAAGACGCTTACTAACAAAAGGAAACAGATTGTGAAATCATGATCGATCATATCTAGAACATCCCTGTACAATCATGCGCAGGTGTCAGAATGATCAGGTAGTCTTAAAAGGCCACTGTGACGTTTCTGTTATAAGGTTTTATGCCTTGCAGATCTGTAGCATCTCTTCGGATTTTCGAAAAAATAATACTTTGTAGTTTAAATTCAATTTAGTTTATTATTATGTTTTTTTATACTGATATTGGCACACTACAATATTTTTAATCATAACATACATCACTAGCTCAATTTATCTCCCTACTGTTGGGTCACGAGCCTTCCTATAGATAGATGGATAGCAAAATCGCGCCATAAACCACCGCGCGGCCCAGTGTGGATTGGTGGTTGTTAACGACTGTTAATGCAGGCAGAACCAAGATTTAACACACATTTAATATGAATTGTTCTAAGTGGCCTTTTTAGATCTGCTGGCTATACTTATCATTAATTATGTTGCACACGTCCGGTATTTCCTTACGTATTAATAAAACGCTTATGCACTGTAAATTGTTAAGTTGCTTCAAGAATGTTAATTCACCTTATTTTACAGAAAATTCTGTTCTGTTTGGTGAAAGATAGATAATAGTTATTTGTTATACAAGAGTGCAAAGTTGCTTTTTAACCGCGTGCTCAATTTTGATGACCGGGCAAGCGAAGGATTCTAAAATTGAATCACGAGCGCAGCAAGTGATTCAAAAATTTGAATCCTGAGCGTCAGCGAGGGAATCAAAAGAGCACGAGGTGAAAAATCTTTGCACTCGAGTGCAACACGTAACTTTTCATCCCACCTCAGCGAGGAAATGACTAAATGCAAAAAAAAACATTTACAATCACAAGATACTTTTTTTTCAGTTAAGGTATTAACTACTACATTATGATAGGTAAGTATTACAGAATAATCTTTAAATTATAACAAATAATATTAGGTATAATTAAGAAAAAATGAAAGTAACGTTGCTACAGTTACTTAAGTTGAGCGTAATATTTTTGTTGTCTAGGTACTGTAATGTTGGTGTTAGTGACTTGTGATAAATTACTACTGATAAATTCGTCACCATGGAGGTAGAAGTAAATAGGTTTAATGATGTTTTAAATTCACAAACTTAGTGCACACGATGTTTTAAATTCAATTTACTTTATCCTCTAGCGGATAAAAACGGCTTTCAGATATCGAAGAGCAAAAATACTCTTTCCGAGATGGGGGGATGAAAATGTTATTTTGCATACACATTGACATATAATTTATTTATTTGGCTTTTCAACAATGTGTACACCAGCACCATTACAATACAATTTACAATAACCAAAAAATGTTGTATCCTAGTGACACGTTAATTACAAAAAAGCGCCATTTTGTTTTCGTTATTAGCTTTTACATGTTCTGCGTGTGCGCATGTCTCAGTTATCAGTGGTGTTGTGAGTATTTGGATAAGCTACACTGATTGTTAAGTGTTTATATGCTAAATCATTTAGGTTTCCTTAGAAAGGAGAAAAGTTCAAATTAAATGTAAAAAGATCCAAGCAACAAGCATAGTTCCTAATTTTCTAAATATTTGCGCAAATTATGGAGAAATTGACTATTCATTGAAAGAAGCGTAAACTGTACTGCTTTTTTTATTTAATGTGCAAGTCCTTAGACTGCTTACGAGCCATGGCGACTGTAAGATTTATTTCTAGTGTCCAGCGTTCTTTCATAAAAACAATACTGTGTGTTTACTATAAATAGAAACAACAGTCAACAATATTCTCCCCGCTTTGTGTGCTATTATCGAAATGTCCCCATTCCATACGTAATGCTGAAACTCCATCTTGTATCGGAGAGACATGAACATATCAATTGCCCCCAAAAAGTGGGCCGGCTGTCTCGATACCTATCGCGTTTCTCATTATTCTTTGTCAACGTTAAAAGCTCAATTAAGGCGCCATCACGAGCCAACGGTACTCCCAATGGAAGTATGTGCAAACAATCTACAGTAACGGAATGCGAGATAGTTATAAGCCGGCCTTTGTCCGTCGACAAATTGTTGGCTAGGCGCTGTGCTGCGTCTGCGCAGTCAGAGTGATCGCTCCCAGAAATTGGCTAGCTAATGGATGACATGGGATTTATCTCGTTGGTATCGAACCGGTTGAACCGTGCAGGAGGTTTTTTCTTAATCGTATTTCTTTTGTTTTCTAATGTAATTGTTGCGTACTCTTTAGATTAGTTACTTGACTTTTTTTTCTTAATTAATGTCTTGGTGTGGTTTGCACCCAGCCAGCCAATGTGCCAAACAAAATAAGGGCGCTTTTATAAAATATTTTCTTTGTTTAGTAAATGTTAAAGATGGTAGAAATGTTTAATGATAAACGAGAATCCCTTTAAACCCCAAGTATCAGTCAAAATGTCAAGCGGACTTTTAAAGAGAATTTGAAAAGTTAATAAGTCGTTTGTCCGCCGACAAATTGTTAGCTATGTGGCTATGCGCTGTGCTGCGTCCGCGCAAGCAGAATAGTCGCTCCCAGAAATTGGTTAGCTAATGGATGACATGGGATTTATCTCGTTGTTAACCAACCAGTTACTCAGTACAGGCGTTTTAACTCTTTTTTTACGTACTCCTTATAGTTACCGTGGATCGGTGTTACTAAATCCAACAATAGTAGGTATAACATTATTAACGTTAGTTTAAATTAAGTAGCTGTAATTTTAAGTAATTTGCACTTTTTTTTTCGGTGTGTTTTACTTTTATTTAATATTTTGTGTTAACATGGCTGCCACTACCTTCAAAACGTTTTAACTTCAAGACTTCAGAGTTTACATCTTACTCTCATATAGATGGTTCTTGAGTTGTCTACTTACAATGTAGCGAGAAAATAATTTCAAGCATAGCACAATACTACGTTTGTTGGAGGAATGATGGGCGGTTCGAAGCGGCCCCTTGTGTTAAAGACCCGTCATGCGCCCGCGCAGCCCTCTATTGATCAGATAGTGGCTATTGTACGAACCTGTAAGCTATTTTGAGAGTTCGATGGACCCATCTGTGTTAAACTGTGTTCAGTCCTCAGATCCGGTTCAATTGGTGATAAATGGTTTTTGAATCACTCTGATTTTATGTTGGACGTTTCTAAATTGTGTTTATTGGGGAACAGTTACGGAGCATGGTTTTGATATTTGTTTACAATGATGTAATTGGGATTAATTCTGTATAATTATAAAATAAAACATTTTAAAAACGTAGTAAGAAACAAAATTTTAACACAACTTGTAAACAAAATAGTAACAGTTGCTTATACTGATAAGTTGTTTCATCTCCTCGACGTTGATCCGAGGATTTCAACAGTGTTTGAGTTGATCAGGGTGCCTGCCTTCATTCGATTACGTTACCGAAAACGAAAATTAGTATGGTATTTAAGCAGCGCCTCCTGGCGACATACGAGGAGAGTTAAAATTTTGCCATACAAATTCTCGTTTTCGTTAACGTGATCGAATGAATACGGATGGTAACGAAAACTCACACTAGGCCTGAAACGTTTATGGAACTACGCTAGCTTCTAAAGTACAAGCACTAATAAAAATATCGACTGAGACACCAACGTCTCGTTAGCTCAGTTAGAAGAGCTATCGCATGGTTTAAAGGGTTGTAGGTTCGCTTCCTACCTCACCAAGTTTCAGAAAGGTTAGTTTCGGAAAAAAACATCTTTAAGTATTCGTAGTTGGTCCTATAACTGTTGCTTATATTAATGAGCTTTTCACCTCCATTCGGGCTACCTTTATTTACCTATAGAAGGCCCTTAAAGTATTGAAAGGGACAATTACACACTTTCCCTTTTACTTAGCCACGTAGTAGGTGAAGCGACGCCTACGCAGACTGCGGTCACGTTGTCAAAACAGATCATGCAAATGTGTAGCTGGCACTGCCACTGACCACAGACAACGGCTTGACTTCAGAATTATGGCCTCCTTTCTTAGCTAGACGATTTTTTTTTATAGACACGGTGTTACGGAGTAAAGATTTACTTCTTTCTAGAATTTACACTTTTTGTTCGTTTCTAAGTGTCATTTTCTTTTGTTTTGTTTTTTCCTTATCGTGGTTGCTGAATTGGTATGTTTTTTTACTCCTTTATTTGATGGCTTCGTGCGATTAGCACATTTAATTTAGCCAGTGTCAAAGTAATTGTTTTTACAAGTAATACATAATTAAACAATATTTCTTTCCTGTATGATGATGATGAATGATAATAGAAATAAGAAGTGAGAACTAAGAAATGATATACCTACCCCCCAACCCCTCGATTATCTCAGTAAAGATGTGGGGCTTTACTAAGCCCTCGGGCGGACTTCTTGAGAAATTTTTAAAAGTGACGTTGCACTGTTTTGCTTCATTTGCCAACACTCATGCACACTCACGAACACTTAACGGTTAATAATCCACCATTATTTCACATTAATATTCGACTTATCACAAATTTTAGAAAATAAAATAAAACCGCTGACATGACTCTTCACTTTCCCGCCAAGAAGTCTTGGTATGTTTTATGTTGTTATTTCATATTCTTTCAATTATAATTGTACGTTTTACTATTCATCAATTAATTAGCAATGATATGCCTACATTAACCTTTGTACCTACTGAGCAACATAGTTTTGTTACTATAGTGATTGAGAATTACCTCAAAACAGTTGAGAGAATTCAGATACGAACACTTTGCATTGTTATCATAGGTGATAAAAAAGTCACTTGTAAAAAATGCAGCGATCATAAACAACGTAACGTCGTTTAGTCACAAGCATTTCTTAATTACTTCAATTCATTATTATTACAATCTTGCTGGTATTAAGAAACTAGATCGACTCAATTGAAACAGTAATAATCCCTTGTAAATGTATTCTATGTAGGGTTGTCAACACCCAGGTTGGGTAAGGCTCGACGTTTCGACCGTGTAGCACCGGCCATGGTCACGTAAACGAAACGTCGGGTATAAAGAAGATATGATACCTTTTACTAATTAGTTTGCGTTACCCGTGGCCGAGAGATGGTTATAGAAAAAGGGGTCGTCCACCGGCGAGATGGGTCGACGATATAACCAAGACCGTGGGTTGCACGTGGCCCAGACTAGCGCAGGATCGAGGCGAATGGCACATGCAAAGAGAGGCTTATGCCCAGCAGTGGGTCGGGAGGGGCTGATGATGATTCCAAACCTATTTTTATTGCTTTTAGGTACCGGTTATCATTTTTCTTAGCAGAAAACGAATACTACAATATATCGCATTTTAAGCAAAATGACAATCATTTTGTTAATGTAAAATTAACCCTAGAGAAATAAGATATTAAGTACCTATTGTTTTTTATCGTTTATTTTTCTCAAAAAGTATAAAAGTGAAATAAATCGTCTAAAATAACTTTAATATGTTATTAAAATGTACCTACCTACTGTTGCGATTTTTATTCACCATCGATCGATTCGATCACCATCGACCATCCATCGATCGCTTCAATCACGGGAAGTTGACAACAACAATTACTTATTCCAAAACATTAAACGTACAAATGATTTTTAAGCATTATCTTATTTTTATCTGATATCGATATATCGGATACTCGTAAATAATAAACATGGTAAGAATCCTGTTAATAATTACTCTATTGCAAGTGATCATGATAGTTTAAATAGTTATTCTTATTTTTTATTTGAACTAAGCATGAATTTCTGTAAGTAACCCAAAAAGTTTTGAATAAACACTCAAAAATTGACCGAGCACAATATTGACGTCATAGTTTGCCATTCCCATACAAATTTTATAAAACAAATAGTTTTAATAATTAAGTATTAAAAAGTTTCTCTATTTACTGACTAGTCAACTACCCAATTACAATTTTGTCCTATAAATTCTCGTTTTCCTGAACATGATCGAATTGTAAATAAAACTGGGCACTCTGGTGGCAACCCTAATACCGGCGTACTTAATACAGTAGTAAGGACACCAACAAATCCGATTAACTGTATAGTCACAGTACTGTTCCCAATTAGTTCCCCGACTGTGTTGACAAGTGATCAATCAAGTATCAATCAACTAACCATCAGCCAATCGTACCTACACCGTACGTAACTAAGTAGTCTATCTAATTTTGTAGACAAATCTTAGTAACGACTATGAATCATTTGCTACCTTCCGTTCATGTAAATAGAGGTTATTATATTTTGTTATTTAAGTGACGAAAATAATACCTATCACGAATGTAGGTCTGCTTGCCTGACACACTGATGATGTGGTTGGATCGATTTCAAGGTTTTGCGGTTTTGTATGACAGGTTTTTGGGGCACTCAAATGTAATTTAACTTAACTAGGTTAATCAGTATTAGTTAATATAGTAAGTTAGTGTGTTGTTGCTGCAGCTCATTCGGTAAAGAAATAAACTGGGAAATCGAAAAAAACCGGCCAAGTGCGAGTCGGACTCGCGCACGAAGGGTTCCGTACTTTATGACGTATTAAAAAAAACTACTTACTAGATCTCATTCAAACCAGTTTTCGGTGGAAGTTTGCATGGTAATGTACATCATATATTTTTTTAGTTTTAACATACTCTTATTTTAGAAGTTACACATTTTACCACTTTGTAAGTGTCTCTTGCGTAAACTATTTAGTTTAGAAAAAAAAAATATTAGAAACCTCAATATAATTTTTGAAGACCTATCCATAAATACCCCACACGTATGGGTTTGATGAAAAAATATTTTTGAGTTTCAGTTCTAAGTATGGGGAACCCCCAAAATTTATTGTTTTTTTTTCTATTTTTGTGTGAAAATCTTAACGCGGTCCACAGAATACATCTACTTACCAAGTTTCAACAGTTCTTATAGTTTCGGATATATTATACGGATAGATAGATAGATTATACGGACGGACAGATAGACAGACAGACAGACAGACAGACAGACAGACAGACATGACGAATCCATAAGGGTTCCGTTTTTTGCCATTTGGCTACGGAACCCTAAAAACGAGCGAGCCCTACAGTAGTACCATATGATGTGTAACATTTGACATCTCACCTTGGTATAAGCAATTTTAACATTATATTCTATATTCTAAAAAAATGGGTCAGGTATTACATCATTTTATAACTTTAAAATAAATACAGTAAATACTCATTAGAAGACATTTGATATATTAAAATGACCTTTGATAGTAAAATGACACAATATGTCACATATAATAATAATAATATGTCATGTTCATAATATCGATTTTAAATTTTCAAAATGGCGCGCGCTTGCTCGCTTCCCCGACTTCCAGTTACACACTTGTTACACTGTAACACATACTTCCGTCCCATTTCACGAAATCTTTTAAAATAATCGTTTTGACAGTTTCTAAAAAGTTTCTACTGAAAAACCAGTCAACTGCCCAATTCCCACAGGATATAACTTATAAGGTAGCACATTAGGAAGCCGATCTCCCTCCCCATAAACCACCATGCTAGCCAAATGCGGGTTGAGTTTACCAACTAACGAACGAACAGAATAACATGCTTTTTGAAGCACGTAGGAGCAAGAGATATTTTAATTTGGCCACCTCTCCGATGAATCGGCATTGCAAAAGTTGTTATACTTTCAAGATTGCAAGTTGAATGCGCAAATCGCTGGGACATAGAGCTTATCATAATACGGAACTTATTTTGGCTAATTATTTTATTTTTGTGCAATGTAGATGATTATTATGAAATTATAAAAATCTATGTTTTTATTTGGCGACGGAAACTGTGTTCAACACTGGGCTTAAAATGTCGAACACGGGTGTCACTTGCCTATAAAAGTCGTTCATACTTAAGGTATACTGTATTAGTACCGGTATAAATGGAGTTTGTTCGCCACTTACTAAAGTGCATAATAAATACGGTTCGTGTTCCTAATCGTGCGTTATTCGCAAGCTTTTAACTTAGCTGAAGTGTTCTGCGTCTTTGTTGCTCTTCCGCAGTTGCTTGGCCTAGCCAGTTGTTAAGCGAATATATTGTATCGTTACTTTTATCAGCTGATATGTAGGTAACTACCGTCTTATTTAACATTCTTTGAGACTTGTAGTGAGTAGAAAAGAGTAGATGCGACGAACGGTTGCCGAAAGTATGCTTGGGTTGCGTATGCGAGAAGCCGAGAACTCATGTTTCAATCCCCATACCCATGCCTAGCACAAGCTTATATTGGCCGTGCTACTTTTCTGGATTGGTAAAAAAAGCTTTTATTTATGTGTTAAAAAAACTTTTAAAATAATTAATTAATAAAATGTTTATCATTATTTCACCAGTGAATATACATGTTTTTTACAAAAGAAATACATGAAAAAAGAACGTTAATTTTTGATAGTTTGTATGTTGATCATTGATATCCCATCTTCGGGAATGTTTTGCTGTGTTTTACTCAACATTTATAATAATCATGCTTAAATAAAACTTATTTAAATTAAATCTTGGTGTTTTAAAGTCATAACTCTATGCATATTCAATCAATGTGAACACAAAACCATATATAACTTAATTAACGCTAATTATGACACTTCAGTACTTTTTTTTTGTATTGATCCGCGAGGTTTTATGTGAATGAGCCGACGCGGCACCACAACAGACACACTGTTCTTAGAAATTAGCGCAATCAATTTACTCGGAGCGTACCTCAATTCACGGAGTTCGGTGAATTTTGTTATGGCATTGTTGCGATTAACAAAGTTTCTTGAAATAACTTGTAGGTAGGTTCGTGTAGAAAACGAGGAGATGAGTGGCGTAATAATTTTTGATACCAGCGATATATCGACCAAGATGCACTGGCTTTTACGTGCTGACTTTCGAGGTTTTCGCAAAACTTTAATTTGTAAATCTATTAACTATTCATGGCATGGGAATAATCAATTTCGAAGGAAAACTAACAGTAACAATTCTCATTAAGCTTAGACACAAAATAAGGAGACTGCAGAATGTAAGCTTCATGCAAACGCTCTCAAGCAACGCACACAGATAATCCCCTCTCGAAAACGGAATCTCGCAACGGAAGCTGCGCTCGGACTGTCGGGAGCTGTTCCGAGACCCGTGTCCGTGCAAGGGGTCTTTGTGTACTCGTTGCTCGAGCGCGGTATGTATTAAGCGTACCTTCCGGGTACCTAAGTACTGGAAGACTTTATAATAAAAACGCAAAATAACTAGAATTATGTATTATGAGAGTACAATTTACAATATCCTAGCTCGCTGTCTAAAACAATCATGCTGTCTAAAACAATCATCCTGTCTTGTTTTCTTCTTTTTTATTTTTTGATTTTTCCTAACGTTCTACTTTTAAAACTCGGGCCGCGCCGTGTGCTCCAGAGCTGCCGGAAGAAAGGAGTTCCGATCACCGCAGTATTAACCTCCTTATTTTGTGGCTAAGACGTGAAATTTGTTGGATTGCGATTACGGAGAGTTGAGTTGAATATTCTGTGATTGTCAAACTGATCATCTCGGACACCTGGTGGCAGGTAAGGGGATGTGTTAGGTTTTTAGTGGATATACTCTCCTTCTCCTGAAATGTTGGAGTTGGGGGAGTGCCCCCATTGAACCATTCGCGTCTCCCTGGACGCGGTAGTACTCGGCAATGAATTTTCCCTTGCATAAAAAAAACTATCTGCCTCAGCCTGGGCGCAATGGAATTAGAAATGAGCTTACTCCGGGTAAAAAAAGGTTCTTATCAATCATCAACTTTCATCTATTCCATCAGAATGATTCAGATAACGTATTGGACAAGTCGATATTGAGGTAAGACCATTACCATCAGTCAGTGACAAATTTCTCCTTGACAGAGTTTTTTCACGGCAAAATTGGCCTTACATTTTCTTTAAAGATAACGAGCAATAAGTATCCAATGATTCACGTCCATGGCCGATTTATAGGGTTCTCATTATTTTTTCTCGCCATACGATTATAATCTTTCGTCGATAAATATTTTAAGAATAATTTTTCGTCAAAATGTCTTCATCAATGACATTGCGACGGGCTATTTACGAGAATTTCGGTCGGCTCATGTATATTAAAAACGTGATGTCAAAAAGGAGCGTTGAAAAAGAAGAGAGCCTTAACCCGTTTGATGATTTTCAACACAGATTTTTCTTAAGTTTATTATTGTTCTCACACACCTGGTAAACCTAAGACTTCTTAGGTCTTAGATTTGGTCTCACAGTCACACACTCACTCGTAGGTCTCACTTGGTAAAACTTTACCAAACCTGGGATCTAAGAGCGGTAGAACTTTTGATCAGAAAATTCAAAATTCACTTTCAGACTATTAGGTATTATTAGTATTAATCTATTGATAAACCATTCTATTTACGCAATTTTATAATTTAAGAAATTTTTAAAAATAGAATATGAATTTTAAAAAATTAAGGTGGCAGAATGGCAAAAGCGCTTAGCCCGATATCCGGAAGTTTTGGATTTAATTCCCAGGACGGGTAACGGGTATGGTTAAATCAGAGATACAATGTTGTGTCTCTGATTTAACCATGCATACTGTAAGAGAGAATAACGTTGGTTGTTTTGCTCACACAAGATATAAGCAATTCGCTTATCTAACCCGAACTAGTGACCCGAACGCGCTAACCGCTGCACTTCACAATTATTAAGGTTGATAAGTTCTTCTGGAATTTGAATATCATAAAGCAAGTAACACGGAGAATTCAGTAAATTAACGAGATCAAACGTCAACTGTCGAGTCAGACAGTAGCACATCAACCTATCTAAAACTGTTACATTTCTTCAATAAATGTTTTTTTAATATATTTACGGGTAAGCACAGTGCTTAGATCTCACCTGATGTTAAGTGATGATAAGGCCAATTGGTGGAAGCACGATTCACCCGAGATCCTCAACTAGTGAGGCACTGGCTATTTTATCTCTAGCTAACACAACAATGTTACGATTGATGTTATGGCGACATATTTAGATAAGATGGTGGTAGCTAGCCAGGCGGACAAACAAGTCCTACCACCAACCAAACTGAGTACACAAAGATGTACCCCCCGCTGAGAATCGAACCCGGGACCTCTGGGTCTAAACCGGTGGTCTTAACCAATAGACCACAGAGGCGGTTAAAGTTCAACCATATGATATTCGTAACGGAAATTTGACAGTTTATGGTAGTCTTTGAGAAGATTTCGTGTCTATGAGAGATTGTTGCTATGTGCGCGTTGCTAGAGTGCTTTCGTACGAAGCTTACTTTCTGCAGTCTCCTTATATTGTGCCTAGGTCGATCCCTGGCCGACCACTGGCCTCAGGACGTCACACTCTAAGGTGAAAACTGGTGACTGCCAAACCGGTGATCCCAGTCATCCTAGCGGCACGTGAAGGGGATGTACAGTGGTTTTAGTGGGTAGGCCCCTCCTCCCGAATCCCTGTCGAGACCCTCTGGTCTGGGCAGGGAGCTTAAGGGGAGAACCCCATATATAGCCATCCGCGTCTCTCCGGGCGCGGTGGTACTCGAGCGACGAGTTTTCCACTGTCAAAGAAAAAAAGGTTGTCCCATCCCTAATCCCCACTCACATCCCGTTAATATACTTTTGGTTAATCTCTCTCTTTCTTTCTACATTCCGCACTCTGAACAAGAACTGGAATTTTGTGGCCGATGCGAATAGACCGTAAATCGCGGGTGTTGCCGATAATAGTTTATTGGAGCGGTCCGGGGTTCGACGCCCGGCAGGGTGGTCTTAATAACTCGAGCTTGTTGACTTAATGCTCGATCGCATTCGTAATATTTGTTTGAGGTGTTGGATTGCATATAAGCGGTGCTGTGTAAATTCGACTTGTTAGCCGGCTTTTTATAATAATAAGTATTGTGGAGTATTTACGGTGTTATAAATGTGTTGCGAAAGTAACATCCTTTGCAATCATCATCATCATCTCAGCGATGATGACATCGTCACCTCCTCAGCTAAAAGGGCAATCAAATCAATGATGGATATCATTAAAATGTAGTCATTGCTACAGCTACAATTTGATGGGCATTGGCGGGTGATCTGATCACATACATGGGCACTTTCACACTAGCCGACCTGAGAATTGAACTCAGGACCATCGGACATCGGGCCGACCGCTAAGCAATTCGGCTACCGTATGAAGCGTCTACTTATAATAAAATATAAAATTGACAATTTGCAATATCATTATTTGAGTGTTACAGTTACGTCGTAAACTTTTATTATCACAAAACGCATCCAATAAAGCTCTCGGTGGAAAACTTCGATTTTAAGCCTTTACATAAATAAGGGCATAATTTGAGAATCCTGTTCTGCCGCCGACGCGACACCCGAGACCGGTCACCATGATCATAAAATAAGGAGACTGCAGAAGGTGAACCAAGCACGACCGACACATCCTACAAAAAGTCGGTCACAAAATCGGTACTAAAACCTCGGCGAAAAAATCAATTATTGGTTTTGAGAAAAGTCGGTCGTGGGCAGGATACAAATGCGTTCGAGTAACGCATACTTAGACAATCTCTCACAGCACATAATTTCGCAACAACTGCGCTCGGCTGTTTCGAGCTGTGTGCCCAGTGTGATTTTTGTTTACTATCCCTAATCGTTCGATTACGTTTACGAAAACGAAAATTTATATGGCAACATTTTAACTCTTCTCGTATGTCGCCAGTAGGCGCTTCTTCAATGTTATTCTTATGTTCGTTTTCGTAAACGTGATCGAATGGCGAATAAAACACACAAACGCACCCTGTTCCAAGATTCCGTGTCCGTGAGAGAGTTATGTGCGTTGCTCGAGTGCGGTATGCATGAAGCTTACTTTCTGCAGTCTCCTTGTTTTGTGCCATGATCGAGTTTGATTCTTTTATTTGGGTCGCCCACTTTATCTCATTACCGTACCGATTTTTAATCTCACGTGACTCAATAACTTGTTTTAATACATTAAACGATTCTTTTAAAATTTGCTTGCGTGATGTGTCGGTCCTCCTAGAAAAACCTCTCTAGAAACCGTCTAAGGATGGTCGATCACCACGGCTTGAGGAAGCCCTAGTTCTTAGTATTTAATTTTATGAATTTATACTACGATTCCAAAGAAACCACAAAAAAAACTAAAATTTTATTGATTTTCTTGCTAATTCCGGAAGCTTAGTTTCACCACAGAAGAAATAATGTTTTACTTACACCGTTATAGGATAATTTTAATAGAATCTGTGTTTGTAATCTAAAACAATCTTTCATAAAAACAATTATATGCCCGTTACTAATTTAACTTTTTAAATGAACCACGATCAAATGTATCTATAATCTCTTTTTTTGTGTTTAATTCTTTGTACAAAATAAGTAGGTAAGTGATTCTTTACTCTATCTATGGTAACATGAAACGTCATCGTCAGCTCTTTGCTAAACCATTTGAGAGCTTCTACCATGACTCGACGCGTTCTTTTGGACCTTTTTTTAAACAAACAAGACCATTGGGTTGAAAGTACAAACACACACGTTTATTTACAAACATATCTTATATTCCATCATCATTGTCTGCTGCTGGCGTCAGATCTTTTCTCATAGACAAATTAGGTAGTAGACTTTTTTTTTATTGTTTGTCAACGATAGTTACAAGTTTTACTTTCTAAAATACTTAATTATAATTATCATCGTCATCATCGTCATCATCATCAGCCTACACTAGCCCACTGCTGGACATAGGCCTCTCAAAGTGCACGCCACTGAGCACGATCCGCGGCTACTCTCATCCAGCTCTTGCCAGCCACCTTGCGGAGATCGTCGCTCCACCTAGTCTGAGGGCGTCTTACACTACGTATAAAAAAATAAAAGAGATCAGGCTAAAACACACAATGGTGGCTCAATTCGGGTCCTAACGAGCAACGGCTTGACATGCCTTCCTAAGTAATCTAGAGATAATTGAGTCCTCATTGGTAATATTTAGAACAAGCAACACCTCAGTCCTCCAGAGACCACGCACGACCCTGCAAATAATTCGAAACGCCATGATAAAATAATTGGTTATTAAATGCAAGTTGATCCCAATAAAGTGTTTCATTTCAATTTTATTTTAAAATTAAAACTTAGCTTTTAGCGTTAAATTAGCACATGCCATAGCATATGCTAATTTAATAACGTTAAGTGTTGAATTAGCTCTCAGCTCGCAAAGGCAAGAGTCTAAGAAATATGCAAACAAATCCAATCGTTATTTGTTAACGTAGCGAATACCTGTTTCGGTAAACGATCACGCACTACTTAGCGTGTCAATGTTAAAGTTAACAAAGTGATTCATGTTAGGAGAAGTGTGGACGGCAAATATTTAAGCAAAGAAACTTGCGTTATGTTAGAGAAAATTCTTATTGGTACCTACGTGAGTTGTTATTTTTAGCTTCATCAGCATATTTTTCAGCATTTATCTTATATATCTTGGATCATAAAGCTGGTGTAGTTCTCGACTAGAAACCATTAATTAGAAATAAAATAACATATGCAATTAAAACTGAGTTAGGTTCTAGAAGTGATGTTATGGGTTACGTACGCCGATGTTTCCTACTGTAGGGAAAGGTGCGTGATGCCATTCCCTCTAGAAATCTTCTGACGATGTTTCGATCACACGGTTTAAGGAACCCTATAACTAAAAAAGTCCGGTGATGCTGAAAAGGCCGACTGAGACCATGAGCAACCCTCCAAAAAAAAAAGGTGGCCGGTTTTCATCAGTGTGCCGTATGCTCATTTGCTAGGTCAGTAACATAAAAAGTAATTCAGACAGGATCGTACAGCTCTGCGACCCGTAGTGGATCTTGGCCTCTGAAACAAGACCCCCACGCCCACGACCCCTTCAACCCGAGCCGAGGTCCGAGCCTTTAGAGGCGCCCTCGGGTTGTTCCGATCCGAACCCCTCGGAGAATCTAGTAGGGCACGGGGACACGCACTAGTGTGTGTTGCCGTTCCCTCTAGAAAACCTCTGAAAGTGCTGCGTTTCACACGCCGCCGGCCGCCGCACAGTGTAACGCCTAGAACAAGCTAGGTGGACAAAAATACTGTATTGTGTCTTTGGATTGTTATAGCCATAAACAACGATAATTTGTTGTTTTATTGTATTTTTATAAAAAAAATTATGCATGAGGAATTTTTAATTAAAAAAATAACTGCGGTTTAAATAAATATTAAAAAAAAACAAGCAGTGTTATCTTATCAAAATAAATATGAATATAACAAAAGAAAAAGTAAACAACATAAAACGTACCTCAAAAGTTACTGAAACTACACACGTACTACATTTAGAAATTGAGAGGTAAACATGTTCTGAAAAAAAAAATTAAATAAAGGAATTGTTGGGATATAAAATCATACATCATTTTAAAGGTAAAAAGTCTTAGCTATGTTATATAAAAAAAATTTACTGGATACATTTGGATACAAAAAGTTACACTTGATGAAAGTAGACTAATAACAAAAATATATAAATTTTTATCAATATCGGTCACTGGATTCTAATCTTAAGTAAATTAAAAAACACGTACCCTCTAAAATAAAATCCATCACGGCAAAAGCTTATAATTTAGCACAAATTTCTATGGATGTTATCGGAAGCACTGCAAAATTGCAACTAAATTGAAGTAAACAATGCAATTATTTTATCTCCTACCTTCACCCGCGTGAGACTCATCGCTGTGGAATGTTTGTCACAATTATGATTTGGAATAGTGACTTGTGGTATGTTGCTAATGACATGTAAATATCAATTAAGCTATTCTTTGACATGACTTTTGTCCACCTAGCTTGTTTTAAACGTTACACTGTGCGCCGCCCCCGAAAAAGCCCCGTGAAGCTGGAAACGTCTAGTGGCAATCAGCAAACTCTCTCAAGTCATTCCGTTAGGTCACTCCGTTGGTTTGGGCATGTGGAGAGAATGGAGGAGGATCGGGCAGTGAACGAAATCTATATGGGACGGCCAAGCGGGCGACGTACGGTTGGGCGCCCCAGGTACCGCTGCTGGAGTGATGAAGTTGAAAAGGACCTACTTGGGCTCCAAATCGACAACTGGATACTTGAACAGGTAGGCTACTCTTGACGCAAACTTAATCTCAATACAATTCCAATGCGATTAATATGTATCGATATTGGGATAACTTTCGCAATTTCGGAACGCCCCATCTCAATAATAATTTGTTCACTCAATTTCCACGCAATTTAATTCCAATGTAGCGCTATTATCGCTTTTAACAGTGCCATTTAAATTTTTTAGATTTGTGATTGGAAATTGATTAATGCAATTGTGTTTCAAGAGTAACCCACCTGGTTTGAGAAGGCCCAAATTAGGGAAGAATGGCGTCTTGTTGTGTCGGAGGCCAAGATCCACTACGGGTCGCTGAACCAGCAGAGTAAGTAAGTAAGTAAGTTGCTAGGTCACATAAAAAGTCATTTAAACAGGAGTACGTACGATCAGCTAATCGCTTGCTTTGATCCGCTGGCTCATCGACCCGCGTAGATCTTGGCCTCCGACACAAGATGCCAATCTTCCCTATACTTTGTGCCATCTCAGACTTAAATTAGAACTGTGTGGTTACGATTTGCATCTCGCGCTATTACGTAACAATAGCAAGGAACGCGTAAGTGCGTTAACCCGCGTCGGTCGGTAATAAAGGCGTGGCCCATCACCGACTCCAGTTCCCCCTAAAAGGAGAGAAATGGCGGCTGCCCGGTGACCGACGCGACCTTTGCACATGACCGTTATGTCAACTGACTTTCCATTTCGCGTGTGGTTCATGTGCAGTCTACCCACGGGCGAATTAGTTTGGTGATTGGAAATCGCCATTGGATATTTTGTTTACGTACAGTACAGTCACTAGCATTAAATTGTAAACAATGTAGCTCTTAAGAAACTCGTCAAAGATCGCTATCTGTCATTGTAATTCTATTGTTAGTCCACTATTTATTTTTGTTCTTAAATGGTATGTATATAATTATGTTCGACATATTTATATGGTTGTATGTATGTATGTATATATTTAATCCTCTTTATCCCTAGGTTGCCTGGAAGATACCGCTTTTAGTGATGAGGCCGCCCTTTGTACACTCCAATTTAATTTTTTTGAATTTCTTTGTTAACATGTATGTGTTTTTTTTTATGTGTACAATAAAGTATTTTATTCTATTATATTATTCTATTCTTTTTATACAATTGAATATGAGTCAAAATTAGTCAAAAGTGTTAGGTATACATGTTAAGGCGACACACTGAAAAATTGCACCAACTTTCGTCGAATAGTTTAAGACTATAATATGACTAATGAATCTGAAATGTAAAAGTAAATTCAAGTCTTTATCCTGAATTTGCTAGCTTAAATATTTTGACTCGATCATAATTATTTACGAAAACACCTAAAAAATCACTATTGTTGAAATTACAACAAAATTACTTAATTTGTATGTTTGGGAACCACTCAAATACATTGATAACATCAATATTCGTAATTTAGTAGCTGCATTTTTTGTTAACTAAAACCAATAATTTTTTGAGAATAAATTAAGATTCTGTTAATTTCTAAGCGGTTCCATCGTCGCTGGCGCTACGTATTTTCAAACTTATGACAGCGTCAGTAAAGATCAGATGTTTTCAATGTTCATAAACCGAGGTGTCTTCTTAATGCTCGTGTACGTAGTTGTTATGCGCTGACGCGTGGCAGTGGTGGCGGCACTGATTAGAATACTACGAGCTACCGGTACAAGTTGTTTACGGCGTGCGTGCGTATGACTGTGTAAATAATGTTTTTGCATTCATAGCGTCTGTGAATGCTGAGGTTAAGCAACTTTCGCAAAGGCCGGTCATTAGATGAGTGACCAAAAATGTATCATCTCGAGCTCCTCCCTCCGTGCTTCGGAAGGCACGTCCCGGCTGCAATCACCGTACTGAGCCCGCGTGGTGGTTTATGGCCCGTTCTCCCTATGCATAAGGGAAGGCTCGTGTCCCAGCAGTGGGGACATAAAATGAACTGATGATGATGATGATTCATAATGTCGATCGTTCGTTTGTAATATTTAGAAACAGAGTTGTTCTCGTACTCTACATACACATGTGCGAATTGGCTGTTGATAAATAAAAAGCTAATGTAATGAATAAAATGTAATTTACTTTTCTAGGTAGGTCCACTAAGTGCGCACTAGAATTTCTATTATTACAAAATATAATATCAAAAGTGTCTAAAACAAAGTATAAATCCAATTATCCAGTTCCTTTTTATAATTTGGTTTAATGTGTACCTTCCTTTACCTACGCTTTAGGGAAGCACTTTCAAATACAATTAAGTAAAACAAATAGGATTATATGTATTACACACAATACAAAGATTACGCTACTATATCAGTAATTTACTACAACTTTCTAGCGTTGGTATTTTTACAACTTCGTAATCCGACTAGCATAATATGAACTTGAACACTTGGTGTCCGATTTCTTGACTTCAAACGCACATCAAATCACTTTCACTGCTCATTTAATAATGACTTTTATTACAACTGAATAAGTATTATTCTTCTGTTTTCAACAATAATTAGGTACTAGCTATGTATAGCACGTCAAATAGCAGTTGTTGCAGAAATTAACACGTGCAAGCTATAAAGCGGTATGAAATAGATCTAAGCTCGATGGCAGACATTAAATACTACGAAGTCCTTATCGTGACAGACATAAAGGTCATAATTGAATAAAAACTCATTATCCCGAGAGGTCAGCGGTAGCGCTAACCTATTATTACATTAATACAAATTATACTGGTATCATAGTGTTTTGTTATGTCCAACCTTGTAGCGACTATTTGTCTGTCTGTTACAGAATACTAAAACACTTTATCTCTGTTAGGTATATCGACATGTGAATGCCAGTGTGAGAACACGATTTGAATATAAATAAAGCATTTACGATCTTTAGCAGTTGTGAAGAAGTAATAAAAAAAATGTTTAATTCGAAATTCGACAAAAAAACTTCGACAGAATGAACCTACAATGAAAAACTTATAAATTACAGTATTCCCTACTAACTTCAAAGATAAATAATTTAAAAAAAGTTGCCAATTATCTGAATAGTGCTTGTAAAGTACCAAGATCCGGTTAAATCGCAATTAAAAAAATATATTAACAGCTCAATTTATTGTGGTCTGAACTGAATAAATATTTTGAATTTAGAACAGCTGGCAACCCTGATTATGATGCAATTGCAAGAACAATGGCCGACGTAAAAGGTTTTAACCCTTCAGGGTCTCCTGGCTCGGCAAATTAAAGTTCATTATGACATTTACACGGCTACCGCACTGTTGCGATCTGTTTGCCGACAGCGGAGCGACAGGCGCGACGCGAGGCGAGACATTGATCGTTCGTTCGTTGATATTGTATGAAAATCGGTAAAAATGTAATGTGGCAACTTTTCGTGATGTAGGTATCGTTGAGGCACCATCGTTCGTCATCATCATCATCATCATCATCATCATCATCATCATCATCATCATCATCATCATCATCATCATCATCACTATCATCATCATCAGCTCATTTTATGTTCCCACTGCTGGGGCACAAGCCTTCCCTATGGATGGATAGGGAGAACGGGCCTAAACCACCACGCGGGCCCAGTGCGGTGCGGTGGTTGTTAACTGCAGCCGGGATCATCAGCTTTACGTGCCTTCCGAAGCACGGAGGAGCTCGAGATAAAATTTTTTTTGTTACTCATCCAATGACCGGCTATTGCGAATAGGGCCTAGTGTGAGTTTCTTTCTTTATTCGATCACGTTAACGAAAACGAGAATTTGTATAGCAAAATGTTAACTTTTCTCGTACGCCGCCAGGAGGCGCTGCTTCCATACTATTTTTCGTTTTCGTAAACGTAATCGAATGAATACGGAAAGCAAACAAAACTCACACTGGGCACCCAGCACACCCAGACCGGGCGCGTCGATGTGTACGTCAAAGTAACACTGTATTCAGCACCTGTCTCCGTCGCCAAAAAATACAAGAATTTACATACATACATACATACATACATCACGCCTTTTTCCCGGAGGGGTAGGCAGAGACCACCTCTTTCCACTTGCTGCGATCCTTACAGACTTCTTTCGCTTCATCCACATTCATTAGTCTCTTCATACACGCTCGTCGGTTTAGGGTACTCTTGACCTGACCTTTTTTAAGGACTTCCCCGATTTGATCCAGGTACTTGCGTCGAGGCCTTCCCCTACCAACATTTTCATCCATACTCGCCCTATTAAACCTGCTTTAATACAAGAATTTCATTGATTTTTTTCTGAAAGAAAACGAGAAATGTCTCTAAAGACAAATCTGTAGCTGACCCCTATTTCTAATGATTAAAAGAAAGTTGTTGAACGCTGGTTCCTGTTCAACAATGGTGTCTACCTGATCTACCTGCTTGGTAGGGTAATCTATACCTACCTTCTGGCTTGTGGAATCGTCGATTTTGTGTCAAGCATTGTTGACAAGGTACCTCATGCATGATATAAAAAAAATACTTTCTAGTAAATAGTCGAACGAACTCTTGGCGGGAAAGTGAAGAGTCATGTCTGCGGTTTTGTTTTATTTTCTAAAATTTGTGTTATGTCGAATATTAATGTGAAATAATGGTGGATTATTAACCGTTAAGTGTTCGTGAGTGTGCATGAGTGTTGGCAAATGAAACAAAACAGTGCATCATCACTTTTCAAATTCTCTCAAGAAGTCCGCCCGAGGACTTAGTAAAGCCTCACATCTTTACTGAGATACTCGAGGGGTTGGGGCATCATTTCTCACTTCTCATTTCTATTATCATTCATCATCATCATACATGAAAGAAATATTGTTTATTTAAGTATATAGTGCCGTGACTTGAATACACTAAGCGGCGCAGACGGGGTACCTGACATTCACATTCACAATACCTCACTCATGAGCTTCAAATCCCACTTGTTTAAAATTCTTAGTTTAAGGTAAATTATATAGCATTTTATATTTATTTATATTATATTTAATTATGTATCATATGATTATTACAATTTTTTATTATTATGTGATGCATAGTTTTATTTGTTGATGAACATGCTGTGTGCACATCTTTATGGAATTATGACTTACCAATGTTTCAATTTTACTGCATAATCGTTTATCATGTTTTTGTTGTAATTCTGTTTTGTGTACCTAATAAAATAAAATAAAAAATTGTTAGACTTTTTCATTAACTAAATGCTTGTGTAAAGCCATAAAAAAAAAATAGTCGAACTGATGTTCTGTGATTCGAACACACTTTGCAGCCAAAACCTCCGGGTATCGGGCCAACCGCATTTCCACTATGCCACCGAGGCGTTATGTTTCATAGTGTATTTTTAAGTTTTTAATTTCAACACCACCCGGTAAGATTAAAATTGGCTAGTAACTTTTTTATTGCATCGGAATAAACCGGTAGTTTCAATTACATTGCCTACACGCGTTAATCGATTGTAAATCACATCGATTACGTTTAAGTATTCGATTCGTGGCACAACCATAACGCTCGCTTAACTGCGCGTGCGTCTCCGTTAAGGCAGCATTGCAATTATCCTCTGCTTTTATTCGGCCAAGGATTTGAATATTAAAACCAATAATACGAATGTTTGTCAGTTAAATTAATTGTAGCTATAACACAGAGCACTTTTAAAATTAAATGTGTTTTAAGTATAACCTTTTCGATTAAAAGACGAAGGTGAATAAAATTGCTGACCTAAATAGGTTTTAAGTGAATTTTATTGTTATTTGGTTTTAATTGCTCTTATGGCGAATTTAAATACGCAGATGTTATCAGATTTTGTTGACAATAAAAACAGTTTAAACTCTATAATTTTTGTAATCGTTTATAAGATAAATAAACTTTATTGTACATCAAAAACAAACATGTGACAAAAAACTACATAAAAATACTCGTACAAAGAGTGGTCTTATGACAAAAAATATTTGAGTTTGAAGCGGGCTTGTCGCGTCGGTGCATCAAAAATAATTAGAGTACAACTAACACAGCAATAAATAATAATATAATTTATTCTCGGTTTTAAAAAAAATAAGGAAAAATCGTTTAGAATAAAATATTGCAAAAGAAAATTCCGATACCGGGAATCGAACCCGAGCCTCCTGGGTGAGAGCCAGGTATCCTAGCCACTAGACCATATCGGATCATTGCTAATGTTGTGAAATTAACATAAGATTTGATCATTTTTAATCCACACCCGTAGCTAGTGTTGATTATAAAAATACACTTTGGTTTGAATAAGAATGAAGGTCTATTTTTAGACAGAATTATAAGTACATGGTGACCCAGTTGAGTGGTTATGTAACTGGGTGTTTTGATAATTATGATGTGAAAAAGAAAATTTAAATGTTTTTATATTTCCGTATCGTTTTAAGTGATTTCAAATACGATACTTTTTTACTAAGTACCAATTATAAATAATTATAAACCAAGAAATAAAATATTTCTAATAATAATTAACATTAGATAACCACGAAGGTTTGTAAACATTACACATTGTATATTTTTCTATTTTTTTATTATTATTATTATTATTTTTTTGACGCCGTATTTTAGTTTTGTATTAGTTTTAGTTACTTTAGGTTATTATAATCTCAGATTTTAATTTTGTAATTTAATTAATTTTTAATGTTTCCCACGCTCACACCAATTATCTAGCCCCAAGAAAAGCTTCCCTAAGAAACTCGTTATATGGTTAACTAGACAACGGATAAACATACTTAATATACTTAAATACATACTTATTATACATAGGAAACACCCAGACCCGAAACAATATAGAAAAATAGGTATTTCTAAATTGATCCGACCGGGGATCGAACCCGGAACCTCAGAGATAGCGACACCATGAAAACCGGTGTGCAAGCCACTCGACCAAGGAGGTCGTCAATTTTCAATAATAAATAAATTTTAGTTGTTATACCACTACTTTATTACAGTGAGATTTTCGACAATGGGCGACCACTTAGTTATATACTTATTTTCATTAGGAATCGTGGTAGGGTTTGTAGAGCACGTTATGTTGTATAACCACGTCCGATGCAACAATTCCTCCGTATCGGTTATCTCTATCCATATCCTTCGATTTTCGGAGAACAGATGAAATGATGACACTACCTCTATGTCGAAATCTGTTATCTGCCGCAACCGCAAAGATATTTTCGTTGGAACGAACGACGCGATAGCGAATCGAATGAGGTTAGCGTTTGTTGTACAGATAGACGCCTGCACGCACGTCAACCTAAAAAAAGCTGTCAAATTTCTTCAATACATTTTCAAACGTTAAGTATATCAGTTACTAGCTTTTGTCCGCGGCTTTGCTCACATGGGCTACACGACCTGTAATTGTTTTTATTAAAAGCAATACTTATTTAAGGTAAAAGTGTCTATAAGGATAATCTTGAAACGCTTCATAATTTCTAATCAGGCCAAATATTGAAAAATTTAACCTCTAGCTGCCGAAACACAGCAATGTTATGGCGACGTATTTAGATAAGATGGTGGTAGCTAGCCAGGTGGACAAACATCTTATCTAAGTCTGCCACATAGAAATTCTCGTTTTAGTTAACGGACTAAAATGCTGAATTTAAGTCGCACTAGGCGAGTGTCTAAACGGGTTAAAATGCTGAATTAATTCAACATTTTAACCCGTTAACGAAAACGAGATGATATTATGATGTGCATGCGTCTGTAACAGAGTTGTACAAACGCCCATCAGATATCCAAAACTGTCGAATTTCTTCAATAATTAATTAATTATCTTAATTAATGGCTTCGCGTTTAGCATTTAGCCAATTTCAAGTATCATTTATTATTAGCAGTAAGGGTATAGGTCGCACCAAACTTCTAGTCCCCTCTGAAGTTGGCGCGATTCGCGTCGCAGTAGTAAAAAATAAGCGTCAGTAGGACGAAGGCGGGGACGAGCGGCAGGGCCTGACTGTGTACAGCTGCGCGAAGCAACTTCAGGTAGGCTACTCTTGACGCAAACTCAATCTCAATACAATTCCAATGCGATTATTATGTATCGATATTGGGATAAGTTTCGCAATTTCGGAACGCCCCATCTCGATAATAATTTGTTCACTCAATTTTCACGCAATTTTATTCCAATGTAGCGCTATTATCGCTTTTAAGAGTGCCATTTGAATTTTATAGATTTGGGATTGGAAATTGATTATTGCAATTGCGTTTCAAGAGTAACCCACCAGAGCGGACTAGAAGTTTGGCGCGATCTATACAATAAGTACCGTAGATATAAATTAAAATGGAAATGGAGTCTCACAACACGATATTACGGGAAGAATTTGGGTGAAACTCAAAAAATTCTTCAATAAATGTTCAACCATACAGTAGTAGACATAAAGTTCAAAGTCTATTATGGAAATTTGACATTTTGTGGTAGTCTGTGTGCAGGCGTGTGTACTTACAATGAGAGCCGACGTTTCTTGGTAAAACATATGTTTATACACGAATGTTTGCTTATTGTACGTATTTTTTTTGCAGGTACGTTATACAATAGTATTGAGAACTGCTGAACGGTCGCTTATCGTCGGATGACTTTGTTATCGGTAAGATTTATAATGACACTATACAATATTTAATACACTTTCGAGTTTCTTTTTTGTTCATCATCATCATTATCATCAGCTCATTTTATGTCCCCACTGCTGGGGCACAAGCCTTCCCCCTATGGATGGATAGGGAGAACGTGCTATAAACCACCACGCGGGCCCAGTGCGGATTGGTAGTTGTTAACGACTGCAAATGCAGCCGGGACCAACGGCTGTACGTGCCTTCCGAAGCACGGAGGAGCTCGAGATGATAAATTTTTAGTCACCCATCCGATGACCGGCCTTTGCGAAAGTTGCTTAACCTCAGCAATCGCAGACCGGGCGCGTTAACCACTGCGCCATCGAGCTCCTCTTTTTTGTTACAATTTGAAAATTAGATCTAGGAGGTACTTAGTATATTTTTTGTTTGCCATGTTACTTAACTTGTAATTCGGCGACACTGTTACTTCGACTAATTTCTCTATCTTTAGAAGTTGAATGAATGAAATTAATTTACTAATAATACCATTATGTCAGGACCCTCCATACCTCATATCCCTCCCCCCTCCCAATTCCTACTCTCTCCTTAAGACCCAACTCCTTCCTCAAGGCCGGCAACGCATCTGCGATTACTTTGGTTTTGCGTCCGTGGGCGGCGGTGATTACTTTCCATCAGGAGTCCCGTCCCGTCTGCTCGTTTGCCTCCTTTTAACATTAAAAAAAAACTTTGTTTTGTAAAGTCTACGTTTATTATATTTAATGTATTATTATGTGACACAGAATACATTATTTTTCACTTAGAATAAATACTAACTCATAAAACTACGTATAAAAAATCTTAATCAAAAGCCGAAAGAAAGTCCTATTAAACGCTGTCGGAAACCAGCAATTCGAGTACTATATCTGAATAAAACTGAAATACTATTATGGCTTTAAGTCCATTCGCGGTTAGAGCCGGGACAGAGTCGTAACGTCCCGGGTTCGGACCGGGAAACGCGGCTATTTTCAACTGTTTACGGCTGAACTCGTTCAAGGATAGGGTTGCATCGTTTGAGTTATTAAAAAAAATGTTATTTTTGTTAAAATAATATGTTCAGTTAAGGCTACAAAAAATTATATCTGATGATTGTCACTCTGCCTATGGGGACCTTGTGCTACATACTGAGAATAACCGGCAAAAAAACGGACCAAGCGCATTTCTTTAACAGAGTCAAATATTTTCATGTAGTTTTTACGTTCTACGAGTATTACAAATTAATTCCATTATGTTACCATAAAAGTAATCACCCGTCGGATCAGTTTAATTTTATATTAATTTTTATTCACATCTGATCTATGCAGGGATTCCCATCGGTTTCTTACGGTTAAGGTAGCTCAAAGATTTGCTCCCAGCAAATGACGGACTGTTTAATGTAACTAGGTATTAGTACTTTTAGTAGCAACATAGGTGTAATTCTTAAGGCTAGCTACACATAGTTGTTTCTTCATGATTCATGATACTATTAAAAGGACTGAGTCTTATACAATACGAGTATAATACAATGTTTATTTGTACATACAAGAGATTGTTAGCAATCGAAAGTACTAAGAATTTTGATAAGTATTACAAGAGTAGTACGTTAAAAGACAAACTGTTAGTACTTTACAAATGGACTCTACTCTACAATTGGCTCTTTAGAGAGCCTAGTGCGCGTTTTATTCAACACTAAATATTATGTAGGTATAATATTTAGTCTCACGCCTAGGTCGGCGGTTGGCAAAGTCGGTCCGATATATCGACTTGGTGTTTCGAAATTTTCGATGCATATACTTACTTAGTACTTATTAATAGAGTTGTCAGCCCTATTCATGGTTAATAAAGACGCCGCGCCGGCCATTGTAGCCGCAACATGGCGGTCGCTAAAGGAGCCGACGGACAGCTAGACGTCCGAATGCTGTGCAATTGTGCATATAATTCGATTAATAAGTTGATACTGTTGTTAAAATATCCCAACACTGAGGATATTAAGGTATCAAAGCGCAGATTCACCATTTGTAAGGCATGGAATGGGATATACACGAGCTTATGACATGTCCCGACTGTTCTCGTATAAACTCTCTCGTATAATAACCGGCATATCAACCTATCCAAAATTGTCAAATTTCTTCAGGGACAAATTTTTCAATTTTCTTTCTGGACAAAACGGTCCTGGAACCAACAACGACGGCATATATGTCATCAGAAAGCTACTACTGTGTACTTCAATAGTTACTATGGCAGCTCAGTTCAAATAGCTGTGTGAAAAAAGTTATGACTATTTTTAAATACCTACTTTTCTCAACCAACATAATAGCACATTCTTCATTCCGTGACGTCCGCGTCGTGGTAGTGCAAGTTCTAACTATTATCAGTTGTGTGGTACTTGGGATTTGGCAGACACCACCCCTTCAGGATCCCTGCTAGCAATCTAATCGATGTAATTATAGATGTTTAATAATAATTACAATGCACTGTTTTTATCAAAACCAATTGTTTTATTTTATATTATTATATAAGAATACTAGCTGACCGGCGGACTTCGTACCGTTTTGATAGTTTCCATGACAACAAAACAAACAAATCATTCGTCCGCTTAAGAACACCCGTATCTCATGATGGACCCCTATAGCAGCGCCACCTACCGGGTCCAATTGTAAATCTAAACTTTTCTCGAATCCACTTGAACACACAGAAAATTTCATCCAAATCGGTCCAGCCGTTTAGAAGGAGTTTAGAAGACTCGCGTCCGTAGGTTTACCCTTGAGACCCTACACGTGACCCCTGGGTGGTGCTAAATGAGTGACACTGTCTGAGTGGCAGAGCCACGCTGCGTTGCAGCACGAAATGGACCGGCTCGCCCGGCGTAATTATACCACCCTCTCACAGAATATCGGCGTGAAACAATGGCACTCGTTGCTGTTGTGTTTCGTCCGGTGAGTGAAAGTACCGGAGGCCCATCTCTCACCCCTCAACCCCTCCCAATTCCTACTCCCAACTCAAGATCCAATTCTTTCCTTAAGGCCGGCAACGCATCTGCAATCGCAGATGCGTTGCCGGCCTTTTTATTACTTTGGTTTCCATCAGGTGACCCGCTTGCTCGTTTGCCTCCTTTTAACATTAAAAAAAACAGTTTGTGGTATTCTGACGTGCAGGTAATGCAGTAAAGGCCATCATCAGTCGTTTTAATATAGTCCAAACTCCCATGAGTCCCATGAGGAAGGCTTGATCCAGTACTGAACCTACGACAAACGTTATAAATTTTAACCGCCTCTGTGGTCTAGTGGCTAAGACCACCGGTTTTTAGACCCAGATCCCGGTCCAGGTCCCGGGTTCGATTCCCAGTGGGGGGTACATGTTTGTGTACTCGGTTTAATTGGTAATATGGCTTGTTAGTCCGCCTGGCTAGCTACCACCATTTATCTAAATATGTCGCCATAACATCATTGTTTGTAGCATTGTTGTGTTCCGGCAGCTAGAGATAAGATAGCCAGTGCCTCACTAATTGTGGATCCCGGGTGAAGTACGCTTCTATCATTGGCCTTATCATCACTTAACATCAGGTGTGATCAAGGCACTGTGCTTACCCGTTAATATAAAAAAAAATAGGTTCATGATAACACGTTCATACTTCATATGTAACGGTGATATTCAGTTTTGAATCGTATTTAATGTGTTTGTGTTACCGTTAAAATCTATTTTAGCTGCGGCGGGTCTGTCTTTTAAGAGGTAAAATATACGACCACCTGTATATTCCGTGTTACATATATAGTGTAGCGACTAGTGAGTGACTCATTCGATGTTACAAAGATGTTACATTGGGTATATATTATTTTAGACTAGCTGACCCGGCGGACTTAGTACCACTTTGACAATTTCCATCATTGAGTTAAATATATATCAATGGTTTCCATGACAACAAAACAAACAAATCATTTTGTATTGGAAAACTAAATTGTCGTTTTTAGTATTTTATTTAATATATTTTTTTAATATAGCCTATGTTACTCAGCGCTAATGTAGCATTCTAATGGTGGAAGATTTTTTTTAATCGGTCCAGTAGTTTTTGAGTTTATTCGTTGCAAACATACATACATACAAAAATACAAATGTTTCCTCTTTATAATATTAGTATAGATCAATATTATATAAAAATTGGTATAGATATACAATATATAAACAACTACGCGTCATGCGCTATCCTATGGTCGAGGCTATCCCAATATGTAGTGCACGTGATACATAGTTTAAATATTATTTACAAGGCATAACTGTTCCTAGATAATGCAGTTGGGCGTAGTTTGCTTCTTGAAGCCATGGTTGGTCTTAAGCCAGGTAGGTTACTCTTGACGCAAACTCAATCTCAATACAATTCCAATGGGATTAATATGTATCGATATTTGGATAAGTTTCGCAATTTCGGAACGCCCCATCTCGATAATAATTTGTTTACTCAATTTCCACGCAATTTAATTCCAATGTAGCGCTATTATCGCTTTTAAGAGTGCCATTTGAATTTTTTAGATTTGGGATTGGAATTGTATTAAGATTGAGTTTGCGTCAAGAGTAGCCTACCTGGGCTTGAACTGGTTAAGTTTAGACCAAATCACTCGGGAGCCTTTTTAAAACCGGACTATATACCTTGGGTGCATCTTGATAGCCAGCTTACGTAGTCCCATAATGGCTGTTCTTACCTTTAACCGTACATTGCGTGGAAAAGTTTTTACTAAGTATTTCCCTCCCACGTGCCCAGATGCCTATTGCTTTTCGCTGCCCGAGGAAAGAGGACAGGTGGGAATCCGTTTGTGTAACAGAAGCGGCATAAGCCACCACCTTTTTTTTGTTTAAAACCAGTAGGTACATTCTTATCTCTAGTGTCTTTAAATTGTCCCGGAGTTTTTCTAGCAGTTCACAGTTTCACATTATCACGCGAGCTCGTCGCTCATGTTTTAAACTTCAGGGAATCTTTGGAGGTCATAACGGCTCGATAAATCGTGACGTGGGGTCTTTTGTCCTGTTACCGTCAAACTATCATCGTCATCACCGTCAAACTATAGTCGTGTACAAATACATGTTGATCCTAGTATTATATCCTTTTTTCCGTTATCTTCGTGTTAAAACGTGTTTTTTTTTCTTTAAAGGAGGAATGCCCTACAGAAATCGATTCTGTGCCAAGTTAGCCCATCTCTAAAAGATCGTAGCGTCGATGTGTTTAGTCTAACTTTACACCTTGTTTACGATGCACCATACACATCGGGCTTTATGCAGAGATCAATGAAGACAAAGCGATGATAAATATTTGGACGTTTTAAACCCATCTTGATAAAATCCGTGGTTGTGTAGCTTTACCACATACATATTCAGCTCTGCCGGTGCGATTTAACTGAAAATGCTTTTAACTGACTTAATAAAAGAAGGAGGTTTACAGTGCGATTTTTATTTTGTTTAGGTCATTCAAATTTAGAAAAGTAATTGCTGTTTTTATTACGGTTTTCTGTACTAATATTATAAAGAGGAAAGTTTTGTATTTTTGTATGTATGTTTGCAACGAATAAACTCAAAAACTTCCGGACCGATTTAAAAAAATTCTTTCACCATTAGAATGCTACATTAGCGCTGAGTAACATAGGCTATATTAAAAAAAAGTACACCCGGGGCCGGGGCGGGTCGCTAGTGATTTATAAAATCTTTTCACTTTTGGTCGCTGTGCCAACTTTGTTAGTTAGTTAGTTTTTTTTAAACCTAATTTTGGACCCAGAGGTCCCCCGATTTTCAACGGGGGTTACATTTTAGGTTGTTTTTTTGTATTTGTATGTTTATAAAAGTCCCCCCGATTTTCAACGGGGGTACGTTTTAGGTTTTTTTTTTGTGTTTGTTTATTATTATCATATCTATATATATCGCCATAACATCAATGCTTATCGCTTTTTGTGTCACAACTTGGTCTGAAACTTAATTTAATAATACCAATAATACAAAACCCCTGCACACATATGGTATTTGTTTAACTGAACAGCTGATTTTAAAATAGTTACTATTAAAAAAAAAAAACTTGGCGCCATTACATTGTTGTTAGTGTCTGTAGTAAATCATTGTATTTACAAAAGCTATTCAGTATTCATAAATAAAAGTCAATAAAAAAATGAAAAGGGAACCAAAATTCTTAGAAAACACTAGTTATTCACAATTTGTATTTAAAAGTGTTTAGTGATCATTGTTCGTAGTGTCAAAAAGCAATGAAAATTGCAAAAAGGGAATTCCGATACCGGGAATCGAACCCGAGCCTCCTGGGTGAGAGCCAGGTATCCTAGCCACTAGACCATATCGGATATTGAGATACATTGTGAAAAACTGTATTGCCTTGTACAGAATGGCCAGCGACTAGACGCAGCGACTATCGTCCAGTGTGCGGAGCCATTAATAATTCAATAGTCAGATAAAACTTGTTGCTTTCATGTAATAACTAATTAAGCTGCGATTTTAAAAACATGTTTTTTCATGTAGGTATCTGCTTTTTTTGCAGATAACAATTTAATTTAAACGGCATTTCTTTATATATTACTATTAATAAAGAGGTTATGTTTGTGACTTTGTTTGTTTGTTTGTATGTAATCTAATTTTAATTATTATACTAATTCTCGTTTTCGTTAACGTGATCGAATAGCGAATGAACTCGCACTAACGGGCCTAATAGAAACAATTGTGGCGTTTGCGACCCAAATACGGCAATGATGTGCTTACGCAGGAATAGCGCAATTTCGCATGACATCATGGAGGAAGCTGCGTGCTCACTTTTAATGTAGTGCGTCCGCCGGCGACTCACTCACTCATCCATCCACACTATTTTATGCAATTAAGGTACGACATATACAGGGTGTTAATAAAATTGCACACCTTAGTTCAGGGTTACTCTTTTTTGTTGTGATTTTGAATTGAAAACGTAACTATCATCATAAAATAGTCTCAGTTTAGTCAGTTTAAAGTCATATTTATCATTTTATAAGAGCTAGTCTGCGTGAATACCAGACACAATAGAATTTTAATTGTTATCGGCCGTTGGCCGGTCGCTCGACGGGGATATGCGGACGTTGAAATTGCTATAAAAGTAATTACATGTTAGTACAGACTATTAAGAAGTAAAACTTTTTCCGGGATCTGGGATGCGGAAAAAAAACAACATTTTGGTGGTTAAGCCACTCTTAGTCATGACTTTTCGCCAGCTTTAGGTATTTTAGCCCCCTTTATTCCAATAATTGGTTATAAGTTATAATAACTATATTGTTTGTTAAATTAATTCACTAATTAATGACTCCTCTGTCACGACTCGCTCTGGCCTCAAAAATGTTGGGGCCAGGACCCAATTGCGTCTGTCCAAATGTGTCTTGCAACACAGTTGGTCGTTTATAAGGTTTATAGATTTGTTCCTGAACTGTTTAACCCATTAACCGCCGGAGTTGTATATATGAATCTTATGATTGTTGTGCCCCTAGCGCCGCAGTTGCAAATTTGCAACTAAAGTTTCCGAAGCGATTTTTAAGCGTAATTTCAATTGAATAACGACTATTTGATAATAATAATAAAGGCCACGCTTTCGCGATAAGAGCCCTTCTTTCATTTTTCCTAATGACACCTATGCTAAGCGTCAAATTTCAGGTTAAAAAATTAATAAAACTCATCGCCAATTGTAGATTATTTCTAGACATGTACCGCCACGGTTGTACAAATACAACAGTAGTGATGTAACAAATTAACTACTATTATTGCTTGATATCGACTTTATCATACACAAATATCATGTAAATTAATTGGAAATGCAGAATTAGTAAGTTATACAATTATTATCGTTTTTTTTAATCCGCTAACTAATTATAATATCTAATACTTTACAAGATTTAAGGTGGAATCATAATACAATAATATATCTAGTTGTTGCTAAAATGAAACTTATTTACAACACTAGCACATTTAATGTTATCATAAGCGTCCAGCGCCGGAGTTGCTTATATGCAACCGCTTGTGACGTCACAAGCGGACGCAATATAATAATAGTGAGGGTAGATGTGTCGAGAATGTGTTGAGAATTACAAATGTATTATAGTGGGTACCTGATTTAATTTACTGTGTATTGTGGCTGTAAGTGAATTGCAAAATGTCGAGTGCAGATGAGCTAATTCGAATTTTGGAAGGTCACGAGGAAGAAATAGAAGAATTTGTTACCGATGATGAGTTGGAAGTGGAGGAAGTGTGTACACAAATTTGACTATTCTTAGAAAGAAAATATAAGGTATAAAAGTACAAGTAAAATGTTACTGCTTACTAGCGTGTTTTTCCTACCTACTTTTACATTTTCACATTCAGAATTTTTGTTTTAGGAAAGAAGTGATAGAGAATTCCATTGGACTGCAGAGGGAACATCGCCAATCATATAACCGTTTGATGATTTTGCCGTTGGTTTTACTTCAGAATTAAACCTTTCGGCCGATTCTAACGAACTACAGTTCTTCGAATACTTTGTGGACGAAGGTTTGGTGACCGAGATAGTCAGGTGTACCAATAGATATTACCAATTTTACATTCGTCATGTTGATATATACGAGAACACTCTAGAACTCGAGATTGGTGTGACGTTGATGCAAAACAAATTTATCTATTTAATAATGAAAGCAAATACAAACCTGACGGATGATTTTCCATTTTTAACACTAAGAAAGCAACGACTACCCTCTGCTTACTACTTCAGTTGCTATTAAAATTATTGCAACTAAATGCCGATTCATCAACATCAATTAAGGGATTCTTTTTTTATTGGGTTTTAACAGAAAAACTTTTTAATCATTTCTATTATACTTTATTGTATACAATATAAGCAGGCATTTTGATCTATAAAATTAATAATTTGAATAATAGGTAATATCTATAACCGGAAATTATATTACTTGCGGAATCACTACCCACATCACTATAATAGTCTAGAATAATCTAGACTAAAATAGTTGTTGTGTGTGTCGCCGGAGTTGTATATATACAACAATAGGGATTCCAAGATCGATATTTTGTAGAAGTATCGGATTAACTTTATCTTGGCTTTGATAGTGTCTGCTTGCAAGATTATAGATTGTTGATGTCGTTCATTAAAATTTCATAAATTATATGAGTGGAAACAAGTAAAACAAACATTAGTTTCTCGTATAAAATTGTTATTTTAACCTTGTAACCTAATTTGTCGTAGTGATGTGTCACAACACTATAGGTTAAGCATGAAAATACATACTCGGCGCTAGGGGCACATTCTTCTGAGCGACCACCTGGCGGTCAAAAGGTTAAATAAATGAAACGGTTCGTTCACATTTCATTGTCTATTTAAAAATACTGTGATCGATCAGCGTCGTATCTGATAAAACAAACGCAATGCCATTAGTAGAAACAAGGTAGTAGAAAAAATAAAGAATTACAAATAGTTACTAGTTTTATTAGAAAAATATCGAATTGGTTTCAGTACCAAATACATTTTTTTTATCGTTAGATACAACAATTCAATGCCATTGCGCTCTATCCACTAACTGACTCGAAATTACATAGGACGACTAAAAACATAATGTTTATTGGAAATAAAAATAATGTTTATTTCTGTTTATTTATGTTTATTTTTATTAGAAATACAATAATGTTTTTAGTAGATACATACATACAAAAATACAAAACTTTCCTCTTTATAATTTTAGTATAGAAAACCGTATTAAAAGAAATAAACATTATTTTTATTAGAAATAAAAATAATGTTTTTAACGTTACAGTTGCGTTCTGTTTTGCATACTGGTTTTTAACAGGGAGAGGGTGGCAAGATGGGGTAGCGGGTAAGACGGGGTGCCCAGAGAAATTCACAGTTTATACTGACCAATCACTCTCGTTCATGCACCGTTCGATGCGCCGCAATGACACTTGTCAGTCGCCCGGTCATTAATTGTTTACAAGTGGACGCGTGTCGAAAAAATCTTAAAAAACTGTTTTACTTCAAATTGCTTATCATATTTTCTTTTGGTTTGACACGTGACTGTGGTTTGTTAAATAATGCTAGCTGGTGAGGTGTGGCTGTGATTGACACTTAACTAATCTAAAATAAGGTAGACATTGTGTTTTCTTGAGATTGCCAACTGTTTTTTTGTTGTTTGATTATTGGTAGAAAATGGCTCGGCAGGCAAGATGGGGTAATGACTATTGCCCCCAAATGAGAAAAATATTGTTTTTGTGTGTTTTAGATGAAATGGGCTTGTATTTTGTGTGCTTTTCATAGTTTATCTTTTTGGAATGGTTCGTGACATCTGGAAATGAAATTGAAGAAGAGGAAGACACACCATGCATGTATTGTAGGGAAGTATATTCCGCTTCCATAGAAGGTTGGATATCATGCTCACATTGTGGAGGATGGTCGCATAATAGCTGTGCAGGAATTGATGATGATGAGGATGACGAAGCCATCCACGTCTGCTTGTTCTTCCAGTCCAAATAATCATCTTTCTCTTTGATAATTCTCATCACCCCATCTTACCTCAGAGGGGTACCCCAACTTACCAGCATCAAGGGGCAAGACGGGGCAAAACACCGTTTTTTATTTTGATTTCTTTTTCTAAAATGGATAACTAAAAGTTCTTAATGTCATTAAATATGAGAAGAGTAATAACTAGTTGTTAATTAAAAAATAAATATGATTGTCTCACTATGTAATTTTTTCTCTTATTGATCTTTAAACCTTAAGTACCCCATCTTGCCACCCTCTCCCCTATATATCTCCAATATTACATATTTACACAAAAAAAAAAAACTAATTATTTGATAAAATACACCATCGACAATATAATTTTACTCAGTAATAAATATATGGTACTAATGAACTAGTTTTAAAAATATGCCTTTATAGGCGTAGACAGCATTAAAAAATCAAGTTGCAGCCAATAAGGTTATAAACCAGAACTACTGAAGGTATATTAAATAAAAATAAAAAAATTAACCTAATAATAAAATTCCACTTTTAATGAACGTAGGATATAGCAACCCACTGTTCGCCAAGCGAGGCGAGAGTTCTCGAGTCAAACAAAAGCTAAGAAAAGAAGCTCAGAGCCCATAGCCAAAGTAACATTACAAAAACGATAGCGAAACGATAGCGAAGTTAGAAAAGAACAAATGTATGGGATTGACATGACGTTGTCCACGTGATTTAGCGCGGCTTATGTCAATCCCATACATTTTGTTCTTTTCGAACTTCGCTATCGTTTTTGTAATGTTACTTTGGCTAAGGGCCCTGCCAAGCCGCCGCCGCCCGTAGATAACGCGTTTTATGGCCCGCTGCCGGCAAACGAATTCTTTACGTGAAATATTGTACCACTGGGTTTCAGACGGCGCTCGCAGACAAACGCATTTGTTGCGGAGAACACAACAAATTTTTGATTTGTTGCAAACAATAATGTTCGAAACGTTTACGCAGAGAGCCGAGAAATTATTGCATACCCAATACAACAATCCATATACCATACCATACTTGTAATCAGAATGTGACTTTTGTAGGTTATATATTTTTAGTTTCATGGTAAGAATATGTATTATTCTAGTTATGTGTTGTCAATGTTGTCATACACTATCGTAGGGGCCAAGTCAAGAGGTACTTACAGCATGATTTTTTGAGGGCGGCGAGAAATCTAAAGGGTTCCTCAAGCCGTGTGAAAGGAAACACCGTCAGAGGTTTACTAGAGGGAATGGCATCACGCACTAGGGCGTGTCCCCGTTCTTTTCTAGATTATCGGATCGGGACCGAAACAACCCGAGGGCACCTCTAAGGCCTCTGCCTCGAATTTTGCGGGCAGCGGGGCGGCAGCGGCGGCGGCGGCGCGGCTTGACTGGAGTGCACCACTCGTCGCCCGCTCCCGCCCCGCTGCCGCGCCGCTGTTTTCGAGGGCCGTTCTATTTGATTTTACGCAAAATATCCTGCCGCCGCCGCTGCCGCCCCGCTGCCCGCAAAATTCGAGGCAGAGGCCTTAAGGCTAGAACCACGGCTCGGGTTGGACCTTTGAAGTTAGATATTGCCGAACTGAGCTGTCAACGGAAACTAGAATTTGTATGGCATTGGAGCAGCACCTCCTAGTGACAAAAGAGGTATTAAACAATTTTACCATATAGATATGTATATAATGTCGTTAACGCGATCGAAAGGTGATTAAGTCCCGCACTATGCATCCATCTTATAATTGTTAAATCTAGGAAACTTTAGCCACGTGGGGTCCTCGAATAGGTGACAACATTTTATTAGCTAGAACGCCATTACCATATTTCATAACCTTTTCAGACCCGTGGTCAGACCAAGATATGTTACTACTTATATCCTGTCGTCTGCCGTATACAGATTACAGACGACACATCTTTAACTAAGCATATCAAATGTTAAGGTGGTAATCGTAAGATCATTGATTTAATACCCACGAATCTGCATTGGGCCAGCGTCATGAATTATCATGCATGGCCCAATCTTCTCATGCTCTACTATCCATTTGAGAAATTATGAGTCCAGCAGTGTGGCTGTCATGAGCTGATAGTGATGACTACATTAGTAGGTAATAAATAATGTCTCAGTAAAAAAGGTGAGCCAACTGCAAATATAACACTTAACGCTGTCAAATAAATTAAATAATTGAGCGTCGATAAACTTGTTACGTTTATCTAAAACTAGATTTTTACGATCTACTCCATAAATTAAATGACGTCATCAACTTCAACCTGCTCATTAATTATTGCTTACGTCACAGACTGAATGACGTAATGGATTGTGATTCAATGAATGTTTGAAAGAGATATTGGTTTTATGTTAAGATCACTAGTCTTTCTTTCACCATAGCTTATATTTATAAGATCATCTCTGTTTATCACCAATTTGTATGAGTAGCATGAAATACTATTGCGATATCTCATACAAAAGTGTACGTTTTTTTTGGATTTCATAATATTCCTTTGAGTTAAGACACATTGTTTTCTAAAGACATTTGATCCTCAGTTGATGTCATAAAATCACTAAGTGTTGCTAATGGAGTTTTCGTTACTTTAAATAACGTTGAAAGCAATGAATGAATTAATGAATACTCGTTTTTAAAATGTGTAAGATTGGGTACAATTTTCTTCAATATTTACATTACTATACGAATGCTTTTCTTTCCACTCTGTGATATTATACAATTGATACTACAGTTAATATGGCATTAAGCATCAAAATTAAACATGAAATCAAGCAGCTACATCCACCTTAAGCCACGAAGAAATTGTATCTATATTCTCTGTTATATATCATAACTTTGCAATATAATATAGTCTAGGAGTTAGGTTTAAATGAACCAGAACAAAGAAAAACAAAAGAAAGAAACTTCAGACACATTTAAACTACTAATACTGTGCTAAGTCTAGTCCTAAACATAAATAGACCGTTCCGGACACAAATATCGCAAGGGCGTCCCGTCTACGTCTGTCTGTCAGTCACGCGGTTATAGCTGTGAAGAGACATTCTTCGCTTCTGTCATCTCCTCGAGAGCTGTCATGTTGTTATGCGATGAATGCATAGAAATTTGTCGGTACGCGATCGGAGCGAGATATTCTAAAACTAATGCATGACATTCTTAGTATGCAATTGAAAAATGTTAGAAAAACTGTGGAGAGAGTGTGTGAAAGTAGTTAAAGTAAACTCTTGTTACCTGTATGTATAAAGACAATTTCTGTATGTGTAATGTATAAAGAATATTTCTTATTAGATTATGTAATTATCATTGCTCTGAAATTTTAAGCCTACTGTCCTTTTTCCCGTATTGTTAATTCATTAGTGTTTGCCTAGCCCTGAAAATAGCTACTCGCTTTTAATTTTAGCGGTCATTTGTCAAAAAGTTTAGTATGTATTGCAAATGGTGCCAAACGCCAAATCTTTTGTAGTCTGGTCGATGATTCATTGGAAGTATTGGAGCCAGCTTTTCGTTGGTTTACGATATTCGAGCGTTTACTTTTTCCATTCGTGTAGCGTGTATCATTAAACGCAACAACAAATGAAGTTTAAATTGGACAGGAATATCGTAGATTCATCGAAATTATATACGTTTTCGTTGGTCATTGCATACTATAGTTGTTTATAAGTTTACTGATCATAATCGGCACAGCTTACTCACAGGTTACGTCAGTCGTTAATTACTGGTAACTAATCATAAAATGCTCATCATTTAGCGAAGTTCTTCTGGTATTTATAGCTCACCCACGTGCGGCTATGGCATAGGAGTTTGGCTTTAGATTGGAGCAGAACACACCTGTCCTGGTGGGCGACGAGGCAGGGTCGGTCGCCACAAATATTTACAACTTTACGATTCGTTGCGCAATTTTGTAACTTGATAGTTTAACCATCATCTTATAATCTTATCTATACTATTAATAACGGGGTAACGTTTGTGACTTTGTTTGTGTGTCGGGGCTAATCTCTGGAATTACTGGTCCAATTCCAAAAATCCTTTCACTGATAGAAAGCTATATTCTTGCGGGTAACAATAAGCTATATTTTATTTAAAAAAGAGTTTCTTTTTAAGTCTCAAATCTGACGGACGAAGTCGCGAGTTAAGTGTTAGTAATATTAATAAAACAAGAGGTTGAGCAATTGAAAGAGCAGTCACCTTGATTGGAAAAGGTTGAGCGTTTGATGAAAGAAGTCGCTGTTTTTAGTGTCATTTTCGTTTTTGATTAATAAACATCCAAAGTTTCAAAAAGAAAATGAAATGTTTAAAAAAAAATGTGATTTACAATGGTACATCCTCAGATCTTAGTCTGAAATAAAAAGATTGAATAACTGTAATCCTAATACATGTTTTTTGTAAGACGGCAAAGATCCTTTGTTTAATTAAAATGATTCCTTTAATCTTCAAATACGGTATCCTGCAAAAAACAATCCACAACACCGGCGGTCGGTCGAGCGAACTCCGTTTCCGGCGCGACCTGATGCAGTCATTACCGTTGGCATACCGCGTCGTGCAAAATTTCTACGACCCCCTGTCTGCGTGAATTTATAAATAATCCCGGTAGCCAGTGCCGGCGGCGGTGCGGCACACCGCGGACGGCGCGGGCGGCGATCCGCTGCATTCTGCCGCCCGAGCGGCGAAACACGCGCCGGAACATGCGGCACCACGCCGCCAGTGATACTTCCACTTCCCAGGATGTGAATGTGTTGTGATTGCAGTTCAAATTATACCTGTGTCAGTGCGAATCCATTTTTGAAACGTCTCCGATCGTCATTTGTCGTGATTGCTGTGCTGTGTAGTGGTTCTAAAACGATTGTCAGTTGTTAACTTGTGTTTTAACCTGTCACGTTATCTTGGCCCGATGGTTTGTTAATTTGGCTGGCGCCTTCAGAATTAAGAGCAGACGTATCAGCTGCAAATTTCAACAGAGTAAATTGTCGCGCGTGATTCTCGTTTCGTAGGGTAATTTATGAGGTTTCATCAACTTTCCAAGGACTTGAGGATGTCTGGAGTGTTTTGCTTTCCTCGGCATCGTCTGTTTTTAATTAAACCTGTAGATGTATAATGCATACAATACAACTTTGGAATTGTAAAGATTACCTACCTGATGATCACTTGTACAATACAAGTGATCATCAGGTAGGTAAAGTACTTATGGTGCAATAGATTTTCTTAAAAATAATATTGACTTGGGTTCACATTTTAAAGGCATGCTTAATGGTACCGCTTTTGTGTTTGTCTTCATTCTGTTGGTTCAGCAACGAGTTTCGTTTGCGTGGCTAATTTTGCCGCGCATTCACTTCGACGTCTCATTAGCGTCTTCATTTACTTATTCATTGTTATTGCCGTGTCTATTTTTAAATAGTGAACGTTCCTACGTTACGTATTGAGAGGAATCGTTTGTTTCAAGATTGGTCCAGTATTAATTACGAATGTTTCTAAATAGTCTTTCAAGAATGTACCGCTTTGTATCTTTGGCTATTTCATCAAAGAGTTTCGGACTAGTAACACACTAGAAACATGAAGTAGTTTCTACGTCATTGGAAGGTTGAGATTTGAGAATCGTTTCGGTAATAATAGACTTCCAATTGTTTATTTGTCTTTCATGACTGTAAATCTGCTGTTGTACTCAGAATTTCTCAACATTCTTCATCGTGCACGTTTGATTGATGGTCGTCATAAATTTTTCCTTTTTTTGTTTCATTTTCCATAAATTTTCATTGATATGACCAGCGTTTTTATATTGCTGTATCTCATCATGTTTGGCTATTGAATACCATAGAGCTTTTTAAACAAGGTGATTTTTTTATTATCGAGCGGTGGTGATACTGAAGCTGTTTAGCTGACTCCAACAATTATTTTAGACTTACTTTCTTCTACGGTGACTGATATAATGTCAAACTAGTATCGTCAACATACTCTTTATCACATGCCCCCGGCTACAATTTTTCGAACTGTCTGGCAAAACATCACGTGAAGAAAACAAACATAAGATATTAACAATTTATTTAATTCTAAGGATTTTTAAATTCTCTCTTGATTGATCTGAGAAAAATATAATAAGTTGTGTCTTTTAGTTATTGAACTAATTCATCTACTTGTTTTTATTTTTTATGTTCACAATGACAGCTTGAATGTTCGTTCGTGACTTTTACGACCTTCCTATGGAACATCAATTCCTCCATACTAAGCTGCTCTTGTCTGTGGGGCAAACACACTTGACACACATCTCACACATGATTGCTATAGACGACAGTAAATTATGATTCTACTCGAGTACCTTTGTATCGTTAACAAAAACTATTTAGTTAATACAAAACGAAGAAGCCTTACAAAAGACTTATGTAAATAAAGTTAGAGAAAAATTACGTAACTGCGCAGCACAGTCTCACCGAAATTATGAAAACTATTATTCGCCTTATTATAAATGAAAAATGATTGTGGGATGTGTCTCTTAAATATATATATTCTTTTCATATTCAGGTGTCTGTGCCAAAGAAATAAATAATATCTCATTTGTCTATTCCGATAGTTCTTCTAAAATAATGTAACTTACAATTAGTATTGTGAACACTTTTGTTGCTCCGATCGTACGTATGTTGAATGCATATAATTAATATTAAATGACCTTCGAAGTTCAAAGTTCCTTTGAAGATATAATTTTAATGTCGCTCCCTCCCACGCCTATTTCAACGTTATTAGGGCTTTAAAGTTCATGGGCATACATATAAATAGGGGTGGGCGTTTAAAGCATAAGCACTTAAACGGCATGCTTTTATAAAAAAAGTACGTAAGCGTGCTTTTAGGATTGACCGTATGATGCTTTTTACTTTAAAAAAATGCTCGCACTTATTTTGATATTTTCGGTCGGTTAATTAAGATTTTTTTCGTTTACATTTATACGGAAAGTAAAAAATAGTACGTTTTTCAGTGTGAAGCGTGCACATACCACGTTTTTGTATAGTTGCCGGCTTATTTACGTGCTGTGGAAGTGTGTACACATAATATCATAAAGTTTTAATTTTTTTTTTTTATTATTCTCTGCCTACCCCTCCGGGAAAAAGGCGTGATGTATGTATGTATGTATGTATGTTTAAAATTTTTGTGTAATGACATTTAGTGTTATTTACATCTAGTGTAAATAAATTTTGTGTTTAGGACAATTTTTTGTAAAGAACGAAAGTAAGCTTATTGATTAAAAAAAAATTAAATTCTACATATTTACGTCGTACAACCTAAATACTTAAATATTCGTTTAAATGACAATGAATCATGTTGACAACAAAACATGTTTACAACGAAAAACGTATTAAGCAGGTAAGTGCAGACTGACTGACAGCTTCACATTCTTCATTTCAATACAAGCCGGCTTTTTGTAAGTAAAAAGTATACCAAAAAAGCAAAATAGCAAAATAGCTTTTTTTTAAGCATGCTTTTTTAAAATGGTACAATGCTTAAACGTGTGAAAAAATTAAGCAGTTTTTTCCATCTCTACATATAAATGTGCGGTGGTCAGTTCTGCTTTTCCTGCTGTGGGCGGACACTCAATAGATTATTTATATTTGCCTGTAACGCTTACGTTGTTTGTAAACGAAATTCTATTGTAATCGACATCCAAATATGCTTTGTCATCTTTATTGATGAAGACTTATACGGAATCTACTTTGATAGACCTTGTAAGATTGACATTACCCTTTTCTGATTTCACTGGCTCGTGTATGATGTTACGTATAATTTATAAACATTTATTTGTTTGTTTGTATGTAGGCTGTTTTCTCAGCAACTACTGAACCGATTGTAAAGAAAATTGAACGAATGGAAAGCTACACTAACCCTGAGGAGTTTAGGTTTTCTATTATCCTGTTCAAATACAATGTTCCCGGAGGCATGCGATAAATACTTGTGACATATAGAATATCGCGTAAAAACGACGAGCGAAAGCTAGTAAATAGTGCATGCATCTGTTTACGTTATCATGTTACGAATCTATTAATCGGGCACAACACTACACCTTGTCTTCTGTCTAGCGTATTTTTTTTATCCTTATTGTGTGTAACTGTATACCGGTGCACTACATTCCACGTAACCAATGGTTCGGCCTACTCGACTGTAAGAAGTAATTGCTAACAGATAGTTACGCAAATCTGATTGATGATAACGATCCAGCATTGGGGTCCCGTTACTTCAATTTGGCCACCGTACTGTCTATCATCGGCCGTTCACCTCCGATACTTACAGTGATTTCTCGCTTGTGTCTTCATTTGGTACATTTATCTTGGCATTCATCGTCGCCGTTTGTCCGTCTCGATCTACAGATATGTTGAATAGGTTTATTGCTTCGAGATATTTTTATTGGCCAGGTAATGCCCTTTTGGTACGCCGTCTTGCTGTGATATGTTGCGCGTCCTTTGTAAGGTCATGCAAATGTATTCACATTTTCTTTTTCAATCAATGTTGTTGATAACCGACCATTTGTATTCGTTAGGTGTTTATCAGATCCTGTTTTTGTTTTTCCAAGTCGCTTTGGTTGCAAAGGTTTAATTTCATATTCATTGAAATGGTCTGTATCATTTTTGTTACGGGTATTTGGAATATTAGTTATTGCAACAGCGAAGAATTTACCATTCAAACAACCTTGTAACATTACCTCCGATACACCAGTAGATGTTAGTGAAACTAGCCCACATGCCTTCTGCAAGGATAAACTTAATCTAAACATAATATCAGTATTATGTCTACATGGGTAGACATCAGATCGTTTAGTTGATAATGTAGCGCCATTGTTCAAGTTGATTGGTTTACGGGATGATTGTGAGTGTTTCAATTGAGTGGTTATAGCGTGCCTCAATGCAGAGCTCCAGCAAGATGATGCAAGGGCTCCTAGACTCCTTGTACAAGATCTACACAGGTGAGATAAGGCTGTTCATAATTCGCTACGCTTCTATTACTTCTAACAAATGAACACCGTGAGACGGTTATACAAATGCATGCATACATACATACATATAATTAAAAGAACATGTTTGGCAATCATTTATATTGTTTTGCTAATTTACTAAGCATTATTTTGGGCAGCCACATTAGTATAAATTACATATAAATGAGATAGACCTTTATTATTAGTAAGTTGTAGCTTATAACTAACCTTGTCTGAAATGATGTATGACATTTACATCAATCATAACATGATGCAACGTTTAATGCACAATTTACATAATTGTTCGATTCGATGCACACGATTTTATACGCCTGTAACATCTATGATACTTGCGCTATCTAAAACACGGCTACCTAGGCCCTGTTTACATGCTTACAATCTCTTTTGTACATTGTTTAGTATTATTATTGAAACTGATTTAAATTTCAAAGGTTGAGTCCCCTGTTTGTAACAAAGCCAAAGAGCATCTGCCAGCTTGACTGCTGATACATTTGAATGAATCAGTGTGTGAAGTGGTACCTAACAACACATAATTTATAAGATTTCCTTTTTTATATTGTCCTCCTTCATTCATCATCGTAGGTACTGTATGTAATGAATGATCATTAAAGTACGTTCGATGATATTAGAATGCTGAATAAAACTTACACTCTCTACTATTGTGAGTTTTATTTGACCGTACGAAAATGAGAATTTGTATGACGTTTTACCATCGCCTTCTGATGACAAACGAGGAGAGTAGTTTTGCCATTCAAAATCTCTTTTTTTCGTTAACGATCTCTTATGGCATATAAAGGTAGGTGGTTATCCACTATGTTCACGCACCTACTGCGCTCCGTGCTCCTGCAACTTCTGGTTATGGATACGTTCGCAAACGTTGCACGCTCCACGTTCTCGAGCATATCCTTTACCACAGGAACAGTTGCAGGCGCGCGGAGCGGTCAACCCGAGCCGAGGTCCTAAGCTTTTAGAGGCGCCCTTGGTTCCGCTCCAAATCCGATCTGAACCCTTCCGAGAATCTAGTAGGGAACGGGGACACGCATGCGTGATGTCATTCCCTCTAGAAAATTTCAATCTCACGGCTTGAGGAACCATTTAAGATTCTCGCTGACCCAAAAAAATTCCGGTGAAGCTGAAAATGCCGTCTGAGGCAATCAGAAAACTCTCTTCAGCAAGCAGTAGGTGCGCGATCATAATGGACACCCACATTCAAATTCGCATTAGGCACCCTGATCAGTCGTACGGACTCAGTGTTAGACCGCTAGACGATCGTTTTTTTGTATCCCCCAAAGTTCAAGCATTATAGTCGGTGTGCGGTCACGACTGGTTATTATTAGGAACCAGATTTGCGAGGGGCGGAGTCGCCCAATGTATTAAGCTTTAGTTAGCAATTTGCCGTTTTTTTAACTGCACACTTAAATTGGGGACGATGCCCTCTAGACTAGTAGACATTATAGTAATAAATACCTTCTCTTGTATTAAATCATCATGGTTTCGAAAATCTAATTACTGTGTGTCGATGTCGGTCGGGCATATTTTTGTACTGTCCGTATATCAAACGTTATATTTTTATTTTGAATCCGCCCTTATTGAGAAGGTAATAGAGGTTGTGTTTGCAAAGCGAATGTTACACGTGGTGTGAGGTCGGTTGTATTAAACAAGTACATACACAGGTGTACGAAGTGTACACGCCCGTACTGCCCGTACCACTTACTTACCCGTAAAAAAACAATAAAAGTAATATTTATACGTGAAGAAAAACTTTGTTTAACTTTTTAATCACATTGCGCGCACAAAGGAGTGTGAGATTTGTCATAGTTAAAATTCATAATTGCGAAGGAGTGCAGAAAGATAAAAATTTTAAATGACTTGTGGCGACTTCATTCGCTTGAGAACACCCGTATCCGTATCCCATGATGGACTCCTATTGCAGCACCACCTACCGGGTCCAATTGTGAATCAAAACCATCCAGAGTCCCGCTCAAACACACCCAAAAAAAATCATTTTTATTTTTATTTATTTTTTTCTTCCTTTTTTTTCATTTTTTTCATTTCATCCAGCAGTTTAAGAAGAGAAGAAATGACGTACACACGTATTGAAGAATTATACATTAAAGATATATGTTACATTATATTGTATAAACATTAAATATTTGGCGAGATACGGATGAATTTGGACCACTGGGCGACCACTAGTACTTACATACCTAATAATTATGGTATAGATGTCAGTCTTAATCTCTCTCGGCTGTTTGTAATTTATACTTGTTTACTTCATTCATGCAACTTGCAATTGTGGTTTCAGTTATAAAATTACCGCTTGCGACATATTCTTATCATTATCTTGACACCCAACAGTCAACCACAAATCAGACGTATCAGTTCTAGTATAAGTGGAGCTTTACGAAGACTTTTAACTTCATGGTTTTTAAGGCGTAGTTTATATTGGTACTTTTACGTCTATTGTGTGGTTAAATGTTAAGGGGGTGCAGCGCGAACGCAAAACTGCGAGTTTCAAGTTTCTTTATGATAGCGAGCGAGCGGCGCGTGGCAGTGGTGTGACAACGGCGCACGACTACGAATACGCACGCACATTAATATCTGTACAGAGTAGGCTGGTGATTTAATTAGAGCAAACATTGCTATTTTCGTAAAATCATAGGCGTTAGGGTAAAAAATAATAAAAGTCTTAATATTTTCATATTCATGTTTTTTAATTGAAAAATAAGAAAACAGTGACCTGCGGAATATCAATACAAACATTTTGATGTCGGATCATTGTTTCATTTGTGCTATATTTACAAAGTTTCTGAAGAAATAAGTTTTAGATATCATTATTTTACGTATTGTTTATGCAGTTTCTGGGTATTTGTTTCAAATTCCAAGACAACCATGACCTTGTGAAAGGATCAAGCTAACCTGCACTAGTCCTTTTAATGTATAAGACCTATTCAGCGCCTAGCACCAGTGACTTAAAAACACGTAAATTTTCAAATTCCGCGCTGCACCCCCTTAATGAAATTGCAATTTCGCAACATATTTTTTTGTATGTAAGTATGCCATTGATTTGCTGTTTATATATTTAACATACAGTTCAAGGTTGATTGCACCAATGCCATTACGAATTCTAATAGTACTATTCATTACATTACAATACAAGATGTGTTTGAGATGTATGTTGTATTTATTTGGATGTATGATGGAGGCCAAGTGCTAAGTGCTTCCCCGTAGTAAAATAATATAATCTTGCGCTCGTAGTGCTGGCCGTATGATGCGTCACTCGACACTTAACAGCATCATCCGCAGTGCTTTTGCCACCATTGGTTTACCAGCTGTCTTAGAGCCAGCTGGTATCTCTCGCAGCGATGGCAAGAGACCTGACGGAATGACCATCGGGCCCTGGAAGCTTGGCAGGCCGTTGGTGTGGGATGCAACCTGTGCTGACACCATGGCTCCCTCGCATGTTCGCGCCACTTCACTTCATGTGGGGGCTGCTGCGGTAAGCGCTGAAAATAGCAAACGGCACAAATACGCAAACCTAGGTCGAAATTATTTATTTGTTCCGTTTGCGGTGGAAACAATGGGTCCATGGGGGCCGGAGGTAAAGCAGCTGGTCAAAGAGTTAAGTGCTCGCCTTATTGAGGCCTCCGGTGACAGGAAGGCTGGCAGCTACCTTTGCCAGCGTATTAGTTTGGCAATCCAAAGGGGCAATGTTGCCAGCATTCTTGGGACCGTTCCCATGAGCCCACAGTTGGAGGACATCTTTTGTTTATAGGTCTTTAGTTTTTAATTTCTAATTATTTTTTCTCTGTTTTTTTTAAAGTTAAGTTCTGTATTTAAGTTTTTTTTAGATTTTACTTAATTTAATAAAATTATAGTAACTAAAAATATAAATTTAGTATTTATATCGTTTTTTTTTTAAAGTTTACGCGTATAAAACAACTTTTACGAATCTACTTGTTAATTAAAATTTTTGTTTAATTTTTTTTTTCTTCATTTAATTTAAATTACGATTCTGACGAAATAGAAAAACAAGTTTGAAGTGAAGGAATGGCGTTTATATATTTCTATGTTCCGGAGTTAACAGATCTACGGAAATGTCAATAATAGCATTGTACCTATTACTTTATAATGATTTGTTTTTCATAATGAACAGACATATCGTTTATCTACAGGTGTATCGATAGGTTCTCAAATTGTTAATACAACGTAATAAAACGAATCAGTTTAAAAGTTGAAATGCCAGCCAATCGTTGCCATAATAATACAACTAATCGATTTCAGAAGGCCGTTTTTTGTAAAACCTTACTAGCAAAAGAATGCATCTCATATCCTTCCTTGTAATCGCGTGCGCTCACAGTGTACAGTCAACCGATAATGATATATTCGATTAAGAATGAATATCGATAATTTGATTAATGTTTTATATTTACTAAAATTTTGTTTAAATATTTTCCTTATTAAAACAATTAGGTAATGATACCATTATCTGTAAATAATAATTTTGTTTGCTACCTTCTATATCCTACCTATAATATAAATCTGTGTTGTGTTGAATATTTTAATTGTTTGTTATTTTTTTTTATTTTACTTTCCTCCCGATTTAATACTATTCTGGAACCGATAGTAAATTCGCAGGTGTTGCGAGCAAGGTCGAGATGCAATTCCACTGCCCCAGATTGCAAACAAGGTAGACATTACTCTATTGTTTTGCGCGATTAACGGTCCTATAATTGTAAAAAGAATATCTTAATTGATGTTTTTTTTTGTTTTCTTAATAAAACTTATCCATTTGTGACTTGGTTAACCTTTATAATTTAACATTACTTCACTTACATAACTTTACTTTATAAAATCTACTTTCGTCATCGCAAACGATGTCAGTTAAAAAAAAAATTGTTGTTTGTTATTTTTTTAATTTCACATTACTCCCGATTGAATACTATTCTGGAACCGATAGTAAATTCGCAGGTGTTGCGAGCAAGGTCGAGATGCAATTCCACTGCCACAGATTGCAAACAAGGTAGACATTACTCTATTGTTTTGCGCGATTAACGGTCCTATAAAGGTGATTTCGCACACGACTGTTATCGATTGACGTGTTGACACGCCTCCGCATGTAAAATTATGGTTACTACTGTACTATGGGCCTAGTATGATCTGTTGTTCCGATTCAAAATGGCTTCGATTATAACTGAGTAACGCCTAACTGTGAAATTATGCGATTTACAAATTTCCATAGTGGGCTTAATCATAACGTGGTTTTTATATGAAATTAAATTAAATTGAACTAGTAAAGTAAACTTATTAGATAAGCGCTTTTGAATCGTTACAAAATATTTTGCCTATGTTTTCTAATGCTTTGTTTTCTGTAAACTATTTAGATTTCTGTAAAGTTAGCGTTTTGGTTTGAGTATGAAATATTTAACTATATAAAAGCTCAATATAAAGGTTGTTTACAAAAATATAGGGCAATGAATCTCGTGTCGCGCGTGAAGTACCTACTTATATATGGCAATCTTTTTCGCGGCGGATTATTTCCGTTCTCAAAATGGCGGGTAATGCACTGAAATGTCAAGAACTCATGCGTATCCTTTTCGAATCGCAACTTATTGTTTTATGTGCTTTTAACTTATGAAGTTAAATGTCATCATGTTCGCATTAAGTCTTGTTGCGTGGTTTGATTATTTCACCGTGTTGTAATGTGCTATTTTATTTGTTTTGTTTATTTAATAAAGTATCGTTGTGGCTCCAATGCTCGATTAATTAACACAATTTTTTTACTGGAATACAGTTAAGGGTGCGCTGTCCGTAAGTAACAAGTAACACATTATGTTTTATTTGCAATGTCTTCGTCCATATTTACTTGATGCCGCGCGACCCACCCATTTAACACGTTAAATTCCCCATACAAAGTCAGTATGACTTTGTATGGGGAAATGTTATGAACTTATGGGTCGGATTAATTGTAAACAAGTTCCCTTTGATACTAAATATATATATATATATATATATATATATATACATATTTTGTTTAAGTAATACGATAGTTTTTTCATCATATATCAACTTAACCGTGACTACACTTGTAGCTTTTTTTTGATCGGCGCACCCTTAAAAAGCAGGTGGTATTTTGTTCCTAAAAAAACAGTTGCTGATACCTATTAAAATTTTTATCGCTGGTTCCTGTCGAACGCTGGTGCCACTACCCTATGTACACACGCCTGACCACAAACTGTTAAATTTCTTCAATACACTTTAAACTTTATGTCCAATACATATGGTTGAATATTTATTGAAGAAATTTGACAGTTTGGATAGGTTGATGTGCAGGCGTCTGCGCGTAGTCACTCACTAGGAGTCTTACAAAGAATAGGTTCAGAATAGTTATTCCGTGTTTTGTCTCTTTTACTCTAATTTGAAATGACGTTTATATGACAGAAACAAAACACGGAATAACTATTCGGACCTTATTCTTTGTTTATTTGTAAGGCACTAGAATTATAACTATGTGCGAATGTAAGAATTAGTAAAAAGTGTATAACACAAAACAACGTAATAAAGATCAGCCTGTATAAGTAATTTTGGTCCGTTTTGTCATCCCCTACTTAAAGGATCATTTTCCAAAAATCCTGATACACTTCATAATTTCTAACCAGGCCAAATACCGAAATTTAAGAAATGACAGATTTCCATACAAACTTTCACCCTTATTTCACCCGTCTAGGGAAATTTTTTCGAAAAATGCAAAAACACGTCATTCTTTATTTTTATCGAAAAACCTATAGATCGATTAAATTATTCATTTTTATAGATAATACTTTAAACAATTTACCTAAGAAAAGTTTTTCCCTTTTTTACTCCTCTAAAGGAAAATAAACAAAATTCCTGAAACACGTCATTCTTTATTTCTTTTCAAAAAGCCAATTACCAATTTTCATGTATTTTACTTAAAAACTGACGGACTTTCATACAAACTTTCACCCTCTATTTGACAGCTTTAGGGGATGATTTCCGCAAAATCCTTTCTTAGTGGCTGGTTATGTCACTCAATTAATCTACAGTCCAAATTTCATTTAATCAGCTTCAGCGGTTTCGGCTCGGCGATGATGAATCAGTCAGTCAGGACAAGTCATTATATGTATATAGATTAGATATATTGATCCTGCAAAAGGTTCGTAACGTAAGGAATAAATTATATTGTGAATATACATTATACGGATCTAATAGCACTCCAGCTTTCATTCCAATAAGAGAGCGAGTACCTACTAAATACCCCATATACCACGTACATAACTGTTATATGTATAGTCATATATTATCGTAAAAGCTATCCACGTGAGTTATTTTAGTGTGGGTAAATCCTTTTTGCTCGTGATTGTTGAACACGAAGCGTGCCAATTGACGTCACGATGACAAATCATCGTTATGGCCCTGGCCCTTCGAGAGTTTGCTGTGAGTTGTGACTGCATGGAACCTAACAATGACGTCATATATAGCTATTTTTGCCAAATTATGATTAGCGAGCACGAAGACCTGATTAAAAAGGATTGCAATTAACTGGTTACTCAAAGAGAAACTTTTTAGCAAATGTCAAAACGATTTTTTTAGCATTAAAAACTATGACGTCACTATTCTGTTCCGTCTGTTAAGAAATAATAAATTGATCCACAAAAAAATAGTAAGCTAGCACCTAAAATGGTAAGTTAGCATCTAAATAGTAGTTTAGGTGCTAACTTTGTATTTTTAGGTGCTAACTTAGTATTTTTGTGGGTTAGGTTAGGTTAGTTTGGTGATCGATTAAATATAACCCATAACTTTTTAGGTTACAGAAATTCATGCTTCGGTCAAATATGAAATTGTTTGCTATTTTAAAGAATTGTTACATGATTTTAATTTTACTTTTAATGCCCAGAGCATTAATGTTGTCGTCGACATCCCAATTCTACCGTGCTAATTAAAAACGCAGTAAAGAATATTTTTTAAAGTATTGAGTTACATATAGATTCGGAATCCTTGCGAAGAGCTTTTTACAGCAATTTGATTCTTATTTCTATAGCTATACGGAACTTTTTTTAAAATTAAATTAAAATTGCTGTGTTTAATTTCAGATATTTTTTATGAAACTCTATGCATATCAAGCTATACAATAACAGTAAAACATTTTTTTAAACTTTAATAATGCCATAGTGTTTCAAAAATTAAAAAATATTTATCCGCCATTTACTCAAAAGTTGTCTAACCTTTCGTACTGCGTTTTAAAATAGCACGGCAGAATTGTAGTAGGTACTTACAAGAGTTAATCTATACTAATATTATAAAGAGGAAACCTTTGTATTATTGTATGTATGTATGTTTGCAACGAATAAACTCAAAACTACTGGACCGATTTAAAAAATTCTTTCACCATTAAAATGCTACATTAGCGCTGAGTAACATAGGCTATATTAAAAAAAAAAAAACTAAAAACGACAATTTAATATTCCAATACATAATGATTTGTTTGTTTTGTTGTCATGAAAACCATTGCTATACTAGATTTAACTCAATGATGGAAACTGTCAAAGCGGTATGAAGTCCGCCGGCTCAGCTAGTAAGAAATAAACTGATTAGTTTACAATTTAAATCCTAGGTGCCGCTATGGTAGACGAGTGTCAAGCGCTCGGCCCGATTTTGATTCCCACGTGGTTTGGAGCTTTCAATTCAATGCATACCCCGGGTTTGTGATCAGTTGATCACTGATTACCAACCTACATTTGGCGAGCATGGTGATTAAACTAATCCCCATCAATGTCAATGATGATTTCTTCTCCCAGTGTAGTAATATTACGCAAACAAATTACTCCTTTATAAAGAGACAGTACATACGTACAGACGAAATAATTGAACTTACGACAATATAGGCTGAATACTACCACTGAGTCAGAATTAAGATTATCAGCAGTTTTCAATGTCACCATAATACAAATGTGAACATTATTTTAATCCTTTATTGTAAAACAATTACATTATTATTGTAAAAGGTTAATTAAATAACTTACAGATATTTAACACGCAGAAATTAGGTCATGGCGTTTTAAATGACACCGGAAGTTATAATATTTATCATAAATTCAATCATGAAGGCTGGAAAGGCAGAAAACAATAATCTTTAATTGTTAACTCTGAGGCCAATTGACAATTTTAAGTACCACCAGGTAGGCTACTCTTGACGCAAACTCAATCTCAATACAATTCCAATGCGATTAATATGTATCGATATTGGGATAAGTTTCGCAATTTCGGAACGCCCCATCTCGATAATAATTTGTTTACTCAATTTCCACGCAATTTTATTCCAATGTAGCGCTATTATCGCTTTTAAAAGTGCCATTTGAATTTTTTAGATTTGGGATTGGAAATTGATTATTACAATTATGTTTCAAGAGTAACCCACTTGATCGAAAAGGAAATAGTCGTTCGTAGGCGAAAACGATTTGATTTGAAACCAAACATTATAGACCTATTGTTTTGTAAAGTTTACGCGAACTCTACACATTAAAATAAAACAACTTTTACGGATTTACTCGCGTTTATTTTACACAACTAACTAATTATGAGACGACCAACACCTCAGTCTCCCTGTGACCACGGACCTGCAAAGGGTTCGAAACGTCAGGATAAACATTAAAAAGTAATGTGTAAAATAAACGCGAGTAGATCCGTGAAAGTTGTTTCATTTCATTATAGATCTACTTTTTATATTTATAAATATGGTCTGTAACCCCCTATTTTGTGCCCTTATCAAATCGTTGCCAACCAAATACAAATAAGAATATCGCTAAGAATAGATTAAACGTTATATGCAAAGCACAATCAGACGATTAGGATAGGTTGGTGGATTTTATTAACTGCCATCTTACGATAGCAACTACGACTAATAATGGCTTAACGTACCTTCTGAATTACAAAAACACAAATGTTGAAAAAATTTCCAGGAGCAGGATTTGAACCTGCACCCTTCTGACATACCGGGTCTGGTGCTCTCTTAATTGAGCTAGCACCTGACCCGGTATGTCAAAAGGGTGCAGGTTCAAATCCTGCTCGTGGAAATTTTTTCAACATTTGTGTTTTTGTAATTTGTTTTACAACAAAAATTTGCGTTATAATATATAAACAAAACAAAAACATTTTGTACCTTCTGAAGCTTGAAGGAGTTCGATATATATTTTAATTAGTGTCACCTATCTGCTGACCTACAAACATGCAAGGAACGCGCAGGCTACGCTTACTTTTTTTATTTTGGAAAGATTATTGCTGTTGACCGCGTAACCGTACTTTTAAGGGGGAGAAAATCATGTTCCTATCTCCTTCTAGATTCTTCGAGGCCTCTCGGACCGAAATCTAGAGCGGATTAATTAACCTTTACTTTTAATCAAACATGAGGTGCATATGAGTTTTTAAATGAAAATGCAATCTACTTCACTGTAGTCTACTAGTATGAGGCTACAAATATCGTGGTAAGGGGCTGCGCCAAACTTGCCTATATGAATTTCAAATTCCATCTCACGGGCTTTAATTAGTACAATATCCCATTGTTTGATCGCATCTAAGAATAAATTATGTCTCAAGATATATTCGTGGGAATACTGCATTAGGAACATCGCTTATACGTTTGTAAAATTTAATTTGTAGGGATACTGATGTTGTTCTTAAACGTCTGACCTTTTACTGGTTCTTCTGAAGAGCTCGAGGTAACAGCGAGATTACAAGCGATTGTAAAATCTAAGCAATTTTTGCAATGCCTAATCTCTGGAGTCCAGTTCACCCAGACCTGGACCGGAGTGGGTACTGGATGAAGAACTCGCTTCGGCGGGTTCTCTAATTTGGCGTTATGACGTATATGCTCCCCTGTGCAAGGAGGAACCCACACTTCTACGTTTAATCTGAAAGTCGGTTGCCAGAGATAGCTAGTACAAATAAAAATAATGTAATGAAGAAGGGCAACTCGTGCTCGTCAACCGGTTAAGACCACTAATATTTTTTCACATGAATCATCATCATCAGCTCATTATATATCCCCACTGCTGGGGCACGAGCCTTCCCTATGGATGGATAGGGAGAACGGGCCATAAACCATCACGCGGGCCCTGTGCAGATTGGTGGTTGTTAACGACTACTAATACAGTCCAGTCCGGGACCAACAGCTTAACGTGCCTTCCGAAGCACGGAGGAACACAAGATGATACATTTTTGGTCACCCATCCGATGACCGGCCTTTGCGAAAGTTGCATTACTTCATCAATCGCAAACCGACCGCGTTAACCACTGCGCCTCGAGCTCCTCATTCACATGAATAATGTTTGATTAATTCTTCGTACTAACAACGTGAACTTACGTTTAATCTGTTTCCGTATATACAAGACTCCTTTGACACCTTATCTTTATAAGCCGTTTGCAAGAAATACGACGATAGAGACGTTAAGTAGATAAAAAAATGGACAATGGTAAATTATAGTTTTGCGCACCGGGTTCCGTACGTACTTTAACTTTGTTCTAGCTCTTTTGGAGAGAATTTGCTGATTGCCTCAGACGGCATTGCTCACCGGGCTTTTTTGGGGGCGGCGAAAAACTTAAAGGGTTCTTCAAGCCGTGTAAAACGAATAACCTTCGGAGGTTCTCTAGAGGGAACGCACTAGTGCGTGTCCCCGTGCCCTGCTAGATTCTTCGAGGGGTTTGGATCGGGTCGAGGAGCGGAACAACCCGAGGGCGCCTCTAAAGGCTCGGACCTCGGTACAGGTTGATGGGCCGTGGTGGTGGGGAGAAGCGCCCAGGTACATATCTGTACCTGATATAGAGCGCGTGTAAAGCGGCTCGTCGTAATTAAGACTCACACAAGGCACTCAGAGTACTTAGTACGAGCGAGGTATTGATAGTAAAAGAAAACATGAGGATAACATCACTATACTGTTTGAAATTATTGAACTCTAAAATGTAAGGATACTAAGCGAATAATCGCGACTGTAAAAAAAATATCTTTGCTCAGTGTCAATGAACTGGACAGTGACGCGGACAATGAGAGCTGTTCTTGCTATTTTTATTTTATGTGTTGTGTTGTTACTTTAAAGTGCTTTGCCTCCCATTCAATTGGTTTTTTTAAATATATTTTTCTTTTACAATTTTATTTTTAATGATTGAATTTATGATGAGTCTATTATTACTTTTTTGTTCTTTATTTTGGCACTATACAGTTATAAAAAAAATATGTGTACAACAATTCCTTAGTAACAGACAAGAAGTGCCCAAAAATTACAAAATATAAATACTTAGTTAGCAGTTAGGTTAGATGCTTAACTAATAATATCATATTATCATCATCATCAAAAATAATATCGTTACTTTAAATATTATAATAATGCCCCAGTTTGACTTAAAAAAAAAAACAAAAAAATAAGTCTGAACCTCCAACACAAGATGGCCCAAGTACGTCCTTTGTAGTGAAGGGATTAAATATAGTCTTTACTACTACTTAAATATTTTCTAATGGAGAATGATGATTGTCCTAGCTTAATACGATAAGTTCACAATACACTATACGATTGCTTAAACAATAAAACAGTATTGTGGCCATTATAAAAACAAAAAAAAAAAATACAAACAAAACAATTTCTTTAGTTTGCTCCGTACAAAATCAGAGCACTTTGTTAAACAAATGGATGTGAGATAAATACAAGCACACAGGTGTTAAGCCGTGGCCGCGCAGCATCCAAGGTCGAGTGGTCGAGCCCAGCCGGCACGCCGGGTACAGTCGCCAGCGAAAGTAACTGGTGCTAGTTATATTTGTCATCAGCTCATTTATGTCCCCACTGCTGGGGCACGATCTTCCCTATGGATGGATAGGAAGAATGGGCCACAAATATAACCAATAATAATAATAACCATAAGAATAACCTGAAAGTCGGTTAGCAGAGATAGCTAGTACAAATAAAATTAATGTAATGGAGAAGGGCAACTCCTGCTCGTCAACCGGTTAAGACCACTAATATTTTTTCACGTCAAACATCATCAGCTCATTATATGTCCTCGCTGCTGGGGCACGAGCCTTCCCTATGGATGGATAGGGAGAATGGGCCATAAATCATCATGCGAGCCCTGTGCAGATTGGTGGTTGTTAACGAATGCTAATGCAGCCGGGACCAACGGCTTGACGTGCCTTCCGAAGCACGAAGGAGCTCGAGATGTTAAATTTTTGGTCACCCATCCGATGACCGACCTTTGCGAAAGTTGCTTAACTTCAGCACAGTCATTTGATCACGTTAACGAAAACGAATTTCTTGCGGCTTCCTCTCGGTACAAGGACTCGAAGTAGGGTTTACGAAGTCATGCCTTTGAATTGACGTTGAAAAAATGCTCGTTTGCCTCCTCATACATAAAAAAACATATCTATGTACCTTCTATCTAATTTTCGAAGGTCTAAACTTTTCCAACGTTAAGCCTAAGCTCAAAATGAGAAAATTTTATTAAATTTCTATGCTAAAGAAAATATCGTGGTCTTAAAAGTTACCCAGTTAATTGAAAATATTGTACAAAAACGTTAATTAAAATTGATGTGATTTGAAACTTTCCATAGTGGATAATTTTTTTTTAAATTTGTTTTTTATTCTACCTTTATTTTGCTGGTGACTGTACCAATGCGTTCTCACGCAAGCTCTCACTGCGTGTCCTCTAAATGAGACACCATTAGTATTACTGCTTTGATATTAATCAGACAGTGTTGCTTGCGCTCATTAAAAATTCTATTTTATATATATGCTCCGAGCTATGTCGGAGTTGCATTGATATTGATAGTTATCTACTTGCACTGGCTTCTTTATTGTATGCCTATATTAAAACCCATTCTTATTTTATTTATTTTATTTAATTTAATAGGACAATCAACAAGATTAACACAAATACAAGAAAAATTGTTTTCGTACAAATATGGACCTAGGTTAAGTGTCATCTTACATAAAGGCTGCCACGGCATGCAAATAAAAAAATAAAAAAATGTAGAAGTAAAGAAGTAAATAGTTAATAACTGAAATGTTGAAAAAATTTCCACGAGCAGGATTTGAACCTTGCACCCTTCTGACATGACATGTAATTTGTTCGCAACAAAATTTGCGTTAAAAATTATTTGAACATTTTAGTTAATAACTGTCTCACTGTTGGGCAAAGGCCTCCATCATTGAAATCAAGTCATCGCTAGAATTGATGGGTAATGGCTTAATCACCACGCTTGTCAAGTGCGGGTTGGTGATTACAAACCCGGGCTATGCATCGAAAAATCCGAAACACACTTTGCCCGACCTGGGAATTGAACCCGCGCCCTCGGGTATCAGGCCGAGCGCTTTGCCACTCGGCCACAAAGGCGAAAAAATGTAACAAAAAAACATTTTTATTTTAATAAATCATCGTTGATTATATTATTAGTACTTGCAAATTTCTTTTAGATATAGATAGATAGATATATAGATAGATAAATACTTTATTGCTCACACAAACAAAAAAACAAGTACACATAATTTTAAAGCTAACATGGGCAAAGGCGGTCTTATCACTGTAAGCGATCTCTTCCAGACAACCTTTGGCTTAGGAACCCAAGAAGGAGATAGAGGAAGTGCGCAAATATAGTAGAATACAATAGAATCATAAAACACTTAACTTTTTATAACTTTATTAACTTTACATACATACATATAAAACCAACAATTAAAACTTAAAACATGTTACTAGCACTTGACTGATTTAATAGATGACTGTGCAATTTAGACTTGAAGGCGGAAAGGGTCTTGGAGTGTCGGATTTCAGACGGTAGTTTATTCCAAAGACAAGTAGCTTGGCCAGTAAAAGAATCCTTAAAATATCCCGACCGGGTTATATATTTAGGTTTTTAAATCCAACTCTTTAAGTATAAATATCTAAGGTATATTATAACAATAAAAAAAACATGCAGTTGTTATAACCACCATTATTTTATTAATTTATTTTGCTAAATCCCGTAATACCAGAACTGTGGTGTTACGTAGGATTAGTTATGGAGTAAGTAGAGCCACTTATTACTACAGAGATTATAATCATATAATTGGAGTTGACCAACAGCTACAATGTGGTTTGATAAAACATACTATTGTTGTGACCAGCTATGATTATAGCTCTATATAGGTTTTAGCAAATAAATAATTTATTTTCTATCTTGATATAAAACTAGTGAGTGGTGCGCTTAGTCTATGAATGATGAAGTCAAAAGCATATTTCGCAAAGGCCAGTCATCGGATACGTGACCAAAAATTTTTCATCGCGAGCTCCTCCGTGCTTCGGAAGGCACGTAAAGCCGCTGGTCCCGGCTGCATTAGCAGTCGTTAACAACCGCCGCACTGCACTGGGCCTGCGTGGTGCCCAATTTCCATCCATAGGGAAGACTCGTGTCCCAGCAGTGGTCTAAAATGAGCTGGTGATGTCAATGATGATAAACTATTGAAATAAAACAACTTTTACGGATCTACTTGCGTTTATTTTACACATTACTTTTTAATGTTTATCCTGACGTTTTGAACCCTTTGCAGGGGATCCGTGGTCACTGAGTCCGGGTCGGAGACTGAGGTGTTGGTCGTCTCATAATTAGTTAGTAGCTTGTATACCCTCATTTAAATTGAATCAGGTGTTTACAGTATCTTTTGGTCTGGCAGTATGGTGTTGGGGCTGGGATTTAATATTTTGTATGATGAGATCCCAGGCTGGTGGTAGATTCCAACCATCTTCTCTAGAAATTAAGATGTTTTTTAATTTCAATAGCCTCGCGTATCATCCTAGGGATGAATCGTTGTTCTCTAGCGAGTATTTGTGGTTTATCAAATCTGGTGTAATGGTTGGGCCCCTCTAGGACATGTTCGCATACTGCAGACTTATTTTCACGCCTATGCTTGACGTCGGCTATATATTCTTTAACGCGGGTTCCTACACTTCTCTTTGTTTGCCCGTAACACCATACTGCCAGACCAAAAGATACTGTAAGCTCTTTCTGCGTAAAACGAAACGCACTTGATTGAATTTAAATGAGGGTATACAAGCTACTAACTAATTATGAGACGACCAACACCTCAGTCTCCCTGTGACCACGGACCCTGCAAAGGGTTCGAATCGTCAGGATAAACATTAAAAAGTAATGTGTAAAATAAACGCAAGTAAATCTGAAAACTTGTTTCATTTCAATGTGTAGTGTTCGCGTAAACTTTAGAAAACAATAGATGGTAAACTAGTTTTATTTATTAATTAAGCGTATCGGAATTTATTTGTTTACTTAAACAATTAATAATAATAAAAATATGAATGAATGTAAAATTACATATAATAGAATTACTATTGTAGATACAAGCTGCACTAAAGGTGACTACTGCACGCGCAAAGGTCAACGGCTATGACGAAGAACAAAATAGAATAATGTATTATTATGTACTTAAATGACTAAATGCTATAAAACAAAGAAATTATATTGTTATTTTTACTGTGCGATGTGACAATAATCTTCACAATATGGCTTAAAATCACTATTTTTGAATTTATCATCTTCAGCATCGTCAGCCTCTCTGGACCAAACGATGAGCACAGGCCAAATCAAAGAAAATATACTGCGACATATTAACTTCACAGTATTTAATAAAATATATATTTTTTAATTTATCCTCTTCATCAATGGGGGTTTTTTATTTTATTTGCAACAAAAACATCGATATGAGACCATTACAATACAATTTAAATAAAACAGTTTAGAACAAGATACTACCCTTTTGAATTACCAATTTTTGAAATATTATGTTTCATATCACTTTTAATTCTAGATCACCGGTGAGATTCAAGATTGGCTTTCTAGGTCAAATTAAATCATTTATGGCACACTCATGACGTAGTGTAAAGTATTATAAAATATTGTAGAACCTCGTAAGCGTTCAAATGTCAGTAATTACATCCCTAATCCTACCAATAGTCTTGATGACTATGAAAACTATGTTTACCACGTTCGGCGTTACTATGACTCAATCCCTTATTTGACGTCAAATGTATGAGCAAAGTGAAAAGTTATCTTAATTGCCCAAACTGTACTGTGTTGCGAAATGTAAATATAATTACCGGGCATTCATAAACACACTAATGACAATACCACAACGTCAATGTCATTCATTACGTCTAATTGACAGCTAACGCACATAGATAAGTTTCATACAAACTCCAAGTCCAAGTCTCCTTATTTTGTGGCTAAAGGTTTGTTTTGTTCTCTCTTTTGTGTCTTTCATATGCTGTTGGAGTGGTGTGTTAGAAACTTCTTTGTATGGTTTTAAAATCATTATTTCTGTTACAACAATAATGCCTATTTTTCTTACCATGCTACTTAAAACAAATTCTTAAACCATATCAGCAATTCAGTCAGGTAATTTTTGTTATATTGTCATGGGCGATTTGTAATGTATTGCAATTTTAGATTTAATGGCTATTTCTTCAAAGTTTAAATAGTAAATAATTGCCTTAGTCTAGTGGTTAAACCACCCCGCACCGGTCTCAGGATAGACCCGGGATCTTTGAATCCCGCTCTTAGTTGGTTGTACTCTGTTTGTATGGTAAGGCTTGTTTTAAGTCTGTTGCACAGAAAAAAAGGATTTCTTTAAGCAAGAAAAATGTTTTTCTTGACATGGTAATTAATTATAAGGAAAATTGTCTTATTTCAAGTAATATTTGTTTATTTCTAGATATTGACTCTTTCAAAACAAATAAATAATACTCTTAGTACAATTTTTACAATCAAGGAAAAATATTTTAAATGAAGTAAAAGTAAAATTAATCTAAGAAATTTAAATATTATTGTTTTAATATAATGAAATACTTACTTCAAAATGAAAGTTTATTTATCTTTCTATCGTTCCGCCCTTTGTTACTAGATGGCGCTGGCGGTAGCATCCTGAATCGCGCTATCGAGATGTTCTTTACGAAACTATAAGTAAAAATTGTAACTTAGATATAGTTAAGAGATTAAAGTCTGTACTAAGTCGCTTCCAAGCTATTGGAACTATCTTGGTCTTCCTTTGATTTTCTGTGTTCCTAGTATAGTCTATTACTGCGGCACTAAACCCTGCGCTTTTACGCCTGTGAAACGTAGTGGTTGGGTCCGTACGGCTACAAACCCTGTCTTAAAATTAAGTATATTTTATATAAAGCGAAGTTGTTTACTTTCTGAATTCAAATCAACATTTTCTTAAAATAAAAAAAAATTCTAAGCTTACACCAAAAGAATCGTCGACTTACAATAAGAATACTAATAATTCTTGGTGAAAGATAGAATGTCTTAAATCAAGTGAAATTGTCTTAATTCAAGATTTGTTTTAATGTCAATTTAAGATATTTTTTTCCTTTACGTAAGAAAATAATAGTTTCCATATATATGAAACAACCATAATCTTGGTTTAATGCAATTTGCTTTCATGCAAGTATTTTTTGCTTATTTTGAGAAAACCGTTTTTTCTGTGTGGGCTCGTCCTACTATGCTACCATCTGATATAAGTGTCCGTCAGTTCCGTCATTTGGAGGTAAGATGGCCAGTTCCTCGAAGCATGAGAATTCTATGTGAAATTCAGGACACGTTCACGTCGCGTAACAACTGGTTAGATAAAGAGTATAATGACCAAGCACTTGCTCTCAGGTCCCATCTCTTAATAAAAAAAAACGACGGGTTGCACTCTGGGAGTGCCGGCAGAAGTGAAAACTTGAATATTAACGTTGTGCATTTTTGATATTTCGGAATGGTTAGGGAATAATTTTGCACGAATTGCTTTAATTATCAGTATAAAAGTACTCTCATTTATGTGGTAGAATACAATATTTATTTATTGGGCTATCGTACACAAACATGACAATTTATATTACATTAAAAAGTTATATTAAGTTATATTAAAAATTTATATTACGCCGCGCCAGCTGTCTACTCTCCATCCGTCTTACGAATTTTCGATCAGGTCACGTGTCCTGACGCGAGTTTAACATTTTTTACCCATTCCAAAAAAAGTGCACAAACAACGCCGCTAAAGAAGTTTTCACTTCAAAAACACTTCATCGTCACCATCATCATCTCAGACCATGAGCACCCACTGTTGGGTATGAGCCTCCCCTTTAACACGCCAACTTAGCCGGTCACGTGTGAGCCTCATTCCGCTGCCAAAAAAAAATTATAGCGGTTTCACACTACGTCCGATCCGAATCCGATCAGAACCCGTGAATATCGGATGTGAAAAGAAATCTGATGACGGAAGTCTGATCTATATTATCTATCTATTATAATCTAGTGCGTAAATTACCATAGAAATAGTTCAACGACTACTCCGTATTTTCACGGTTTCGGATCGGATTCGGATCGGACGTAGTGCGAAACCGCTCTTACAAAATTAAAGTTTTATACATTTTTATTGATTATTTCATACTATACTGTAGGTACTCGTATTAAATAAGAAGTCAAATGCGTTGGTTCCAAACCTTCACGGTTTCCCCACGACCGGACATAATTCAGCGTCGCCCGTCGAGGTCCCGCAGTTTTTGCCCGTGTCGTTCCGCTGTCAATGTCGCGGCCACGGCGCCCACGGCCCACGCGTGATGGAATGTCTTGGGCGAAGGGAGGGACTAAGGGTTGGAACTCTATCACCTACCGGAGGATTCTGAACACCGAAGGACACCTGGCGTTTTTAGAAAGGGAACCTCGAGTGGGTGTGATACATATCGCGCCGTGAAGGTGGCATGCGGTTGAGCCAAAATACTTATCTACTTAACTTACCTTGTTCTTATCTACAGAAATGAAAAAAAAATCATATTTTAAAATATATAGGTACTTTTATTTAACTGTGATTAGATGTTAGTCTTGGCAAAAGACGCTGTGTGTGATGACTGATGATGAATGACTCTAATGATTATAAAAAAGGTACAGACGCCTGCATGTCAATCTATCCCAAACTGTCAAATTTTTTCAATACATTTTCAACCTTATATTTAAGGCATAAAGTTCAAAGTATATTTTTTTATAGATAGCTCGGCAAATGACCATCCCACCTGATGTTAAGCGAAGATAACTGGTGCAGCGTTAAAACAAACGTAGCATCAATTAACCTCACTCTGCCGGCCCACAAGGTGCTTCTTCACGCCCCTTTTGAAGGACCCCATATCATAGGAAGGAGGGAAAATGTGTGCTGGTAGACTATTCCATTATTTAAAGGTGCGACAAAGAAACGAGTCACCAAATTTCTTTGTGCGCGATGGGATATTTGAGACAGTAAAGCGGTGACTCTGAAGAGCAGCACGTGTACTCCTATGAAGGAAGGGAGAAGGTGGGATGAGGTCAAAGAGCACTCGCCATATTTGACAGTTTGTGGTAGGTTCATGTGGAGGCGTGTGTACTACCATTTTATTACGTAAGATTATATTTAACACCTCTACATACACATAACTATTCTCGACTCTCACACTTATCTCAGTGCATTACACCTTCAGTTCTATCTAAGAGTCCGACATCTTGCCCAAAAACTGTATTTCCTAGTCTCTTACCTGAAGTCTTTAAGTGTATTCAATAAACAAATATACTGAAAAACGAAATCAAAAACCCTTTTTGTTGTAGTATCAGGGATACCTCTTCTAATATATTATAATTTCTGAATATTAATGTGTTATTATTTTTAAATCAAGATGGGTCGATTTACGCTCAGTCCGGCCCTGTTCTGTTGCCAAACAACAGTTGTTGCTCTGATAAAGTACGGACCTTTTGTTGGTTCTGATTGGCCGCATTGTATCACGGGCTCGATAAATTATGACTGATATCGCTACGATGATTAGTGTGTTAACTGTACCAAATGGATGTTAGACAAGGGTATTCTTGTGATTGATTTATAAGGCCGAATGATTAGAGATATTAAAAAGAATTGAGAAGTTCATAATACATTTATATCGTCGTAAGAAATCGTTAAAAAATATTAGTCCAAAACAAAGGGTGCAATAATTGCGTAATGTAAAACAAATATAATTAATACATGAGTGTTACAACTAGATATTATTGTTTGATCAGTAGATGAGTGATGATATAAATGTTTAAAATATTATTAAATACATTTTAAAAGAACAATGAACCTAAAACTAAAAACCTTAAAAAATATAATAAAATAATTAAAAGAAATTATTAAAAGGAGTCCCTTTAGGCAAGGTTCCGAAAATACAATATTGATAATATTATAAATGCGTAATTTGTTTTCTTTTCACGCGTTAACTATTTTAACGATTTTTTTTGTTGTCATAGTGTCAAAGCGAAATGAAGTCCGCCGGGTCAGCTGGTATAATATTAAAATAGATAATGTTACAGTATTCGTATCGAATTTTAGAAATAGTAGATAATTTAATGAGACATCTTAACATACATTTTAATTAGGTAGGTATACTTTTTTTTAATGGCTTTGCACAAGCATTTAGCCAATAAAAAAGTTAGGGAAACACAGATGTTAAAAAGTTACGGAAAGGTGTTCGGAAAGGAATTTGGATAGGTATCCAAGGATCAATGTACTTAGATACATAAATACTTGTAAAATAATATTGAATATTATATTTGTATGTTATTACTTTCAATAAATAAGGCTAATACTTTATATATATATCATAATAATTATTATATAATAAACAGATAACAGATGTGGGAAATGGAACACGGATTGAAACAAGTTGGGAAACAAAGTCAGAGCAATCGTTAGGTATACTTTAATCGATTTTCTAGATCCATGCTTATTAGTTTCGGATTGTGCGTTATTCCATTGACCTCTACCAATTAGTGGGACTTACGGTAACTTAATTTAAGGTTCTAAATTAACTATTTATTTTTTGTTTCAGGTAATTACGCGTCCGCAGTCAACCTAGTGTCAGTATGATTGATGATTACCGAACAGACAGACAAATAGTTCTCCGCTTGGTGCGTGATCTAATTTTGTGTTTCCTGTCATTTGTTAGTAGGTAATTCATTATTTATTTATTTCATTGTCATTTTTTTTTCTACAGCATATTTATGTTGGCTTGTTAATGTATTTTAAACAGTTATGTAAGTTTATAGCATAGTGAGTTGTACTAGTGATTATTTTATAATCGTGATATCTGATCACAATATTCACTAGGTATATATGTGTTGCTAACTAAAATAGCTCTCGGACAAGCACTTAACACTTTCTAGTGGGCTAGTGCCCTCACATGATTTTAAAAACATTTATCCAAAAGGTCTTGACAAAAATTTAAGTACTTACCTACATGTTATATATAATTTTTTTTGAACAGTTTAAGTTGCCATTCTCGTACTGTTAATTGTTTACCACTTACATAGCATAAAAAAATCTACATTCCTAAATAAATGCCGTTAGCATTTACTTCACCGGCCAATTGCTGCGCACCATCTATCACGAAAGAACATCAACAAGAACACATACCTATAATCATCGCCACAAAATAAGACGACTGCAGAAGGTAAGCTTCATATTAACGCACTCGAGCAACGCGCACGCACTCATAGATAACCTCTCGCGGCCACGGAATCTCGCAACAGCTGCGCTCGGACTGTTCCGAGCTGTTCCGAGATCCGTGCCCGTGCAAAGCGTCAAAGTCAAAGTCAAAGGTATTTATTGCATTTCATGTGGTAAAAATAGGTGTACATTTAATATTTCTCACGTACCAAAACATGAGCCCTGGTTACGGCACGGCAACATTTTTTTTTCTATTATAGGTACTAAATGCATTAATATATTAACTAATTTTATAAATTTTATAAGCCAACCAAATTATAAACCAAATTAAAAATCAAAAAAACCAAATTAACATATTCACGTCCACAATAATCATCAAAGAATTTAAAAAAAATATATCTTAATGCGTGTAATTATTTACATCAGAAATCACAATAAATTTTAAGTGTAAGTTTAGGTCTATGTGTGAGTTGCTCGAGCGCGGTATGTAATAAGCTTACATTCTGGGTACTCCTTATTTTGTGCCATCGCGGAGTGAACAAGCATTTCTCTGTACCACCGTACATCTCTACCGGAATTCGTATACAAATTGACGATGATAGATGGTGCGCACACAAACTTGCACAGTGTAACAAATTACACGCACTTTTAACAAATCGCTAAAGTTAGGAAAAGAGGTCACTATCAAGTTTGTTGTGCATGTTTTTTTGGGAGAGTATGCTGTTGACTTCAAATAGTCTTTACAGCGTTACCGGACATTATGGAGGTAGCGGGAAACTTTACGCCGTGTGATTGAAACACCGTCAGAGGATTTCTAGAGAGAGAGTGATCACGCAAGCGTATCCATACTAGATTCTACCTGAGGGTCAGATCGGAACGGGTGAGGAACAACCCGAGGGCGTTTCTAAAAGTTAGGAGCTTGGCTCAGGTAGACCGGGTCGTGGAGGAGAAGCTCCCAGGTACATATATGTACCTGGTTGGCCTACAGCGCGTGTGAACCGGTACTCTTGTTCTACGAGTACGGTGTCTTACGTCTGTAGTGGCGTTTTGAGGAACGGGCGGAAAATTGACGATGATAGATGGTCTGCACACAAACTTGCACAGTGTAACGAATTACACGCACTTTAACAAATCGCTCCTGCGTGCATCGCTGTAAAGTTGGGAAACGAGGTCACGATCAAGTCTGTTGTGCCACAAAATAAAGGAGACCCAGAAGGTAAGCTCAATTCATACCGCGCTCGAGCAACTCATAATAACACCCGTTTGCACTAAACTTATAAATCGTCTAAGTCTTTGCCTAACTATTACCCGGTCAGGTGCCGAGTTAACTTGATCGGGTAGTAGTTAAGCCAAGATTTAGGCGATTCATAAGTTTAGTGCAAACGGATTGTAGACTCCTTGCACGGTCACTGATCTCGGCAGCTCGGAACAGTCCGAGCGCGATTGTAACGAGATTCTAATTCCATGTCAGTGAGCTCATTTTATGTCCCCACTGCTGGGGCACGAGCCTTTCCTATAGATGGATAGGGAGAACGGGCCATAAACCACCACGCGGGCCCAGTGCGGATTGGTGGTTGTTAACGACTGCTAATGCAGCCGGGACCAACGGCTTCACGTTCCTTCCGAAGCACGAGATGATAAATTTTTAGTCACCCAACCGATGACCGGCCTTTGCGAAAGTTGCTTAACCTCAGCACTCGCAGACCGGGCGCGTTAACCACTGCGCCATCGAGCTTTTCCAGTGACAGATAAAAAGATAGATATTTACACTTTATTTTTTACACTGTTATACGCAATACAAATAACAGAAAATTAAAAATAAAAGTAAGCAAAGGCTGTCTTATCACATAAAGTGATCTCTTCCAGACAACCTTTGTAGCATAGGACAAATAAGGAGACAATAAGAGGTAGTGTACCGGCAACTAGTAAATTAAAAAGAAAAATTAAATCTATCGAGAATTCGAGAGGTTGTCTGTTGCGTTGCTTTTTTTTTGTGTTGTTTTTTGCGTTAGCGCATTTGTACGAAGCTTAACTTCTGCGGTCTCTTTATTTTGTAGTAGTTTTGCTTGTGTTGCGTGCTAAGGGCCCCTCGACACGGCACTTGAGCTTGATAGTAGCTTCGTAAGCCGCTTACTTATTTGCGAAAGGGCCACAATAATGTTTTTTCTTTTATTTTTATACAGACGGCCAGATCTTTATTTCTTTGTATAGTGGTAGGATTATATCCAGCCTGGATGGCTATCTATTATTCTTACTAAATAAATACTTGACGTAAGAAATATATAATATGTACCTATTTCTGCCGTCTAGCAGTATTGCTTCGTATTGTTATTTTTTTAAATTATTTAACGGGTAATCAAAGTACCTTGAACTCACCTGATGTTAAGTGATGATAAGGCCAATGATGGAAGCGCACTTCACCCGGGATCCTCAACTAGTGAGGCGCTGACTATCTTATCTCTAGCTGCCGGAGCACAACAATGCTACAAATTCGGTTTGAAGGGAAATCACAGGGCGTAGAAGCATGAACACTGGAGCTTGAGGGTTGGCGACACGTGTTTCCATCATGCTTGATCCATTCAAAACAAATTTACACTAAAATAGGGTTTATTACTAACAAGAATACCTAATTCCTGTTATATCGAGTAGTGGAAGACTCTTCGCTTCTCTTTAGTTTTGAATTATTCTGATCAAGTCTTCGTAGTAACGCTTTTTGCATATCATCATCATCATCATCATCATCACCATCAGTTTATAAATGTTTCACTGCACTCTGCAATGCTGACCTCAGGCTTTCTTACATAAATTATAGCACAATGGAAGAAATACATTTATTGCGAAAGTGGATTGACATGCAAAATCGCGCTCTAACGTACTCATTTATTAATTATTTTATACACATGTCGCGTCTGTAGTAGTCTTTAGGTGCGACCTCGAAAACCCTTATTCCGGTGTTCTAATCTGTTTATAATTAGGCTAACCAACTCACTGGTCGATATTTTGATTGATATGGGTTTAACCCATAGCACCACCATTCATAATAACAAGTGTACATGTTGAGTTTCGAGTTTTGCGTGACTGCCTGTAATTCATGATTTCGTTTGTGAGTGTTGTTGGATTTATTTTTGTACTCATGGTTGCTTGAACGTTTAGATTTTACCTTGTGTTTACCCAATCGCATGCGGTGAGGTGTTTTTTTCGGATTATTTACATTAACAGAAGGAATTTTATGAATCTTGGTGAAAAACACTGGAGATTTTATAGGTTATACGTAATCATAACGTAGCAAAGCACGAGTATTAAACCAAACAGTAGAATAAAGACAGTATCGATACAAAAATTAAAGATTAATCAAATATTTGATAATGTTAAGTCAAACTTTTCTCACGGTACCAATGTTACGCACTTGTACCATATCGACAAAATACATTGCGAGCTATTGAAAATAGATCTATAGTTCAATTTACAGATTTACTTAAATCAAAACATTAAGACGCAAAGCAAATCTTCGAAGAGTCTTATGACTCTTATGATATGTCCTAACTTGTCCTAACTTTTAATAATTGCAACAATACGCGTACCGGAAAAATAAAATAGCTAATTACACCGTCTCACTTTATCTGTATAATATTTAATACACCTAGCCTCCTTATGTAAGTACACGCCTCAAGTTACTTAGATAAGGAGTTTCAACGCGAGAGAATCTATTTACAAAATGGACGTCTCGGATACTGCGATAATCATCACCTACACAAGCCTTCAGTGTTATGATCGCTGTTTAAATACATACCGTGCATGTTTACAATGCTGTCTGGTCGAGAAATGATTTTGTCCGTGGGAACAATACACCGTTAATGTTCCAGACTTTGGTTTATTTTTATGTCTACCATCGATCAGTTGCGTGAAAAACTTTGGGGTTTTGAAATTTTTGATTTCAACACTGGAGATACAGACGGCATCGTTTAACATAGAAATGTTCTGGCTTGAAGATAACTAGATCACAGGGATATTACAGAGCATAGAAGCGTAAGAATTGATAAAGCTTTAGGTTAGACACCGCACACGTCATAGCCCACACACATAGGTGTCACAATAGCGTCAATGGGCTGCGGTGGGCGCTTTCCTTTTTTTTGAGTGAATTGGCAGGTTGCCTCAGACGGGCGGCGGCGAGAAACTTTAAGGGTTCCTTAAGCTGTGTAAAACGAAGCACTGTCAGAGGTCTTCTAGAGGGAACTGCATCACGCACTAGTGCGAGTCCCCGTGCCCTACTAGATTATCTGTGGGGTTCGGATCGGATCCGAAAGGGCGCTTTCCGTAAGCATCACCGTCTGTGTGCTTGTTTGTAAAAATATCATATTTCCGCCACGGAGAATTAATTGCATTTCATGTCATCTCGTGGTAAGTGATGGATGGGATGACTTCACCCGGAATCTTCAAGCATTGAGCCAATTATCTCTTTAAACCGAGTCGAGACTGAATTTGCCAGCGTGGTGTGCTATGATCAATCCAACCAATCGATCGATCTCTCCATGTGTTATTTATTATCAATAAGAGGAGGCCTAATGATGTTTTTTTGTGTTTCCTTTATCTCATTTCTTGAACCACAGTCCCTTACAGGAGACACTTAACAAATAATGACACTGCTGTTGTTTTCTGCAATATTGCCTGCTCTTGATTCATATGGCAATTTAAAAACAGTTAAATGAAAGTAATAAATCCACTCTGCATTGTATGGAGTTATAAAAATATTGTGTTTATCAACTTCCAACACCCACTTAATCGATTGGCCTTATGTGAATGTTTCGTAATAAACATGTTTTGTATGGCTCTTACCTTAAAGGTTTGGCTGAACTATCTTAGTTGGCGCCAAATATGTGTTAAGTGTGGGTAGAACTCCAATGAAGTGGTTGGACAACCTGGACGAATCCGCGGGATACAGCTGGATCGAGTTGCGACTCGTGAAAACTAATTACTAACTTGCGCGATGCCTCTTCAAGATTAGTTGACCAAAATATAATAAAAAATGTGTGTTATGTCAGGCTTATCCGTGCTTGAGAGCATTTGTCCTAGTTGATGTCAGCAGTTATTAAAACGCATCTTCCTCAACCTTATCCCATTAATTATGCACCGGCCAAGTCGGACTCGTGCACGAAGGGTTCCGTACTTTATGACGTATTAAAAAAAACTACTTACGAGATCTAGCTCGTTCAAACCAATTTTCGGTGGAAGTTTGCATGGTAATGTACATCATATATTTTTTTTAGTTTTATCATTCACTTATTTTAGAAGTTACAGGGGGGGGATACACATTTTACCACTTTGGAAGTGTCTCTCGCGTAAACTATTCAGTTTAGAAAAAAACCATATTAGAAACTTCAATGTCATTTTTGAAAACCTATCCATAGATACGCCACACGTATGGGTTTGAAAAAAAATATTTGAGTTTCAGCTCTAAGTATGGGGAACCCCCAAAATTTGAATTGTTTTTTTTTCTATTTTTGTGTGAAAATCTTAATGCAGTTCACAGAATACATCTACTTACCAAGTTTCAACAGTATAGTTCTTATAGTTTCGGAATAAAGTGGCTGTGACATACGGACGGACAGACAGACAGTCAGACATGACGAATCCATAAGGGTTCCGTTTTTTGCCATTTGGCTACGGAACCCTTAAAATGAAACAAAGTAGAAGGCTTTATATTGCTCATTAGTGTCAGAATCAACAACAAAAGAAAAAAAAAAACAAACCTAAACAACTCACTGAACAAATAAGCTTACATCCACAGCCTAAATAGAATACTAAATAAAAACTAAAACTAAAACTAAACAACTCTTTATGAGTTCGATGGCTTGCCGTACAGTTTCTAACAATCACACAATCAGCTATTTTTAGAAGTGACGAAACAAAGCTAAAAACATCCTTATTGTCCTTTTAAGAGTTTTTGCAAATCGAGTGTTACAATTACTAGTTATTTTGTTCCGTCAGCCCGTCAACGTGGTTTAATTAATGGTCCTAAACAAAAAGCATGGTCGTGCCATCATCATTTATGGTAGAAGCTGCCATTTATTGGGCTGTTATTAATGCTTGATTAGCAAGATGTTCAGTTGGGACTATAAATTTTATTTCTTTTGAAGCGCTTTGCCCTTATGCTCATGACGGTAAGTGACAATAAGAACCAAAGTTGCATACTTCACCCATAATACTAACTACAGAGGAAGTAGCCACCTTATTTCTTACTATCGAAATACAATATACTACTAATATTGTTGTTATGCATAAGATGCATAAGATAAGAAGACATTATGCGATTGGATATCATTATCATTTGCATGACGATGTTCTGCCGGGAACTATTCATTTATTGACATTTTTTGTTCGACGTAAAGGCAAAGGTTTCTTAAATAATTCCAGAAATATCTCTAGGCCATTGGTCCTACCAATACCTCTATACAAATGTATCGACCATCGCACCAAATGCATTTATAGCTCACCGCGCCTCAGTATCAGGCTTAGATAATATTAGCACTTCAAGCATGTTTATCAGACTGTTTGTATAGCGGACGTCTACCTCAATGTACTTCTGATACAAGATTGCACTTGAAAATCATTCTACCAATATCATACTTACTACAATGCAATTATGACTGCATTTCTTGTGGCTGATCCGCCGGTGTAATAATGTTATTTTTGGAAGAATGTCAATTTTATTTTTTCTAAAGACTTCTTTTTTGTGTATTGTCACTCGTTCGAGTATACCTACTACAATTGCGATTAAACATTCTTCTTTAAGTACTTTATTTATTTTGAATACTCTATTCACAGAATGTGAATAATTGCTGTCCCTTTTTAGCTTTTCCATTTAATATTCATAGTCTCGTTATGATTTGCTTTCGCCAACAATAACAACAATAATTTTTTTTTCTAAATACAACATTTATAAATAACAAATGTCTATTTTCCTGTTGCTTTTTGTTTACATATTGCCGTGATCGTTTCTATTGCGTAAACCATTTTCGTTGTACTCAGAATTGCTATTGCTGCGGTTACGTAGAACTATTTTTTGTGCGGGTTCATTAACTTTTTACTCTGGTCTGGCGTGCCACAGGGTACCACACTAGCCCCACACCTATAAGTAGTTCATTTGTGTACTTTAAACATTCAATACTCATTTTGTTAGCTGCATACTTTCTATCTAGTGAGGTTTATTAGTTTACGTTTTAAGATTTTTTTACAAGCTTAATTTCTCTTTTGAATACACAACTTTGTAAATGAACGTACAGAACAAAGCTTTAATGTCCCATATTATTGGAGTATACGTTTTTATTAGCCGCGATAATGGAGCTGCAATTATGCGTTATGATTTATGTCGGTTTTGCTGTCCCCTTTTTTATCCGCTGATGATATCAGATGCCGCGTGTTGGCAAACCTAATGGAGCGCGAGGCCACGAATTTGCTATTGATTTTTTGCCACAATCCATTTAATAATATCTTTTGTAGTAAACTTTATCTTTTATTGACTCGGAAACGTAATGGACTACTAGTTTCGCGTTCTATTTACGGACCCTGATGGAATAACTTTTTGCTCGATAAAGTTACGAATAAGTTTTTGGTTCTTATTTATATAGAAAAAACAGATAACAATCAAATTACATAAAAAAATGCTAAAGAAAAACACTACTCTTTTAAAAACATTTTTCTGCTATAGCATGTATTTGAATTATTGATATTCATACGTTTAATCTCAAAAACTGCCGAGTATTATAGAAAAGGAGTTGTATCTTGCAATCGTTTCTTATCGCGCATCATGTACATATTAATTTTCCACTTATCACAGATAAATAAATCGGAAAAATGTCTCGCAAACTTAAAGACGAGCCTTGGAATCAATCGCAACTTGTTTGAATATTTTAAGCGTTCGTAGAAAAATCGATGTCATCGGTCAAACGTCACAGGCACTTTGGCATTTCAACAGAGAAAAACGTTATCTGTGTGCTCGTACAATTCGTACGTTGAATATCGTACGAAAACGCATCCAAAGTGCGGGTGGCTTACCTTGGCGAATGAATATACTGTCACTTCCAGTCTATACTTTCCTTGAGAGCCTCTTCAGAATCTTACGATTAAGTATTTCATAGAAAAATGACGACCCGAAAACGCGATACTATAAATCTCTGGTAAATATGATAAGATGACGGTAGGCGGTCGCAGATGTGCCTCGCTATCCGTAATTTTAGATTGCTCCGATATCTTTACGTCGATAAATGGTCAGCTCTGATCTTACGGTTGATACTGGACACTATTACAGTTATTATAACAAAAAACTTAGTCGAAGTATAGGGAGTGAATCGCGTATCTCTTACATTAGGCTTTTAAAAGTCAATTACCTACTTATTAAAATTATGTACTAATTCCGTTACAAATGCTAACTACATATTCAATTTAGCTTCTAAAATATATCGTATTATAAATAAAAATTAAGATTATCATGTATGTAGTATGTATCACGCATAACCATTTACGTCTACCCGGACGCAGTGGAAGGTGAAAATCATTTTCTCCACTAAAAACTAAAGGTCGTGTATGTTTCAGATTATCCGATGCATAGTCCGATAGGCTTATTACCGATCTTCAAGTGACAGTCGCTATTGCAACAATTTGCAATTTATCACTAGCAAAACATATATTTCATATTAAGGAACGTAGAACGCTACGATAGTGCCACAAGCGAGCGATTGACGAACTTTAAAGTGCATGACGGGGCGCTCTAAATTAAACCGACCGATTGTAACAACCGCAACTAGTAGCAGTCGCGTTGCCATTGTGCAATTAGCAACTGGTTGCTTTTTTCGGTAAAAAGCCCGCGGGTTAATGATAATTGATTATAAACCCGCATTTAGCAGCATTTTCTTACGCAGTGGGATAATATATCGGCTTTTTCCTACTTTTACTATAAGCACATGGTAAAATACACATTGATATCATTTTAAGCGATTAATTCACATGACCTATGACGGTAAGAGGGCATGTGACACTAAACGGGTATAAAGCGACCGAGTTATTAGAGTTTCCTCAATTTAACATTATTGCACAGCAACTGGAAACCGGCTGCGATGACCTAATTTGGAGGAATTGGCGTCAGCGTTTATGAGCTGAATGTTATCTGACTTGGGCTTGCCTGTGTGGTCTTGTTGTTACACCGCTAATGTCAGACTCGGAGGACCCGGGTTCGATCTAAATATCAGAAGCAAAATTATAATTACATACTATATAGGTTTTCTTTGTTTGTTAATAATAGAAATTATTGATTGTAAATATTCTCCCCCCCCCCCCCCAACTGAGTAAAGACTTTGTTTCCTGCTTTTGATTTGCCAACACTCATGCACGCTTACGAAAACTTAACGGTTATTCCACCATTATTATATTCGACATAACCCATAATGTAGTATATAAAACAAAACCGTTGACTGGTCTTTTCACTTTTCCGCGAAGAAGCCCGATTGCCACTTCAGTTGTAAAAAAGAAAAACAAACTGAAAAAATATTATCCACGCCACTCCTAGTGACTTGTGCCACCTCCATGTAATGTCGCAGCAAATTGCTCTTGCTTGTCGCTCAAGCAAAGCGTAAAAAGCCTGTTTTTTGTTTACGCTTGCACACGATGTTTGCAATTGCTCTCCTCTTTGTCCCCTAACAAAAAGAGCCTCGACATGGGAGAGCAATGCCTAGTTAAAAGCGATAGACTAAGTGGATGGAAAGAAAAGAAACGAACGCAACCTACATACTGTTTAAACAACAGATACGTATGCAAACTGTTAGCATAAATCGGAGTCCCATTTTCTATAGCAATCTATACTATTAACTAAAGAGGTTACGTTTGTGAGAGTAGACTTACGAACCGATGGCATAATGACGTTCATAAGAGCTATTAATAGCCTAAACTGAATTATTATACATTATTTAGAATTTTGTTTTTTTTTAGTTTTTGACTTTGTATGTCGGGGCTAATCTCTCTCTGGAACTACTGGTCCAATTCCAAAAATTCTTTCACTGTTATAATGCTACGTTCCTTGCGGGTAACATAGGCTATATTTTATTTAAAAAAGAGTTTATTTTTAAATCTCAAATCCAAGCGGGCGAAGTTGCTAATAAAAGTGCTAGTCAGAGATAAAAAGGCACAGCGCACTATAATGGCTGGAATGGTGAACGCTGTCTGGAGATTGAACCGTGACATCACCGCAAATCATTTGAGCTTGTTTTGACAAAAATCAGTTTGCTTTCATTTATAATTTCTTATCAATAAAAGTAGGTTTCGACTTTCTCAGTTATTAATAACTAACATGAGCAATAGTCCGTGATGTTATATATCCATATATATTTTAAAAATAGTATATCTAAAGAATGGATATATTATGATGTTACATACTTAAACAAATTAATGTTAAAGGGTACATTGACCTCGATTCTGCTATTTCAAAAACATACACAAAAGTGTCTCAGGGACCTAATATTGTTATCTTTCCCATAGTCCTAATAGGAGATTATTCCTAATGTCATAAGTAATCAGGCTACTACCAATACACTATAGTCTGAAGGAGCTCGATAGCGCAGTGGTTAAGCCGCCCGGTCTGCGATTGCTGAAGTTAAGTAACTTCCGTAAAGGCCGGTCATCGGATGGGTGACCGATTTACCATCTCGAGCTCCTCCGTGCTTCGGCAGACACGTACAGCCGTTGGTCCCGACTGCATTAGCAGTCGTTAAAGACCACCAATCCGCACTGGGCCCGCGTGTGCTTTACGGCCCGTTCTGCAGTTGCAGTTCCGATATAAAATGAGCTGGTAATGGAAGCCTGTTTTTTATGTATTTGAAGCTACACAAACGCATCATAAAGGCACCACACCATCACAGCGCAGAATGTGATAGAGTACATCAAGACGAAGACAAATTTCCTTGTGAGGGTGGAGCCGCTGGAGTCGCGACACAATGTCAGCTTTAAGGGAGTCCCGACAACCAAGCTGGTCGACACCTTTATGAGGGAAGACTTCTTGCCAAAGGGCGTGGTGTACCGGCGTTTCCGCGGAAGATTACCCGCCAACACCACCGGAACAGCACAAGCTAGTGCTTAATATACTAACATAGTTATAAGTTATATATCCACTAACAATAATTTTATATTGTATGTATGTTAGTCTGTAAGGTATTTATTATATGGGCCCCTTTGTGTTTTTACCATCTTGTACATTGTGTGTTGCCTGAAATAAATTATTTATTATTATTATCTCCTTTATTTATTTTATTATTATTATTATTATTAATTTAACACTTATAATATTGTTTCATTCAGTACGCGGCCGTATAAAACCTTCCTCGGTCAAGCGTAATTAGATCAAGTTGTCGGGGCTATCTTATCTGTGTAATTTATCTGTTGGCTCTGGCAAACGTTGTCGATGCGATTACAAGCTCAGCTAAGTGCAATTTTAGTATTAAAGATTATTAGGTACGTTGTTTCGGCTGATGGCTTGGCTTCTTTGATTTGACATGCTTTGTTCTGGTATTTATCGATACATATTGAAAGCAAGCTTGATAAATTATTGCCTGTACTTATTTCGGTATTGGATAAAATCTTTATCATTTTACTTTGTTGGCGTATTATGTATTTGTAAGTTCAAATCTCGTTTCGGTTGCTTAAAGGTTTTTTCCTATTGTAGATAACATTAGAGATTTTCCCTTTGATATGTGTAATAAAAAAGTATATAAAACAGTTGCCTAAGTAACTGTTACTCTATTTTGTACAGAAAAAAATACTGATTTCTCTTAGTCTATCGATTTCTATTGCAAGGAGTTCGCTGCGGTCCCGCCCACCAAAAGCCGGGGTTGGCAACGGACGACGTCACTGTCTTGTTGAGCCGACCGCAACCGCAAGCAGGCGTGATTGAAACGGAATAGCGATTCTGAGAACAACGCCGTGTCGAGCTGAATAGTCGTGAGATCGAATGGCTAAAACTTCACGAGGCACCCACGTTAACGAAAATTAGAATTTGTATGGAATTAAAGCAGCGCCCTCTGGTTGCCGAGTGCAGTTTTATTTGCCAATTTATTGATCACGTTAAGTAAACGAAATTTTTATGGCATTGAAGCAGCGCCTCAAATGAAACTCGAACTAGGAACCCTGGTGGCTTATCATGCATGAGCTCTTGTTGCGGTTGTGAAAAAGAGACGCATGGTAGTGGCGTGTACACTTGCGTCTCGAATGGCTAATACTTGCACTATGCAACCAGTACATTAGACTGTCTAATGCGAGTTTTATATGTCTTTATTTTTGAAAGAGATATTGCTATTGGCTTTTGGATGCCTTACAGCGTAACTGGGCTTTAAGGGCCGCCGAGAAACTAAACGTTCCTCAAGCTATTATATAGTGATCAAACATCCTCAGAGTGTTACGGACGAGATGACATCACGCAATGGTCAGCTCCCTTCAAAGATTTCTTGTGGCATTCGGATTGAAAATATGTTATACGATCGCGTTAGCGAAAACAAGTATTTGTACAGCATTGAAGTAGCGTCTCGTCTACAAAAAAAGTTAGTGCAATTTTGCTATACAAAATATTAAATGTTGAACCGACTGCAAGGAGGCGAGATTGAAACGGAAAAGCGATTCCGAGAACAACGCCGATACGGCCGTTGTTTGCGAACACTCCTTTGGATTGAACCATAATGATAAAGTTGATGAGAAGCTTGTACCTACATAATACGCCATCAGACTAGGTGGAATGACGATCTTTGCAAGGTGGCTGGCAAGAGTAGGATGAGAGTAGCCTCTGATTGTGCTCTGTGGTGTGCACTTGGAAAGGGCTATCTCCAGAAGTAGACTAATAGACTGTTTATGATGATAGAACTGTATATTGCATGATTTAGCAATGATATATACATATTACTTATTGTAAATCGTAGCTGTAGATACTGTAGAATGATAACCTTGTATGTCAAAAAAGCATATTTTTTTATTATTACATAATGGCGAAAAAATTTTGAAAATCGGTAAATAATTGAGACCTGTATGTAGGTGGTCCCTTTAGATTTGGTATTGTAGAAAAACGGGTATTTCCGTATATAAAAAGTGATGTAACTTTGCTTATTGATCGATCGTCATGGTAATGGTGTTAAAAGATGCGGATGCAGGCGAGAAGTGCATTCAAGTTGGAATTGTGTTATTTAAAATAAAATGTTGTTTTTCGTAAATTGTTGTATTCTTCTTCAATGCTCCGATTCTTGCAGGGACTGCGAAATCTGTGAATTTTTAGTATACATCAGTTTTTTTGTTTCTTTGGGTAACTATGTACCTACATATAAAAACAGAAAACCTCTTAAGTCATTTAACTGGTATAACCCAGTTAAGTAAGGGATTGATTAATAACATAATTAGGGCCTTTTATCATTCAAAAGTACATAAAGTACAAAAGTACATAACAATATTTTAAACATTGACGAAACGAGCCATTTTTTCTTTTCCTGTAAAGTTTGGATATTCTACAGCGGTATTGTTGATCGAAGACAGCGACGAACGAAATATAGTTATTTTTATAAAAACTGTGCAGTTTTTCGCGGCCACAGCTAAAGAGACGTCCTAAATGAGTTACTTAGTTGGTAAATCATTTTTGGTTCAAAAGTATTATCAATATTTAATGGTGTTGTGACTCGACATACATTTATTATATTTTAATGATCATTCTATGCGAGTAAATTGTACAACGATAATTAAAATGCGCGGTCCATAAAATATTGTACGAAATTAATTAATACTTATAGTTCGAGGAAAGTAAATGTCACATCCAGCTTTCAAAACTCATTATTAATTAACATTTTTATTATCTTCTCTCACACCGGTAAAATATTTTTGGTTTTAACGATGCATGATGTCGATTAAAATAATTACGATACTGCGCACTCGCAGCATTTGTAAACACATAAATGCCGTGATCATGACACTAACGAGTAATTTATACTTTTTATCAATAATGTTTTTATATGTTTTTTTTTATGACTTTATTGGTTTACTTACGTTATTCAATCGCTATGTTTATTTATACAATCATCTTGATTTTTTTCTACGAGAAAATGATAATTAACGAAAGTATTACCTTGGTTTATTAAACACTGTTTAGTTTACGTATGCTAGATCGATTCAACTCGGCCGAAACGATGGGTACCTACATAACAAGGAATGCTCCGTAAAAGTTTCGTATAGTAAATATAAAAACTATTTAAAAAACCTAATAATATTTTCCGATAGTTCTGTTTGCTAGTATATTTATTTATTGTTTTTGATGAAATTCATAAGAAGCTTCTTGCTCTTTATGAAGGCTGTAATGTAAGCTATTAGCTACTAAAATATTTTGTCGTTTAAGACGTGAAGTACCGACAAACACTATAAATTAAACAAACCCCTATGAAAATTAACTCAGTCGATGAGCGAACATTTATCTTCGAAGTTAAGGGGACATCGTTGCGTCCCCTTTTGTGGGGTTCGTCGGCACCCCCAAACTGACACCCCTGACAAGATACACCTACTCGGATATACGAATGTTACTAAAAGTACCTATAACTGACAAAACAATGCATCGCAATTGAAAATAAAATCGATCGCGTACTTGCTAAAATTATAAGTATCACAAAACTTTGCTATAGAAAACCAATTTCAATTATTTCTGGTCATCTTATCCTCGGATATATGAAAAATGCTAGAAGTGTGTAGATATAAAATAACGCATGACAATATTGAAAAGTTTAATGAAAACGATTGCGTACGGTAAGGATCACATGAGTAAATATTTACTCTGTGGGAAGGATATCATAAACTTTGTGTGACATGTTTTTGCTATTCTTTCTCTGGATAGAAAATTATAATTATATCTAATTCTTTTGAGTTTCAATTTCAATCGCTGATTGTGACAGTTGCTGGATAAAAGTGGTTATGATAACTGTCTCCTACGTCTGTTCTAAGTTTTGCAATTTTTTTCCAAAAATTATTCTTAACCTATAAGGGACCTAAGTTCCATAACATTACCTATGTGTTAACGAAGTAGTCATAAATATTAAAGAATTGCCTGTTCATTATTCATAGACTTTTTTGTCGACGACTTATTTGAAGGATTCGGTAGTTCCTGGTTTCTAAAGTAAAACCTGTATAAAGACCTCGAAAAATGTTCAAAAAGTCAAGATTCAATATTATGTTCTCAAAACGCTCTTAAATCCGTATAAAAAATCATTTCGATAGTTTCTCTTTCCAAAATATTAAAATCGAAACAAAAGCTTTCACTTTTTTCTCTCATCTGGAATGGGTGTTTATACAACATTTCGTGCGAATGCATTTGCGCGTCAACGTGAACACAAAATAAGGAGAACCCAGAAGGTAAGCTTAATACATACCGCGCTCTCGAACCATTCATTTCTTTAAAAGTCCGAGCGCAGGCGCAGCTGTTGCGAGGTTCCGTATCCGCGAGAAGTCGTCACATTGATGTTAGAGGAGCTCGATGGCGCAGTGGTTAACGCGCTCGGTTTGCGATTTCTGAAGTTATGCAACTTTCTCAAAGGCCGGTCATTGGATGGGTGACCAAAAATGTATCATCTCGAGCTCCTCCGTGCTTCGGAAGGCACGTTAAGCTGTTGGTCCCGGCTGCATTAGCAGTCGTTAACAACCACCAACCCGCACTGGGCCCGCGTGGTGGTCTATGGCCCATTCTCCCTATCCATCCATAGGGAAGGCTCGTGCCCCAACAGTGGGGACATATAATAAGCTGATGATAAGAAGTTGTCTATGTGTGCGTTGCTCGACTGCGTTTGTATGAAGCTTCTGCAGTCTCCTTATTTTGTGCCTATGTCGTCCCCATCCCATATCCCCATTCACATCCCTTTCATATACTTTTGGCCAATCTCTCCCTACTCTTTCTTTTTACATTTAAACTCTGCACTCCGCACCATTCCGCACAAACAAGAACTGGTGTTGTTATTTCGTGGCCGGTCCGTATAGACCGTATATCGCGGGTGTTGCCGATATTAGTTCACCATCACCATCTCAAACCAGCCCCCCAACCGCCTAACACTCTCGCTTTCGATCGCTTTGAAAACGAGGCCCTCGCCTCGCTTTCTAATATAATATCGAAAAATAATATCGAATAATATCGAAAGCTATAGCCTATAGCTTTCGATATGGCTTTCATATTGCTTTCGAAATGACAAGATGACGCCTCCTCCTCGCCTCGCCTTCAAAGCGATCGAAAGCGAGAGAGTTAGGCGGTCGACCCCCAGTCCGAACGCAGCTGTTGCGAGATTGCGTGTCCATAAGAGGTTGTCTAGGTATGTGTGCGTTGCTTGAGCGCGTATGTACGATACTTAACTTCTGCAGTCTCCTTATATTGGGACGTGATGTGAGTCACCCTCTCGGCATGGAGCGGCCGGTGGGTGTTGCCGACTTCATTTTTGAATGCAGGATCCCCTTATGACGTCATCGATAACGCCTTTGTAATTCGGCCTCTTGAGTTTCTGATACAATGTTAATGTAGCGCCAAAGGTGTTAATTCGGATATTGGTCCATCGCTTTTTAGATTATCCATCTATACGGTCTAAACAGAAATATACAGGGTGGCTCATTCAAATCGGTCAGTATGGGAATGTCTGAAACTATAAGACATACGAAGATTTGTTCTTAGGAACCATGTCACCGATTTTGATAAAAAGAAAAACTGCATTCATACATTTGAAAAAAAACTGTACCCAGCTCGGGAATCAAACCCGGTTGTTTTGAAAAAATAAACTTACACTTTTTCTATTTAAATATCGATTGTGTAGGTCTTAAGCTGTAAATGTCTCTAAGAAACATGATGTCTAAAATGAATAAAATGCATTGTTTTGACATACTTTAATTTATCATAGTAGGTGTTCGAAGTGACCACCGTTACAATGTTTTTAAAATCATTTTAAAACCATGTGAAGAATTCGTTTCCAGGTACCTATATTTAAAATATCTTAATACGATACACGTATTTGGTCCAATATACATTTTGTACAACAAAGCATTTCGTCCAACAGGTTTTTCGACTAAAAGGCATTTATTTCGTCCAACGTGTACAAGTTCAATACTGTCTGTCTGTCTGTCTGTCTGTCAATTCAGAAATTTTCAGTTTCAATTTTAATTTTTATTTCAATTTCAATTTCAATTTCAATTTCAATTTCAATTTTAATTTCAATTTCAATTTCAATTCCAAGAATTTCAAGTATTTCAAGTATTTCGAGTATTTCGAGTATTATGAGTATTTCGAGTATTTAGAGTACTTCGAGTACTTCGAGTACTTTGAGTATTTCGAGTACTTTGAGTACTTCGAGTACTTTAAATACTTGGAGTACTTCGAGTACTTCGAGTACTTCGAGTACTTCGAGTACTTCGAGTACTTGGAGTTCTTCGAGTACTTGGAGTACTTCGAGTACTTAAAGTACTCGAAGTACTCGAAGTACCTGGAAACGAATTCTTCACATGGTTTTAAAATGATTTTAAAAACATTGTAACGGTGGTCACTTCGAACACCTACTATGATAAATTAAAGTATGTCAAAACAATGCATTTTATTCATTTTAGACATCATGTTTCTTAGAGACATTTACAGCTTAAGACCTACACAATCGATATTTAAATAGAAAAAGTGTAAGTTTATTTTTTCAAAACAACCGGGTTCGATTCCCGAGCTGGGTACAGTTTTTTTTCAAATGTATGAATGCAGTTTTTCTTTTTATCAAAATCGGTGACATGGTTCCTAAGAACAAATCTTCGTATGTCTTATAGTTTCAGACATTCCCATACTGACCGATTTGAATGAGCCACCCTGTATACATAATATATTTCTGTTTAGTTGTTTATATTATAAAAATAATTTTTGTTGAAATTTTCCTAAACATGTAATTAAAATATGGCGTAAAACCGTGTCCTTTCCTAACAGTGAAAACTTAGTATTTCATAAGTAAAGTGCTCCTGCTCTGTTCTCCTGCTCTGGATGCCATTTCAATCAGATTAAGATTAAGTAAGACCAGCAATTTAGGCATATAAATTGCACTTATGAACGTCAAGTAGTTACATAAAAAAAATATAAAAAAAAAATATAAGTACACAATACTACTTACACTACACAATAATACTTAAAATATATAATTTAATAAACAATACATATATGTAATGCGATTCTACTGCTGGTTCGGAAGGTTGATTCTGATAATTGTTAATAAATCGGTCTGATACCCTGTGAGTCTTATAAAACTTTGAGCCGAGATGTATTTACTGCCGCAAAAGCAGTTAGCGTAGGAAGTGGTTTAGCATTGTTCGTATGATAACGCAATAATAAAGCAATTTTTCAGCTGTTTGCACTCCACGATAAAATACGCCTATGAATAAATTTCATGTATATAAAATATTGCAATCATTTATTCAAAGCTTTGAATTATGTATATTTTATTTTTATTATTAATGTGCTATTAACACATTAACCTTTGGCATGCGGGAGCACTGTCAGTGTCGCCAAACAATTAAAATGTAATTGTGTCTGTATTTGACGCAGACGACGAATTAATGAGAGTCTACATACATACATACATACCATCACACCTTTTTCCCAACGGGGTAGGCAGAGACCACATCCTTCCACTTGCTACGGTCCTGACACACCTCTTGCGCCTCCTCCACTCTCATTACTCCTTTCATACATGCTCGTCGGTTATGGGTACTCCTGACCTGACCTTTTCTTAGTACGTCTTGGACTTGTCCTAAGTACGTCCGTCTAGGCCTACCCTTTCCAACAGCTCCATCTACCCTCGCCTTGTAAATTTGTTTCGTTAATCGCCTTTCATCCATCCTTTCCATATGCCCAAACCATCTTAGAATTCCCATCTCAATTTTAGTGACAACATCCTCTTTCACACCACAACGCTCTCTAATTTTGCTATTCCTCATTCTATCACTCAATGTCACTCCTGCCATACTTCGCAATGCTCTCATTTCCACTGCATTTATCCTACTTTCATCCTTCTTTTGCCATACCCAACTCTCACTTCCGTACATAAGCGTCGGCACCAACACCCCCGCATGAACAGCCAGTCGCGCCTTCTCTGACACTTTCTGACTGTTCATAAAGGCATGCAGCGCTCCATTCACCATATTCCCTGCATTCACTCTTCTATCAATATCACCCTCATGCCTTCCATCCCTCGTGAACCTAGTCCCCAGATACACAAATTCTTTCACTTGTTCTACTTTTTCACCTCCAATTAAAACATCACATTCTGTCATATCCTCCTCTCTTTCAAAAACTATGGTTTTTGTCTTACTTACGTTCACTTTCATACCTCTCGCTTCTAACGACGCATTCATTAATGTTACCATTTCCTGCAACTCGTCGGCCGACGACGCAAGTATGACTTGATCATCAGCGTAGAGAAGGCATTTAACAAGCAACCCATCCATTCTCAGTCCATAATCACTATTTTTCAGATCTGTCAAACAGTCATCCATGAATAGGTTGAACAGCCATGGGGACGCTACACAACCCTGTCTAACCCCTTTATGGATGTCAAACCAGTCAGTGTATGCCCCGTTTATTCTGACGCAAGCACTGGAACACTTATAGAGAGATTTCAGCGCTCGTATCAGACAGCTCCTCACCCCATGCGCGGATAACGACAACCATAACTCATTCCTTTTCACCCGATCATAGGCTTTTTCCAGGTCCACGAAAATGCAATAGACTTTTTGGTTTTTGGCCAAAAATTTTTCCGCTATGCAACGCAAGGAAAAAACCTGATCCGTACATCCCATTCCCTTTCTGAATCCCGCTTGTGCATCCCAAATCTTTTCTTCCGTCTCTTTCACAACCCTATTAATCAACACCTTAGCATACAGTTTGCCGACAACACTGAGAAGGCTGATTCCGCGGTAATTTTTGCAGTCCTGTTGTGATCCTTTCCCTTTGAAAAGCGGCACGATCACGGCCTTGCACCAATATTCTGGTACCTGGCCGGCCTTCCAACACAAATTAAAAAGGTGGTACAACTGACTAGCTGTTATGCCTCGCCCGGCCCTCAGCATTTCAACAGATACTCTATCATACCCTGCAGCCTTACCAGCTTTCATACTTTTCAACGCTATCACTATCTCATCCATACAAATGTCACCCTCACCTCCATTTCCTTCCACGGACGGCTCATCTATTTCCGCCACTGCATCATCTCTTTCAAACAAACTTTCAAAATACTCCTTCCATCTCCGTAAGATACACTCTTCCTCTTTCAAGATCCTTCCATCATCGCCTCTGATTTTTGTTAGCTCTGCTACGGTCGATGCTCCCCTAGCAGAACGTACTGACTTCCAGAAAAACTTGACATTTGTCCGGAAATCTTCAGTAAGCCTCTTATCAAACTCATCCTTTCGTTCTTCCTTACTTTTGTTCACTACATCCTTCACAATTCCTTTTAATCTTTTGTACTCCTTTTTTGCTTCAACCACATCTCTATCTGTCGCCTTTTGCATCCTTTGATTAGCTCTTATAGCTAACCAATCCAACCACGCTTTCTTCTTTTCATCTACTGCCACCTGCACACTCTTGTTCATCCACATACTCATTTTCTTACCACCTTTCCTTCTTCTCGTAGTTCCACATATACCCACAGCCGTACTCACTAATCCATCTTTAACACAGCCCCACAAATCTTCAATGTCTTGCAGTTTTTCTAAACCTTCAGATCGCTCTCGTAACCTCTTCACATACTCGTCTTCCACACCCTTTTCTTGCAGTTTCTCCACCTTTACACGTTTCAGAGTCTCATTTCCCATAACCCATCAAGAAAGCTAAACACGCTTTTGGGAATGGGTTCACATCCTCATCCTCATCTTCATCCTCATCGCCCAATTAAAAATAGTTTTTTTCCAAATTTTTATTAAGTTTTTTTTTGTATTTTCTTTATTTTTATTGCGTGTAATGTAAAAATGTAGTTTATTATATTATACTTTTGGGCAGAAAATAATAAAATCCATGCCGTGTATACAATTTCTAGATTATCTAGATTATAGTCTAGTCTACTTCAATGAGTAATTTTTTTTCCATGTATCGACTGTAATCTGTCAGTGTACTAAATAAATAAAGATCAGGAGTGTAACGGAGCTTTAAGGATTGAACCAGGATTTGTCACATACAAGACACAAGTCATCCAACCCAAGTGATGATGATGATGATGATGATGATGATGATGATGAACCCAAGTATGTATTTATCCGTTCGGCTACCGAAAAACCGATAAGATTAAGAAACACGATACGATCTTAAATTATGTCTGAGAACAGGATTAGCAAATAAAACGAGAGAGTACAACGTCACTTTTCAAATTCTCTCCAAGTCCGCGTGAGATCTTAGGGGGATTCTTATCAACTCTGGGGGTTGGGGAGAATATAATTTTTAATACTCATATCTATTATTTTGAATTATCTTCTGGAATAGCTCGATGGCGGCAACTTTCGCAAAGGCCGGTCATCGGAGGGTAACCAACTCGACTCGAACTCCTCCGTGCTTCGCAAGGTACGTAAAGCCGTTGGTCCCGGTTGCATTGTCAGTCGTTAACTAAAAGCTTGTTTTTTAAAAAGGTTTTTTACTTTTAATTTATTTTTACTTTTTAGTTATCACAGTTAACCATGCATTGTCATTCAAACTGAACGTGTATACAAAATTTCAGCTCAATCGGTTGAAGATCTGCTTCAAAATTGAGTTTCAAGCTTTAGAAGTCCGCCGTATTGGATTTAGAGTGACGTCACTTTATTTTTCGAGTTATTCTCAGCAAGCGCATTCATTTAATACCCATATTGTAGGAATGCATTAAAAATTTATTAGTCCGCCATCTTGGGTGTGCGTGCCGTCATTTTGGATTTAGAATGACGTCACACAATTAACCACGCATTGTCATCCCAACTGTAAAATTTCAGCTCAATCGGTTGAAGATATGTGCTTCAAAATTGAGTTGCAAGATTCCACCCAGACAAACATACATACATTGCAAGTTAAATAAAAGCTTGTGAAAAAATAATTGCTAAAGAAAACACATATTCTGAAGTGCAGTAAAACCTTCGCAAAAGCTACCAGTCACGTCACGACATATCATACGACTGGAATACGAGACGTGACCCAGCATTGTCTGGCTCCGATTGCGATCTCAGACTGCTCCTGTCGATGGGCTTATCTGATGCAGGCTTAATGAAGCTGTAAGCTCTCCCCTTTATTGAGCCTGTCATTAGTGCGAGCTCATCTGATTGGACCTTCGTACGTACTTGTAGAGAAATACTTGGATTAACAGCAATCATTGGGTCTTTGGCCCTGTTGTGGATGTGTGTGTGTACTTTCTTTGGAATGGTTTTAGAAATTTAAAACTTTATAGTTTCTAAACCAGCTGAGTGCTTCGACGAGAATTTTGCAACCCACCACATGTTCACGTTCATTGCAACAAACGCTGAATGGAGTCCAATTAGGACACATTTTATAATTTTGGTTTTGTTCTGATGTTATTAGACAGTTAGTTTAGCAATTAAGAGAAAGAAATACCACATGTAGTTTCTTTCGATAAGGCGGTTCTGACTTGACATAATCGTGTCCAAGCTCCAAGCAGTATTGACACACAGACAGACTTCATTGTCTTATTGGTACGCGTAACAGATACCGCATGCATGTAAGCTTAGATAAATCTTATTTGTTGTCAGGTATTAGTCACGAACACTTACAGCTTCGAGCCTAATAAATAGCCGGGCGTTTTGTACAGTTATATTGGCGTGTTAGATTCAAAGTCAAGTGTCGAGACCGGAGCCAAGGTTATTATTTATTTACTACTAGCTTCCGCTCGCAGTTTTGTTCGCGGGAAATTCGGTCTATCGATACTTCCTGAAGGTGATCGCACTGAAAAAGAATAATCGCCTAACCACAATATAAGAAGACTGCAGAAGGTAAACGCGAGCAAAGTACACATAGACAACCCCTCACGATTCCATGTCTGTGAGAGGGTAGCCCTTTCGGTCGCATAATCTCTTTCGTCATATTGTATTTTGGCACAACAGTTTCAGATTAAATTTTTTCGCATAAATTATGATAAGCAGAGTGTTATAAACCCATAATGGTTTCATCGGCATAACTTTAACTTACTATAATTGTCTTTATCATAATTTTAATCAGCATATATGTAAAGAACATAATTGCTATACGTCTAAATTTATTGTATTTATAAGAAAACAGAAATACTCCTGTAAAGAAATTTAAATTGAATTTCGAGGTTTTTTTTTATTAGACAACAGAAATCTTGCTCCATACAAAAATTGTTGATGCGATAAAATAGATGATGATGGACTCGTTTCACAATCACTTATGATATGACATGGCTTTTTATTTATGTATGTTATGATTAGTAATCGTTATTGTAAAAACATTTATGCATGAACATTTGATGCTGATATATCATTATTATAAAAGAATAAGTTATGGGGAAATAAAGTATGCCTAATGATTTATTCTGAATGAACGTTATGCGAAACGACGAGAATGCCAAAAAACGTTATGCAGCCTTAAAATATGCCTCTTTAATTTATGCAACCCAATATGGACACCCGTGAGAGAATCTATGTCTGCAATTATCGAGCACGGTATGTATTAAGCTTAGCTTCTGGAGTCTCTTTATGTTGTAGCCTAGCACACCTTATCAACCAGAATGTTGTACAAGCGTATCATGTTTCTACACAAACTGGCTGTTCATACCATGCCATGCCATCACGCCAGGCGTCCCGTTGGAGGCTTCAGATAATTGTTTCACAAGTCGGCTAGTGATTACGGTAACGGTGTGCCCCGGCGCCGCTGATCTATGCAGATGGTCGCGTTGATACGGGAAAAATAACCGGCCAAGTGTGAGATTGAACCGCGCGGTAAAGTAGTTTGTAAACAAATGGTGCCCACTACATTTAGTAACGTTATTTTTGTTAATAAGCCTACATCCAGATGCAGTCAACGCATCCATTGCGACACCAAGAGTATCACGCCTGCAACCCTGAAACTTCAGTTCGTAGGCTTCTATCCCCGTATTTTCTGGACTTCATTTCCACTTAACAACAGGTGGAATGAAGTCATATGCCGAGCTAACTATAAAAAAAAAAATTTGCAACAATTGCTGCCAAGCGAAGTTGTTGTAAAACTATTCTGCTTGGCATCAAAAATAGGTATTAGGATGTCGTTATCTAATACAATTCCCACCAGGCAAAACACTACAAAAATTAGCTCAGTGAACATGTGAGTGAGTGAGAGTGAATGAGTAAACATTATACCACCAAGCAAAATTGATCTACAAAACGTAGCTGATGCTCAATTACAATTCGTCGCTAGTAACAAAAAGGTCAATAAAGAAAATGAAATTGTAACTTGAATCAACAAAGCTAAACAAACTGTATAATTATACACCCTCAGTAATTTGCACACTGCAAATACAACCCTTTCGTCTAACCGGTAAGCCGAACAGGGGTTGTAGCCTCACACTGCACAGAACATTATGCTGTCGATCCATTCTTTGGTCGTCCAGCAATTACAGCAAACAGAAAGGAAATATAGTGAGCTGAGGCGACGATTTGAACAATGCAGTTTTGTTTCCATATTGTCCCGTCCAACAATAAAGTTGAAGTTTCTGCCCCTGGGGTCGAGGACCAAATCGAACCCTTTCAAATGTCCTAATCACATAATGGCATGTTTGTGTAGGGATACCTTGAAGGGCGCCTTTACAAAAGCCCTGTGTAATTTAACTATGACGTCATTTGCAAGTTTAGTTTGTGAATATATTGAAGCTCGATGTGTCTTATGGGATACAGACAAATGAGATGAGGGTTTAGTGCTCTTGTAAAGTGAAGTAATATATTTCGACTCAAGTAGATGCATTATATTAATTAAAAAAGAGCTGTAACATGAAAATGCATCTTCGAAAAGCATCCTATTAAAGAAGAAAAGGTCATGATCACTTCATGATGATGACACATAGTTTTTCTAACATTTGTTTAAACAAAAATTTATCAATTTGAATTTAAAGAAACTAATTAATAGTGTGATCAACGAAAATTTAAGTTACAATTTTGGTTATCTCCTACAACTACAAAAGCTCATCATTTAACACATGTTTGTTAGAATTGCAACACAGCCGTCATGGCTTGTTGAAACAACACCTGAGTAACGACACCTAAGCCTCACGGCGGCGGCGTGGCGCGAGCGCAGGTTTTCCAAGAGTTGCGTTGGATTGCTCAAAGTGCAGTCACGAGCGGGATAATTTGCAAGTTTTGGCATTTGTTGGTTGCGCTTTTGCCGCGGTACGCCGCGGCTGGCAGATATCTGCACGCACACGAAATCTTTATTAGGGCTAGCTGATTTATTGCTTCCTGACCTATACTTGCCCTGTTTGGTTTTATAGGTAATGGTCTGCCTTGAGTTATTTTGTAGTTGATACAAAGTTGTAGAAACATAAAGTACTCACATTTTTCTGTTTAAGCCTTAAAACATTCTAACATGTCTAAAGGTTCTTCTATAGCATGAAAATACAACTTAACATTTCTTTTGGTCTCAGAAATGCATTCCAAAAATACTTTATCCATAAAAATGTTGTCAACAACAAACATGACACTTACTACAAACATGTCTTTATTTTCGTTCACCGAATGTTTATCATTTGCATTATAATCTCGTAAGTCAAGCTCTAATAGAGTTTAAAACGTGTTTTCATGTATCAGAACATCGGAGCCGTGAAAGCCATCGAAAGTAACAAATTATAGGACTATTAGAGGAACTGGTGCACTAAGATCACTAGCCGGCGCGTCGGCTGCGCGTGCGTCTACTCCCAATGGGCCGGAGACGTGACCAGCGTCGACGGCTATCGGCTTAGAATAAATAAATTATTGTTTAATAAAGCTTGATGCTTTTTTGAAAGAACTATTTCTGTTGCTTTCGCTTCGGGTCAGAGGTAAGCCGTTTTTTGTTTCATTGCTCAACAACACTGGCTTTAATGCTACTGACATCAATATGATGACATTGGAATACCAGAGGGCTACAGTTAGAGCTTGGACCTTAAAGCTTGTCAAATGACTTTCCTGAAAGCGTTTTGGTTCTTTGGTAGTTCTCTTAACATCTTTATTTTTGGGAAATAATTGCTGTTGATCCAAATCCTTAACAGCGTAACTGGATGTAGGAGCGGCGAGAAACTTTTGTTTTATTAAACAATTATTGGAGGTTTCAAGGGGCGACATCACGCAAGCGTTTCCAGACCTTACAAGATATTTTGAGATGTACAAATAGTATGTAGAGTAGTAAACAATCTATGTGACCATAGTCAAGACTCAGCGATTGTAAATATTTTTCAGTCAGTACCCTTGTATTGTAACACCAATTTCAAGAGGATTTTTAAATTTTTTTTCTTATAAGATAGGCATGCATTTGACTACTATCTCACCTGATGATAACTGATGATACTATTCACTCGTGATTTGAACACCCTAATATTGTATTGTGACTACAGACTTTGAAAGAATAAATCATTGTTGCCGCCTCCAGAGTAATTCGTTGGTGGGGTGAAAGGCGTCCGATTCGCGCCTCGGCAACAATCGGCCGGTACATCTGGCTTTTACCGCATTATGGTTGTAAGTGTGCATTTCGCTGTCAGAAAACGTACATGGTTTCATCTACATTAATCTACTTTATGTATCGTGTGCAATTCATTAAGAGTTCATAGTTCTTGTAGTTCTCAAGTTTCTTCGAATAACATAAAGTTTTTATCGCTTTCGGAGAAAGCTGGTTCATATTTATATTACATAACCAACAAAATGACTCGAAAAATGCATTCATAAAATCACCCACTGCCTCTGTTGTGAATAGAACAAAGATCTCGGGCTCTATTCTAAGTTTAACTCATCTGTCTTTATTAAGAAAAATGAGACAGTATTGTTTAAAATCAGGTTTAACTTTGGTCAACGAAACGTTTTGGAATAAAAGGGTCTCTATACTTTTATTTTCTGGGACCTTTATCCCGAGTTCAATTCGCAGACCCCTGCGACATTTAACACTTACTTCCCTGTTATGTTAATTACACATATAAACAACATAATAATTCTTCCATAAAATTTAAATACCGTATGACAAATCAAGAATCATTACCTTAATTAAGTTTAATTTATGCTACATAATAAAGTTTAATTTAAACGAATGTCCAGCATTAGTGAGCTTACGATAAGTGCTCGAGTTTAATGTGCACTATCCAATTAACCGAAGGTTTACAGCGACATGCAGAAAGATATATCGTCGAATCATTGATTTACAGGCAGACGAAGAAGATAGAGTGAAGACAACTCAGGTGATACGATGGAGGAATGGTAACGATGCGGATTCGGGCACAGATAGAGATAGATACTGGTCTTGCCCATTGCGCGGTAAGCAGTTGAGACACACAGAACACAATAATAGTGGGTTGGTAACGGTACGGATATGGGCTCAGGTTTGGATTTAGATTCAGTATTCGTATTCAGTGTTTTGTCTAAGTATTTAGACAAAACAATACGATTACGGGAAGTAGCAGTGCGGATTAGGGCACCAGATAATGGCAGATTAGATAAAGGTCACCTTTACCAGGTGTGGATTGGTGGGAGGATTAGATTCAGGTCTTGCCCGATGCGCGCAGTTGAAGCAACACTCTGACCACAATTCGTATCTTTTTTGGTATTTTTTTGGTGCAAGCCTTTTCGAGGTAGGACAGTTAGTTGCGCGAGCGACGTATTGCGGTATGGTAACGGAGCAAAATCACAATCACAGAGGCACGGATTAGATTCTTGTCTTGCCCGATGCGCGTGAACAGTAGCTTTACTTTGTGGCAATAGAGACAATTCACAATCGTAACGGTGCGCGTTCGGGCACGGTTTGATTTAGGGTCCTGCCCGTTGAGCTTTAACCAATAGGTTTACTTTGTGGCAGTAGAGCAGTTGTCTTGTTAATTTACAATCGTAACGGTGCGCGTTCGGGCACAGATTGATTCCGGATCCTGCCCGTTGAGCTTTAACAAGTAGCTTTACTTTGTGGCAGTAGAGCAGTTGTCTTGTGAATTCGCAATCGTAACGGTGCGCGTTCGGGCACAGATTGATTCTGGGTCCTGCCCGTTGAGCTTTGACAAGTAGCTTTACTTTGCGGCAGTAGAGCAGTTGTCTCGTGAATTCACAATCGTAACGGTGCGCGTTCGGGCACAGATTGATTCCAGGTCCTGCCCATTGAGCTTTAACCAGTAGCCTTACTTTGTGGCAGTAGAGTAGTTGTCTTGTTAATTCACAATCGTAACGGTGCGCGTTCGGGTACAGATTGATTCCGGGTCCTGCCCGTTGCGCGGTAAGCGTACTAAAAGTGATCTATACTACTTAAGTCTACGTAAGTTTGTACGCAAATATCCATTACCCGCTAACCGCGTAGCCACTCACGGCAACCGCTACATAAACAGCGGTTGCGGTACGGGATGTTGCAATTCAGTTGAAACTTGAAAACAATTTCGAATAACGTTTAAAATAAGCGCAACACAAAATATTTGATGGCCAACTACGAGCCATTAAAATGTCTATTATAAAGTCCATTCCATGCCGTCCACTTTAATCATAATAATTAGATATTCCTGCGGTGGACAGCGTCATTATAATTTTGGCTTAACTCCCTTTCGGTGACGCGTCATTCTCCCCACGTACGTCCCTGGGGAGGTCTATTAGACCCCTCCCGTTTTGAGTTCCGCGTAACACAAAATGCAGTGGTAATTACCTGTGACGTGAATACTAATATATCTTAATATGTATGGTTTATGATGACAACTCTTTGTTATGACTCGAACACCATCTGTTACAGAATGCAGCAGAGAGCCAAAGATGCACAAAAAAATTATGTAACCGTCATAAAACTTAGCCAACACCACCTGACATTTGCTATAACAATGATATTAGCGTTATTTTATTGTTATGACCGTTAGAGATAAGACAGCTGATTCCTCAGTTTTACAGGATTCCATGTAAAGTGCTCTTTAACCTTCGGCCTCGTTGCCACTTAACATCAGATGAGATAAAGGCCAAGCGCTTCTTCTTTGTTATATAAAAATATTTGAATACCGGTACATCGAAGTGTTGAAGTGTTTGTATGAAAGCACCACTATGTCAGTCCGTCTTCAGGACCAGAGCTCGAAACCTATCCAGCTGCAGCAAGGAGTGAGACAGGGAGATGTGATATCTCCGAAACTGGTCACTGCTGCACTGGAAGATGTTTTCAAGCTCCGGTACTGGAAAGGACTCGACATCAACGTCAACGGCGGCGTATACATCACTCACCTTCGATTTGCTGACGATATAGTGGTCATGGCTGAGACTCTGGAAGACCTCGGCACAAAGCTCGGCGACCTCAACAGAGTCTCTCAACAAGTGGGTCTTAAAATGAACATGGAGAAGACAAAGTTATGTCGAACTCACGTGTCGTACCCACTCCTCTGAAGGTTGGGGGTTGCCCTTGAAGTTGTAGACGATTATGTTTACCTGGGACAAACGGTCCAGCTAGATAGGTTCAACTTCAGCAAAGAGGTAAATCGTCGAATCCAATTAGAGACTGGGCAGCGTTCGGCAAGCTACGAAATATCTTTTCGTTCGATATACCGCAGTGTCTCAAGACCAAGTCTTTGACCACTGTGTGTTGCCAGTGATGACATACAGGACTGAGACGTGGTCGCTCACTATGGGTAAGACCCAGAAGGCTCAGAAGAACAAAGGTTACGGACATAGCTTGAAGAGTTGCTAAGCTCAAGTGGCAGTAGGCAGAGCACATTGCTCGCAGGACTGATGGCCGCTGGGCCGGAACAGTCCTTGAGTGGCGACCGCGTCCGCGTACCGGAAAGCGCATTGTGGAAAGACGTCCAACAAGGTGGACCGACCATCTGGTAAAGGTCGCGGGAAGCCGCTGAATACGAGCAGCACAAAACCGGTCGTTATGAAGATCCTTGGGGTAGGCATTTGTCCAGCAGTGGACGTCTTTTGGCTGAGGTGATGATGATGATATTTCACATTTACAATTTCATCAAAAACAAATTTTATTTTTAGTCTTCCAAAACAGAAAAAAATAATTTAGTTTTTTTACAATCTGTGTAGCGTTCATAGGATTACGAGAACAATAGTTTTGGCGCTGTTGGAAATAACCCATTCCGAAGCGCCTTCTTTATCTTCAATGCACGCGTCTAAAAATTATGCTAAATCCAGTTTGTATGAATAAAATTTTCATAATTCTTCATTAGGATGAAAGAACCTCTTTGAAAAGGATTAGGGCTTTTTTTTCGGGACACCCCATCTTGCAGAGGATACATTTCTATTTTAGAGTTGATACTATCGCTGACGAATTAACGATCGTGATGGAGTTTTTTTGTTTAATTTTTTTTAGCTCCTAGCATAAAGAAGTAGTTCCGAGATCTTAACAGTTAATTGTTTAAGGTTATTATTTAAAGTTCCGTATCGTAATTAATTTTACTGTTTCTCGTTTTGAATAGAAATAAGTCGGAAACAACCACGTAGACCTAACGGTAACCTATCCGGGATACAGAGAGATACAATCAAATCACTGGTGAAAAAAAAAATACACTAACTCTGTATAAAAATCGTTTATAAAGCATTTTGTATGTGGCATCTTTTTTATAAATCTGTTATTTTTATTTTTATTTCATTCACATCGAATGAACTAGTCTATCATCAGGAAACGGAGCTTTATGGGCTTAAGGTATTTCCTAGCGGTATAGTAAATCTTGCAAATTCACCATTGTTTGACCAGTAATCGTAATTTTTGCCTTTAATCATTAAAAATAGGGGCCAGCAATTGATTTGTTTTTTTTAGCAACAACTGAATACAAACCACGTTCTCTAGCTGTCATCTCGTAAAATTTCAATGAACATTTTGGTAATTTTTTGGCGGTGGTAACTGTGTGAAACACTGGGCTTAAGGTGTCGAAAACTGGTGCAACTACGAAATACTTTGTCATCTATACTAATATTATAAAGAGGAAACCTTTGTATTTTTGTATGTATGTAGTATGTATGTATGATGTATGTATGTTTGTAACGAATAAACTCAAAAACTACTGGACCGATTTAAAATCTTTCACCATTAGAATGCTACATTAGCGCTGAGTAACATAGGCTATATTAAAAAAAAATATATTAAATAAAACACTAAAAACGACAATTTAATTTTCCAATACAAAATTATTTGTTTGTTTTGCTGTCATGGAAACCATAGATGTATTTAACTCAATGGTGGAAACTGTCAAAGCGGTGCGAAGTCCGCCGGGTCAGCTAGTAAGTATGTTAAATATGTGTTAAAAAATCTCATCATTACTTGACATTATCAGTTGCGGGTTCAGATCCCGCTCGTGGAATTTTTTCAACACTTTGTCTTTTTTCAAATTACTTGACATTAATTTTGGACCACAGAGCTAATTTAGGATTCGAGTAATATTCACATAACAAAAAAAGTTTATCGCAAACATTAAAAAACAATAAGTATCTATCGGGAAAACAAAGCAATGGTTGTTGGGAACATCCTAGAATCGGCTTGTGCTTTCCGGAGTAGTGAGGCACACTTCCCCGGTCCAATCACCCCTGCATACCTATACCTACTATATTTAATAACAATAGGAGGAAAATTGCTACTGCAGGCTATCATCACAACTTGCGTGGGGCAGAGCACGCGACCCCAACTGGCAAACCTATGCTGAACCAACCACAAACCCTATCCCGTCCATATACGATCCAATATTCTTAATCTCAAAAGCCGATATAAACTGGCGATTGTTTTATTCAACACTTTTGAATTCGCAATCAAAAAAAGCTTTAAATGTAGCGGGTTAAAGTTTGTTTCTGCATAAGCAGTTGTCACGTAAAGCTTTGCGAAACGGGGCATTTCGAAGCGCATGCGCCCGTTTTGGAGGGAAAAACGGCGTACACAGTGTTGTCATAGCAATGACGAATATTGCACCTTCATTCTTTTGTTCGCGTTAACTTTTTTATAAAGTCGCTTAGTGTAAATCATTTTTTTGATAAGTGAACTGGCTGTGCTCACATTGTAAATAGAGGCTGTTGCATTGCATAAAGCCTTTGTTGTGATTGGATTTTCAAGGTTTATTTACATCTGTGGTAAGCAAATGTTTCATTTGACTTTTGTGAGTGTCGGCGACACGCATCGCGCGCGCTCGAAAATTGAAAGACAATTAGAGCCAAGGGAACCGCTTTGTTCCGTGTTGCCTTCGTTAAAAAATAATGTTTACCCTTGTGAGAGATTACGTTGTGGTTTCTATGGAAGCGAAAAATATTTTTTTATTAGTATACCTACTGAATATCACCTGATTAAAAAGTACACTGCCCTGCCGATAACTTGATTGTGTTTACATATAAATAATCGCTAAGCTTTGTTTGAACCGTGAGCATCGTGAGTAAGTATTAAGGTTCAGGTACCTAATCTAAAAAGACAACATTAGCAAATCCTTAGCGATTTTTTATAATAGTGAACCATTTTTAATTTCATTCATTCATCATAATCAACTCGTAAAAAATATTGTAAATCGAATGATGATTCTGGATTGATGAATTCCATACGCAAGAATCGATAGGTTCTATGGATATTTGCAGAAGACAATAAAATAAATTTAAACACGTTACGAATATACTTCGTTTAATTGTATATTATTACTTGATTTTATCTTGACCTTTCGATTGAAACATAGTGGTATTTTTAGTAATTGGACCATTCGGGACCACCGGGGCCTATCCTACTATACCACTGGGATAATCAGCGTCCAATCCACAAAGAAAGCTGTCTACCTACATGAGGACCAGTCCAACGACACACAAAGTTAAGCGGCCATAAACTAACAGGAACCAGTCCTGTCGTGGCAGGAGCATGGTAATTAGCACGTAATTAATTCTCTGGCGGCGTGTCTAGTAGACTGTATGTACGCCGACACGAGGGTCGCTACTGGTTTTGGTTTAGATAGGACGTAGGTGCTGCTTTATTACCTATCTTGTCTTCGTTGGAGCCGGTTAGTATCATTAAAAAAAAAATTAACGAAGAATTTAATTTGTCTTGAAATAAATTTAAACCATTTAAAATTAGGCTACCGACATCTAAGTTGTAAACGTTTTGGAACAGTAATAGCAAATCTCATGTTGGTCTGGGAGGTGAAAAGAATGTATCAGCTCAGCTGCCTAACTGCCCGCAATACATATCTTAAAAGCCGACTAATGGACAAGGGTTTCAAGATGCGAGCACATCAGCCGATCGGCTAGCAACCTATCAACGATGTTATCTATTCCACCGCGGAACCCTACTTTGATTAGGCTTGTGTTTAAACGCCTACCAAAAATGTATCAGTTCTACTACCAATAAAATTCGAAACGCTTACTAAAACGGATAAATGCTCACCAAATTGTGTTTCCTAAAATATTATAAAAAGGATACAATTTATATTTTTATTAAATGCAATAAAAATATATGGATACCTTTTAACTGCATTTCAGACCAAATATGTTATTTTGTCACCAATATTTTATGCCTCGAGTTTCAATTTGGTAATTTTTGCTTTCTGTTGTCTAATAAAAAAAATAACCTCTAAATTCAACTCTATTTCAATTCAATTCTAACCTATCACGTGACCTACAGGAGTAAGGCAGCTAGTATCCTCAATCATTTGAATAATAGTGTAAAAATTTGGTGAGCATTTATCCATTTTGGGAAGCAAAAATAATATTTGTACAGTCATTTAATTTATTTGGTACTTACAGCTTAGGGTCTAAAAAATATTTCTGCAGCGTTTAAATTATACCCCTTTGATTATGCTAAATGTGGCCTCGAGTTCACTAACGGCGAGTTTATACCTACAAAATTTGATGTTCTTTCCACCCGTTTTGTGAGAATGACATGAGAGTATATAGGTATATGTATGTATATGTAAGTATTATGTATTAAGATAGCAAACTTGAGACCCTGTTCAAAGTCTGCCTCTGGCATGTGGTCAGCTCGTCAACTAATGCAATTCTCGCCACATAGAAAGCTGGCGTCAGTAAAATAAGAATCACGCCACATAATACGCGCTATTAGGCGGTTTCTTGGCGTATTATGCGGTAGCCGGGTTGTAAGTGCCAATTCTGCATACTGCGTTAGCGATGGAGTTCTGTTGCACTTTCTTTGGATTACGCATTGAGGTATTATTCATTTCTTTATTTATTAGAATAACAAACAGTTACACCTTACATGGTAGTATGACAAAATAGAAGGAGAAGAATGAGACGCACTGGGCCCGCGTGGTGGTTTATGGCCCGTTCTCCCTATCCATCCATTCGTGCCCCAGCAGTGGTGATTTAAAAAAATGAGCTGATGATGATGTGATGATGATGATGATGATGACCAAATAGCAGTGCTTCGTATAAATGTATAACCAACTACGTTATTATAACGTAGTAATGATACCTCAGTGGGGTATGTAGAGAGTATCGTTTAAAAATATTTGAGTTAATTAATAATGCATGATATATGGCGCTTTACATTTATTGAAATCTTTAGTAGATTTGTGAGATCACTATTATGTCATCTAGTTTTTTTTAAAGATAATGAGATGTGCTTTAACTTATAATCAAACGGTTTAGTTAATGTTTAGAGTTGAGAAAATAAAAGTATTTTTTAAGGATTTTTACTCCTAGGCTTTAACTACAATTCGGTACTTTAAGTCTATGTTTGCGACATATTTAGTAATCAGAAGTCAAATGTAAATAAAATAATATAACCAATACGTAAAAACTATCCATTGCATCGTGTGTAAATCAATTAACTGTTTATATGTATTGTTTAATAAATTTCACTGTAGTACGTACCATACGCCACAAGATTGCAGTTGCGTTTATCGCGTATGAATAAAACATGACAATATCTGGTTACATAACGGTCCGTTTGTTCAGTGCCATTTTATAAATCATAACGGCCCATTTGAATATTCTACTGTATTTTGATGGCGGTCGTGAGTAACCGGACTTATGACAAAGTTATGTTAGTTTGATTTAACTCGGAGCTCATTTCCAATACTGGATACAACACCTATTTGCCCATAAAGTATTTTGTTTCATTGTCTTATCTCTTAACAAATCTCTTATCTAGCTATATTTATATTTGTTAGAATTTTATTTTTACTATGGGAAATTAGAAACTTTTTGAAGATGTCTTGGCTGTATGTATAGGATATTCCTTTGCTCTTTCTTTGAAAAGATTTGAGTTTAAATAAATTGGTGTCATGCCAAATGAAACACTCAGAGACAACTACCTGAGAACAATAACATAGCTTTATTTATTATTCTGAGCTTAATAACTAAAAGATGAAACAAAACGTTGCACAGGTTTGCACAGTCGCACAGTTGCACAGTTTTGTTTCGACGAAGTGACGTCACGGTAAACCGACGGTGACGTCACTTTTCAAATTCTTTCAAGAGTTCTGTGTCAACACTAATGAATGATGGTATCGGGGCAGTATCATTCATCCTCCATCAAATCTTTTTTAAGTTAACACCTGATGTGTCTGACTAGAATTTGCACCCTGGTAAAAATCTTGAAGTTTTAATTTGTTGCTACTAAAAAAACCTATTTCCTAAAATAAAAAAAAAATAAAAAAAAATTCCTGATGTTAAACACATGTTTATTTGAATATAGCACTTCGTTAACGTTAAGCACCTTGACGCGATATATAGTGTCGATATCGATCGACTCGATACTCATGGGTGATCGATTTTTTTTTTATATTAACACAAGCAGTAAGCAGTAAGCACAGTGCCTTGATCTCACCTGATGTTAAGTGATGATAAGGCCAATGAAAAAAAATAATATATAGTTATCTTGTTATGAAGAGAGTATCACTGTACATACAATAGATGTCAGATTTGAGAGACGTAATAATGACGGGAGGTTACAATGGGTCGAGCCGATCGCTCGTTAATAATAAGATAGGTAGTCGAAATGAAGAAGAGCTATGTCGGATATCTTATTGTCACATATATAATTCTATCCCTTTGATTTACTTAATAACCTGAAGAATGGCAGTTACCTCCTAATCTGCTATCTACCTTACGAGTACTTGATTTGTTTTGCGCGCATTAATTGCTTGTAAATAAAATCAGTGTCCCCCTCTTGCGGATAAGGCCATGCGAACTACGAAAGCATGGCGCGTAGCACACGGTTCACCGAGTTCCGCTGAAGTGTAACAGATGGCGCTGTTGATAAAATCACGTTTCCTTTTTTTACTGAACTTTTCTTCGATCAACAATACACACTTTTTTTGTAATTTGTATCTATATTGATCGTTTTAGTATCTGTTTAGATAGAAGGACTTTTTATTTTATGGGACGCCTTTAGTTTTTTTTTCTATTTTTCTGTCTTTAATGAATTTTTTTTTTCGTATTTTTGTCGCCTATGTGCCCTTGGTATATTTTTACTATTTGCAGAAGCAAATAGTTAAATTTTAGTCCTAACATTTATGTGTTTGCTTTAGTAATTCTCATTATTATGCAACGCATTCTATTCTATAAGATTGTACCTACCTATTTCATTATAATCATCAGCCCACAAACGTCCTACATGCACTTTACTCATAAGCCACCACAACTCAAACCCCAATTTTATGCCGAGATTTAACCGACTTCCATCATTGTCAACAGATTGGCGCGCCCCGATGGCGGATGAATCGGAGGCGGCTCGGCGTCGCGCGCCCGCGCCCCCGCCTCGCCAGGCCGTGCGCCCTCCGGAGCCGCGCCCGCGCATCATGGCACACGCGCCCCCCCGGCTCGCCGCCCCCGCCTCAAACCTGCCCGCGCCCCCTCGCCTCATCCGCCCCTCCGAGCACCTCGCGATCGTGGAGCGCGCGATGGAGCGCAGGCCCGTGCCGCTAGTCCCCACGGTGATGGTGGTGCACGGCCCGCGACCCTCCCTCCCTCCCCCACCGCCGGGTCACCGACAAGTGTTGCCCCCGCCGATGAGGATGCCGGCTCCTGTACCTCACCCTGTGATGAGGTTGCCGCAGCCGCAGCAGCGCAGAGATGTTCAGGTATGTACCCATTAGTAAATATCAATATCATAATATCACTATTCAATTAAACTATAGTTGCCATTGCAGCCATTGCAGATATAATTGATATAAAAATAAGATAGCATAATTGGACACCTGACAAGGAATGTCAGAGGGTGCGGGCTCAAATACCACTGGTGGATATAAAATAAATACTTTACCACGATAAAGATTTTACTTTACCGTGTCTTCACCAAAAAATATTTAATAAGAAAAAAATTATCTGTAATTCGACTGAGTCAACTGAGTTGTCAACGTTTTGGAAGTATATTTTATAACTTTTAACTTCTTAATCCACTTTAAAGAAATACACCGCAAATATTCCGTGCGTTCTGGAGCCCCCGGGTTTGAGCCGAACAGACGGCGAGAGGCCGGATGGTTTGACCTTGGTTCCGTGGGAGAAGGGTCGTTGCTTGTTGTGGGATGCGACGTGCGTTAGCACCTTTGCGACCTCGCACAATCAAGGCACAATGCGGACTGCTGGGTCTGCTGCTGAGAGTGCCGCGAGGCAGAAACAATTGAAGTATGCTGCTTTGAAGTCACAGTACCACTTTCTCCCTTTCGCTGTAGACTTCTGGGGTGTGGGGCACTGAAGTGAAATCTTATATTGCTAAACTAGGGCACCGTTTAGCGGATCGTGGGTACGATCACCGCTGCGGGTCATACCTGGTTCAGAGAATCTCCCTGGCAATACAACGTGGTAACGCTGCCGGTATCATGGGAACCTTTGAGCCGGGGGTGGCCCGTGGTGGTCTTTTAGATTAAGGTCTTAGATTAAAATATTAATTATTAACTTGTAATGAAATATATCCATTACTTTAAAGAAATATGAATATTAATTTTTCTTTAGCAATAACTCAATGACTAAACTACACCATGATAAAAATGCTCAACGTCATTTGTCCCTTTCAAAGTAAGCACTTCTGCTAATGACAGGCTAAGTATATTCTAAAAAGTTTAATTACGTGGGCTCGAATCCCACCTGACTGTAGGGCAGCGTACTGTGATTTTGATTGGTGTAGGGGCCGGTGGTTAAATACGCCAAGATATCGCCAAACCATGTAGGAACAAGGAACGCAACCAAAGAGAAAAAGTATTGCCACACGGCAAATAAAGTATCCTTAAAATAAAATAAATTAATGTTGCTAGTACATTATGCTGAGGCCTACAAGATACTACTTAGTTTATACAATCTTCTTTATATAAAAAATGAGACCAATTAAGATGATAACAAACAATGTCACTTCGGTTAATTAAATATTTACTTTACTTGAGACATACTTAAACTTATTTTTGTCTTAACCTGTCTTTTTATTTATAACCTTGTATTTATAAAATATTACTATATATTTTATCTCTAATACATAAGTACATTCTTAGCCCTACGAAAAACAATTTTCTTGAGATGGCACTCAACCCTAAGAACGTAAAGAAAAAACATGCTAAATGTTTATTTAGTACATAAATAAACCTTGTTGGTTAAAATGTAACATAACGAACATAAGTAATATGTTAACATAACGAACTTATGTATTACAATACATTGTACTACTACTATAACGATTATAATATAACGTTGTGGTTGCACCACCAAAGACGGTATAATTACCGTTATTATAATTACCCACATATTACTTTTAAGCCAAGTGCTAATTTAAATAAAAATTTCATTGTCTTAACAAACTTTTACAAAGTAGCATTTTACTAACAAAAATATACCGGTAACTCCATAGTAACCTTTTATTGTTAAATAAATAACCTCATTGTCTTGACACCTGCCACTCTCCAAATGACCATTGACTTCTAACATTGAACTCAAACATTATCGTGTGTTCATGTTTGTGTCAATCTCGGACATACTATACTTTCATCTGTCATAGTTTCGGCGTTCGTATGTTTCGCTCGCGAGCACTAGCACATGTTGGTGTTTTGGATATTTTTTTACCACAGCAGTGAAGTGTTTGGCCTTTACCTCACCTCATGGTGAGGTGCTGGTAAGGCTGAAGGTGGACTGCTCAAGAATCTTATCAGTTATTGTCAGACAAGAATGTTAGTTACATTAATTGTTTTTATGACAACTGACTTAGGTAAGGTACTTAGCAAGGCAAACTCAAAACAAGTCCTACCACCATCCATATTAATCTGTCAAATATATCTTATCTGTAACAATGTACTAAAATTGTTACCATGGCGACAGTCTTAGACAATATTAATGAAGAGGTAACGTTTGTGGCTTTGTTTGATTGTTTGTATGTCAAGGCTAATCTCAGGAACTACTGGCCCTATTCCAAAAAATCTTTCTCTGATAGAATGCTATATACCTTGTAAGTAACATAGGCTATATTTAATTTTGATAAAAAATATTTGCTATATGGATTTGTGATTTTAAAAAGAAATATTTTTTATGAAAATTAAATTTCATAAAAAATATTTCTTTTTAAAATCACAAATCCACGCGGACGGGTTTGTAATAGACAATATGTTGTAGGTAGACAATCTAGCCATAGCCAAGAGCACAAACCCTAAGTTAGTAAGTAAATAGCATATATACTGTCTCTCTGCTGGGCAAAGGTCCCCATCATTGAAATCAAGTCATCGCTACAATTGAACAAACCCTACCACCAACTCAACCGAGAAACTACAATAACATCTATCTCCCACCGGGAATCGCAATATCCCTGTTGCGATTCCCGGTGTGGACTTAGTGTAGACCACTCCACGCCCAATCCATACCCATAACCTAAGGACCACTAGAAAACAAACAAAAAACTTTTCCAAAAACATCGTGCTTAAAAACGTTGAAATAGTTCTGTTTTTTTGGTTCGCTAAGAGTTTGCTCAATCCACAATTGTTGACACAACGATGCCAAAATGTTGTTATGGCTTTATTACCTGTTTGAGTGTTTATCTAACACAGTAGCTAGGTACTGTATTTTTTAGAAATAGTATCATTACATCCATACAAAGATACACTTGACCATTAAACATTTTGTTAGGAAGGTCAGGAGTACAATGTTTTTGTGCTACATACCTAATTAGTTTTATCGTGAGGTCTGTGTTATGTTATACTATACTATGAGTATACTAAGCCAAGAACAGTTATGAGTATAGATGTTTGTTTGTTTGTTATTATTGTTTCTCTATTTATTTTACAAAATTACAAATTAAAGTTTCTATATTTTCATCATCATCATCATCAGCTCATTTTATACTATTGCTGGGGCACGAGCTTTCCCTATAGTTTCTCTAAACACACATAAAATTTTAACTTTTTCGAGGTGTACTGTAAAAAACTGCTGCATATCAAATGGTATTGTAAAATTTCGTTTCAAGAACATTGTATTAGCACTTCTCTTATTAAGTTACTATTTGTCTGGTTTTCGAATAATAGAAAAGCAAGTAACTATATCAAGTACTCCTAAACTTAAATTGCAAACAAACCAATTAATAAAAAAAGTGGAAATGATCATTGTCAAAGAAAACAGTAGTGAGTCTTGTTGTATTTTACATAGATTGAATGATCTGTTTGTTGATTGGTATCCCCAGGCAAGTGTGAGTCTTGTTGTATTTTACATAGATTGAATGATCTGTTTGTTGATTGGTATCCCCAGGCAAGTAGTTAACTCTAACCAAGTTGTCTATAAAAAAAATTATGACTTGTAAACACCATAGCTTCGCGTAGTATTATCATGAATATCCCCTTATCGCTAAAGAACAACGATTCATTCCATCCTGTATTCCCAACCCATCAGTGTTCAGGGTTTCTCAAATCTTTATTATTAACATTATTTGTCAGTTACTAATGCTTAATTATTCCAACAAAGCGAATCGTAACAACTGTAATAAAAACTGATCTACGAATTACAAAACTCATTCATTATTGTTTACAATGAACTGTAGGTGTCACTTTCTTCGTCCGTATATCTAAATGGTAATCGACAGATGATGCAGCAAATCGGACGGCCGATGCGAAAGCGATACGTGAATCACTGCATGACAATACCTCATTGTTCCGTTTGGCGCCACGCAATATACTTGTATGAGTATTTTTACGTTGTACTAGGGGCAATGCATAGTAGCGATACTTTCATATTCCATTGAAGAGTCCTGGAAAAGAGTCCTTACATTCTTCTAAGTTCCGGTACACTTTCGGCCTTACCATAACTTATCATCAGGCGAGATGAAGGTCATCACTGCATGACAATACCTCATTGTTCAGTTTGGCGCCACATTATATACTTGTACTAGTATTTTTACTATGCTGGTCTTAGGGACAATACATACTGGCGATACTTTCATAATCCTCTGACGATTCCTGGATAACGTCTTTACATTTATATTCCTCAATGTACTTACCCAAACCTGTCAAATTTCTCAAATGAATATTGATCCTTATAACCAAACAATAAAGTTCAAAATTGATTGTAGAAATTTGACAGTTTTGGGTAGATTGACCTGCCGCTGTGTGTACTTGTACGAGTATTTACGAGGCTAGTCCTAGCTAGCATTGCCCTATGCGCCGTACTTTCTTTTTCCTTAAAAGATTTCTGCAGTAAAGACTCTACCCCTCTACCGTATCGTCCATCCTTATACATTTCGGCTAACCATCACTTCCCATCAGAAGAGACGAGGGGCTGTGCACAGTGACGGTACTTTTATATTCCTCTGAGGATATCTGGTGAAGTGGGTTGGTATGTTAATTTAATATTTCAGGTTAGCTCTATCATGAAATTCAAGTAGATACCGTTACTGGCTGTTAACAAACAACACGCAGACTAAGTTGTAAGCATCTTTATAAACGTTCCTAAGTGTGACTCAGAATGCAACTGGCTAAAGGGGCATCTTTTAGCAATTATGCGAACTAAAGTTTATTTTGTTGAGTTTATAATTTATTTATTCAAATTTGTATTTATGCACTACAAAAATTAGACATATGTACCTCTCTCGCAATCTTGTTATAATACCACAAGCCATTCATTGACGGATTTCTCATGACTATGGCAACCTTGAATCGGTCGCCGCATTCACTGATACTACCAAAACGAGTATAATTTGTGAATGAGCTCATTCCATTCAAGTCCGATTGGCTTGAACATTAATTAATTCACGGCGGTGAGACATTGCATTGATTTTTAAATAAACACTGCAGTTTAATTTAATCGCTTCGAAATACAAGATACAGTTGGGCTACCAGTAACCTCAATACGTGACATAATTGGGTCGCCGGTAATCTCACCTTTCAGTGCCACAGTTTACATTGGCAGTCCATTCGAAACAGATAAAATGTTTCTACAAATAAAAACAAAAGAACATATTGATTTCTATAATTTACGCGTACACTACTATTATAGTACTTACTGACGTTTCTCCGTAGTCTGCCTGTGATTACGGACTCTGCAAAGGGTCGAAAATTCAGGATACGATAAAATATTAATTTAACGCAACTAGGCACGTATACATTGTTTAACAAAGGTAGGTAAAAAGGCCCGATGTGTGAAAGTCCGCATTGATATCACATGTAGTCGTAAAGTCTGCGAAATGGCCGACCCAATTTAGGGAGCAGACGAGACAGGGAGTCGGGCCTTGGCCCCTTATGTGTCCCCAATGTCATGTCGTTCGGCATGAGAAGAAAGCTGTTTGTTTGCTAAATGATGATGCAATGTATTCAGAAGTCAATTATTAGCAAAAGTAATCTGGAAAAAAATCTAAAAAACCCAAAGTTTAAGTTATTTACAGATCTAGACACGCGGTAGCGTGTCAAGCCAAGTTTAAGCTAACAGAACTGACGAGCAGCACCGTGTGTAATATTTACTTCTACATGAACTATATTTTACTGGATTGTTGTCCTAAGAGACATAGAGGTGTAAAAAATAATTCGGACCTGCAATATTTTTTATTGTGTCTAGATTTTGTATTAGCCATATTTTCACTCCAAATTGATCCATTGTTAATAAGATTGGTATGTATGGTAATGCTAAGCTTTGTTCTTATTTGTGAGTTGTTGTTTATTTGAAGTTCTTTGACTATATTTATATATTTTTTATTTTAATCAATATGATATAACATGACATATTATTATATAACAAATTGATAACCCAAATAAAACTTTACTACATACCTAAATAATAACAAGACCTCAAGGCAAGACATTAAATATTTATAAATGCTTTGGGATTGGCTTTGATTTATAAATGTTGTGGGACCAGTGGGACATGTGCTTATGATGAAGATGATTATATAAAATCCACGACTCATACAAATGTTCATACACACAATGATGTAGGAAGCAAATCGGCCATTACGCCAGACAGCCATTGTTGAATAAAAATTTACTGGGTCATCGCAGTTGAAATTAAAAGATTCATTAATGTACAATAGATATCGCAACGTCATCACTCCTAAGAAATGATCACAACGTTCAATTCAGTTTAAAATATGACCCACATAAGGGCCCATACTAATGAGTTGCCCCACTTGTGCGCCTGCGTTTGATTGAGTATCGGAGCAACTCCGCATCCGACATTCAATTGGCCACGAAATTAAAGAGATTGTATGTCTTGATTTTATTGCTGTACGTTTGTCCAATGGTTGAGACATGAGGGAAGCTATAACGGTAGATTTGTATTCGATTATTGCGTGTAAAAATTTATTGTTTGGTTTATGAATTCGAAGCGTTTTGGTAACTACCTTCGATTGTCTTTAGATTACATTGACGAAATCATTACCGCTTAACATATTTTCTAAGTTTATTTTTCGACTTTAAAATATGGAGCTTTTGATTGAATCCGTTTTCAACGAACTTGTAAACAAGAACAAACACAACTTATAATAAGTAGTTTTAGATCTAAGAAACAATTTCAATCAACAGCAGTTCCGTGGCATTGTTTGATATTTATGATATTTATTGTACTTTCGCTCTTCCATCAAACTTGTTACCACGTAAAACGTACGTCACCTTCGCAGGGATAGCGTTGCTTTCTATTAGTAAAATAAACGTTAGAATCGTTTCAGTAATTCCAGGGATTACCTCAAATATACATTTTTTATATAGTTTAATACTTTAAGTAAATATGTTTATTTTATTTAATTTTCTTAAATCCTAAGCATTTAATTGTACAACTAATGCCAATTAACATAACCGCTGCCATTAGTAAAGTAATTATAAATGCTGGTACTTAAGCGAGTGCTGCTGTGGAAAGCGCTAATGAATTGTAGTTGGCCAGATGTAAAATGGCCTGCCCTTAAACGGCTGTAGATAATCATTCAATTGTGTGATTAAACGATCGTACGATTCTATTCGCGATAACATCTTTAACGTGACTAGCTGAACTTTCAAAGATACTAAAATGTCACTGGTTACTATGCAAGATAAGTGTCTGTGCGAAATGCGCAAAGATTTATCGGAACCTTTCGTTATTCATTAAGTGCCGCTTTTACTTTGTTTCCTTCACTTAAGAAAATCGAAGTGTTGTCGTGAAATATGTTTTTGATCGTGTCTAGTTTTGGAAGTCTACCTTAATTTATATCATCACTAGCCTATACGTATGTGTCTTCCGCTGGACATAGGCCTCCAATTAATCCCTATCCTTGATTTTCGGCATTTAGTTTGCTGCATGCTTATGTCCGATCGATATCGAAGACTTCATTTCTGTGTCGGAAAACCTCTTATCTTGATCCTTCAGAAAAACCTTGAGTATAGTTCTCCCTTACAGCTTGCCAAGCTACTTTTGGCCCTATTATTCGTATTATCGTGGAATCTACTTTTGGTCATGTTAGTTTTTGAAATTTTACATAATGCAGAATTTTACCTCGAAAACCTTTTGTCCATCTTTGCCTATCCTCTCATTTATAATACATCTATGTATGCAAATATTCACGTTGTTGCTTTCAATTTAAATGTTATGATTTATTTATAAAATGGCATTCAAATTGACATGATATCAATTTAATAGATTCGACTGGAGCATATTAATAAACAGGAATGATGCAGTTCGCGGTTGCGTGGGTTGCGTATTCAATACATTACTATCTGATAGGTTGTCACTATAGATGGCTTATATCGACTAGTTAACATGAACCAGGTCATTGAACTTTTAATTGTATATTGTGCCACAAGGAATACACCCACGGTCTGTCTCGACCCGATCAGCTTTTGTAACTGCAGCGAGTGCAGCTATTGCCCAATCGGTTTCAGCTGAAATTAATTATAACGATTGTGGCGAGAAATGTTCGTTTTCAAATTGACTTCCAGGATTTATTAGTAATTGTAACAATAAATTCTACTCGTCTTTTAACGTTGGATGTCAAACTCGTTCAATAATATGTTACATAATGTTTCGTATCATCCAAGTGCAATAAAACAATTTATTGTCAGGTTAGTTTCGAAAACATGTCATTCAAATGATAAATCAATCCGCCTCAAGTTCCACTCTTTGGGTTAGCGTAGTGGATTTGAGCTGAATTCACTAATATAATCATATATGTAGATAGGCATGTGCCCACTGTCTAGAAATAGGACGTTTATATGCCAATCAGGATGTCATTCAATTTCAATATCAGTCTAACAACGACTTAAAATGAAAATAGTAAAAAACAAAACACTGCTCTGGAAACAAGGAAATGGAAAAACCATTTCGCATCAACACAGTGTTGTCCGTGGCGAAATCATTCGTAGAAAGGCGCCGAATCGTTGGCTGGCATGCAATTGAAAAATAGCTTATTACCTCCGCCCAGTGCGCGGGCGCAAGCCTTAGAAAGTGCATCGAGATCTTTGTAATTCCTTCGGCCATAATTCGTCGTTGCTGACGGCTGCGGCTGCGGGCGTGGTGGCCAGATTGCATTCTGCTTATCCCTGCCGTTATTGAGTTTGCAGATGTGAGCTTTGATAGTTGGTAAACTAGTGTTTGTCATACAAGCATCGATGACTGTAGTGACTATAGTATTTCAAATAGGGTTTACATTATTTGCTGTTCCTGTTTTGTTTCTTTGTCAAGTGAGAATTGATGGTTAGGTATAAGAGCTACAATGAAATTTTAATAAGGCTTACCCGCATTTATTGTTTTATAATTACTTTTGTCGTCAATTATTTACAATAGGTGCGTATTTATTTGCCGATTTTTCTTTCTATTCTACCGATTTTCTTGACATTTTGTTATGTTACAATTTATTTGTTGCATATTGGTAAATAGTGGAAGAACACTTTGACTTATCTAGAAATACTAAAAACAACAACAATACTGTGCTGACATTGCTGTTATGGCAACATGGTATTTAAATAAGACAGCAGACACAAGCGCCACCACCAAAACGTCTATCTAATAATACATAACCTTATATATCCTTCGCTGGATATCGATTATAGGATATCCGAGCCGGAGTCCGGCGCTCTATCTGCTACAACACAAAGGCGTTCAATGTTGTCATACAAGTACCTTTTTTTTGACCTAGCGGAACTCATTACGAGTATCCGACCTTGAGGAGGCCTGACATTTATGTGGGATTCACTCTTCCGCCTTTCCACGTCCCATTAACAAGGGAAGAAGCCCCAAGGAAGTCTCGGCTGGGAAGGGTGAGACGGAGGGGACACCCATCGGTTAGATGGGTGTCCTGGAGGCCCAAACTTCAACAGCAGAAGGCTAAAGTGACAGTTGCGGAACCTAATCCACTTTTAAAATGACCACGCGAGATTAGACAAGTGAACCTAGGCTAAGGAGAGTATTCGTTTATCGAATTGTGTTTCGATACATGAATAAGTACTTAGTTTGCTCATAAGTTAGCGGTTGCTGAAAGTGCGAAGGGCGTGTCCGCCGCGGGGCTCTGACTGCGGCTGATTCATGGTTACATTACTACAAAATGAAGCTAAAGCCTTTTGAGTATCTTTCACTAAAACTTACAAAGGTAGATCACTGATTAAGGGGTAAATATTTTCGGGAATTCGGGAAAAACTAAACAACTGTTTTTGCATAATAATATTTTGCATAATATCGGGTCTGGTTTATTATTCAAAGTATTTATAATAATTTTATTATAATTTTGCATTTGAAAAAGTAACAACCATTCTCAGGAAGCTCGAGTGGGAATAGAACTCACGACCCTATGGTTACCGGTCGAATGCTCTGACCGCTGAGCTACCGAGACCAAAATTTATTTATTAAAATCAGTTGAAATCTTTTTCAGGATATATAATTAATAAATACATTGTATACATTTATTTGCATGTTTTGTTTATTTGCTTACTTTTTTCAATGTTTCTGTATAGACAAATACTGAGTACCTAAGTAGCGACCGGCCAAGTTTCAGCGTTCTAAGTTCAGCTGTTTAGGGTGTGTGATGTGGATGGCTCTTCAGTCAGTCAGGGCTTCTGCTAAATTATCTTGGTATCTTTATATGACGGCCTCAGTAGCCAAGTGGCTTGCACGCCCGACTTTGGGCAGCGCTAACTCTCTGAGGTCCCGGGTTCGATTCTCGGTCGGGTCAATGTCGAAAAACGAACTTTTTCAATATTGTTTCGGGTCTGAGTGGTTGTGGTACCGTCGTTGTTTCTGATTTCCATAAAACGAGTGCTTTAGCTACTTACCTTGGGATCAGAACAATATAATGTGATGTTGTCTTATATTTTTTTTAATATCTAGGAAATAGCTGTTTCCATGAAGCAGTCTTTTCATTCATCGGCGCACGCCTCACTCGTCCATGCGTAGTTATCGTTGCCGACGCTTCAGTTCGCGCCGTATAAATTAGCTATAATGTTTACGCGACCACTTTCCAATGTCAACGCACAATTGCCGCCCACGCTGCGCGCGCGCATGACTGACGGGCGCGTTGAAATGTGCGTTTCCGTTGTGACTAAACGACTTTTTTATTGCATTTCATTTAAAGAAAAGTAATTACGGAGAAATGCTAATTTTATTTTCAGGTGGCTATTTTATTTTTGCTAACCTACTGATAATTGCTTCTCGGAAACTTCGGTGAGCTTCAACTCGACCGTTGAGTAACGATGTTTAAAATTATATCTGAAAATAGAATAGTAAAAATATATTTAGTTTTAAAAAGAGAAAAATGGTTTTTGTCGTATATGAGTTCGCTGATATCAACACCATCTTTCATTATATTCGTTGACGACTTAAGAGCGTTTACGCGGAACACTATCGCCGCCAATGAAAAAAAAACATATCTAGTAATTAGACATAGAAAATCAAATTATGCTCAACAAAATAACGGCCATTTTTAATTATAACGCCGTATTTAACTAAACCATAACATGTCAGATGTTCATTAGGTGACGTGAAAATGCTAAATTACTTCATTCAAATAGTTTGTTGAGCATATTTGATTTTCTATCTCTAATTACTAGATATGTTTTTATTTTCATTGGCGGCTCTAGTGTGCGGCGTAAACGCTCTTAATACGAATAAGTAAAAAGTATTTTTTGACTTTTCTAATTATATTTGAACGTAATAGCGCTTAAAATGTTATGTTATGTTTATTAACTAATGAGTACGTGAATGAGTACATATTAGTAATAGTTGTGATACGAGAAATATACATAACAAAACATAAAATGAAATAAGAAAGTGGTAATTTCTTGGTGTACCCTTAGCAAGACCCGTACTAATAAATAGAGAATAAGCTTGGAATAAATATTCCATGGATTGTTCCCGTCATGTAAACTTATTTGCAATAAAAGATACGAAAGAATAAAAGAGAATAAAAGAGTCCAAACACGGGATATCTGTTCGAAGCTTATACTCCGTTTATACGTGTTTTTCAGCTATTTATTTTCAGATACGAAAATATCTGCTTGGTTTATTATTTTATTTATTTATTATTCTTACCATTTTTATTTCATATTAAAATAAATAATATTACTTCATCGGCGAATACTAATGAAGACGCACCAGATTGCTTACTAATGTCGTATGACAATGGGAACAGTCGGAATGATTAATGGTTATGCAAATATAACTTTTTTACAGCACGTCATTTGATGATCACGAATAACGTACACAAAGAAGCGTGTGTGGGGAAACCCTTTGATATGGTATATATGGTATATTTGCCTTCTGCACGCAATATGCGATGACGCTGTTTGGTTCAAAGAAGTGTATTTTTTGAGTGACTTTGCTGTTGGCCTTTTTGGGAGCTTTTTGGGAGCGGCGAGGAACTTAAAGGGTTCCTCATCATTGATTCAGCTTAAAGCTGTGTGATCGATACACCGTCATAGGATTTCTAGAGGGAATGGCATCACGTCAGCGTGTCCCCGTTCCCTACTAGATTTTCCGAAGGGTTCGGATTCGGATTGGATGGTAGGGAGTGTATTTATCAATTCACACTGAAAGCAACTACTTTCAGTAGGCGTCGTCTCAGTGACCTGTGCCTTAACTCTGTTGTTTGACCACCACCGGTCTCAGACTCGGAGCTCCGGGATTTGATTCCCTGTGAGGGTAGATAGATAGATAGATGTATATTGCTTAGATTGGATGGTGGTGGGGCTTATTGTCCACCTGGTAATCTACTGCCTATGTGTCAACGCTTTTTGATGTTACAACAATGTAGGTAGCATTTTTGTGTTACGCTGGAATAAGTACATTTAACAATAATATTTTAGCCCTGTCCCCCAAAAAACACATAAAAAGTTGTGGTATAGCTAAATTCAGCGTTTGCTGAATAATACAACTAACTATAAGTTATTTGAATTTTTTGTTATCATCGGTAATTTTCAAAAAAAAATTACGAATGAATTTTAGTTATTGCACTTCACAAGCCGCTGTAAATAGTTTTTACTTACGAGCAAAATGCCAAACAGTGACTCTAGTGCGCATTTTTGTCATTGTTATATTGTGTTAAATAACTGTAGTTTGTATGGGATCGTCACTTGTGGCACACAGGAGGCTCTACTTCGATCGTCGTACTCATAGCAGCGAACTTAAACATGATCGAAATGGTAAAATAAAATTGCACTCAGCGATCTAATGGCGAAATGAAACTCGTACAATTCTATTAACTCTACTCAACGATCAATGCAATCTTGCCATGTAAATAATTGAACATCTAATCTCATGTCATGACATCGCTATCAACAATTTCCCAGCATTAACAAATTGAGCGTGAAGAGAAATCGCCATGGCAGAAGTTTCCACGGCAAATGTGCGGGTAAATTCAACTCCTACGCACCTGATAGGTCGCTGCGATGAACCTACAACCGCGTAAGGCTTCGGCCACAAGCACGAGTGTCTTGCGACAAGAGAGTTTCTAGTTCATTGCTTGTTATAATACGGTAGTCTTAGGCAACGGTTATAGAAAGAACGCAATGAATAGCGAAATGCCAACCGCTGTTTTGGTTATGCGTGGCCGAGCGATAACAGCTCATACAGTCTCCTTACAAATTCAAATCAATGGCAAAAAAAATGTTTTTTTGGTTGTTCTTTTGTTTGGTTGTTCTTTATGAGAAATAAATATCTTTAACCTTAACCTTTATATGCAGAACCCTGCGGACCCTGAAAAGGGTTCGTAACGTCAGGATAAATATTAAAAAGTAATGTGTAAAATAAACGCGAGTAGATCCGTAAAAGTTGTTTTATTTAAATGTAAATGTAGTGTTCGCGTAAACTTTAGAAAACAATATATGCAGAATTTTACGATAATGCTAAATACCAAGGTGTTTTCATAATCATCATCATAATCAGCCCGGGTCAGTGCCTCCACCAATGCATCCCATTGAGCCTGATCTTCGCTCCCCTAATCTAGCCCTGCGTATATCTTTGCTCCATATAGGCGGAGGGCTATTATACATTTTTCCTGTTATTTCCTGTTATAAATAACCAAGTGTGTTGACTAATTATAGTTTGATTTTTTTTATTAAATACAGTATGTTTTTTTTTACCATCACGAAAATTTTATGCTAAACTTAAGTCTTTTGCCAGCCAGATCGTTATCATCAATTATGCGATTTGGCTTTGATTGCTGTCATAACGAACGATAATGCGCCGGCAATCGGAATCGAAATCGAATATCGGGTCGGGTCGGATCAGAGCGATGTGTGAGATTCGTTGCGTAATGAATTTGACGAGTGAGAAGCTGGTTGTCCAGTGACAAACTTTTTCTTTAAAGACAAAGCTAACAACCTCCGTGCTTCGGAAGGCACGTAAAGCCGTTGGTCCCGGCTGCAGTCGTTAACAAGTATCAATACGCACTGGGCCCGCGTGGTGGTTTATAGCCCGTTCTGCGTATCCATCCATAGGGAAGGCTCGTGCCCCAGCAGTAGGGACATAAAATGAGCTGATGATGATGCAAGCTAACAAAACTCCGATTCGACCGAAATAAATATGATTATTATTAAAACTGAGAATAGACACTTGACGACTTTCCTCAAAAATTTGCTCTAATTTGACCTTTATAATCCAGCTCGAAGGACCAATGAAAAGTGATCCTTAATCCGCATTTTTAAAAAATCGACCCACTTGCTAAGATAAGTCGAGTTTGTAGTAGTCCACATTTTACTAATTGAATATATAGGTACCATTGTGAATGCAAAATATCCATCTATAAAGTATGATTCACTTAACTAAAACTAAAACTAAAATGTAACGTATTGATAAAGAATACTGTTATTACTTTAGTTCTAGAAGAAAATATAGTGTGGATGCCAAAATACCAGTTAGTATACCCATTATGCTCATCAACGCCCATCAATGCTCAATCATCTTAACCGTTCAATCATTTTAACTGCCTCTGTGGTTTAGTGACTAAGACCACCGGTTTAGACCCAGAGGTCTCGGGTTCGATTCCCAGCGGGGGGTACATGTTTGTATACTCGGTTTGGTTGGTGGTAGGGCTTGTTTGTCCGCCTAGCTAGCTACCACCATCTTATCTATTTAGATGGCGACATATTTATGTCGCCACAACAATTTTTGTAGCATTGTTGTGTTCCGGCAGCTAGAGATAAGATAGCCAGTGCCTCACTAGTTGAGGATCCCGGGTGAAGTGCGCTTCCATCATTGGCCTTATCATCACGTAACATCAGGTGAGATCAAGGCACTGTGCTTACCCGTTAATATATATTTAAAAAAATCATCTAATCGTCCAAATCTCAGCCTTAAGTCCTCGCGCGCCATATGTACGCACGGTCGTACGTAAGGTGGCCCGCTAATTATACCTACAGCGCGGGACGGGTTTAAATAGTATTTTTACTTCTTTTCTTATTTTTATACGCCTTTTTAATAATCAAAGTTTAGATCATCATCATCTCAGCCAATAGACCCCCACTGTTTTAGAAAAGCCTCCCCCAAGAATCTCGACAACGATCGGTTTTGTGCTGCTCGCCTCCAGAGGCTACCCGCGGTCTTCATCGATCGATTCAAGCTATTTATGTTTTACTGCCTATCTTGCACTGTAAAGCGCGCCTTATGCAGCATAATTATTATAATTAATTTGAACAAATATTCCGGTGCTACGAAGCGTGATCTCAAAATCGGTTTCAATTAGCTATGAATGTGCTTATTAGTTTTTGCAAATATTGCAAATAAGGAAGCAATACTACATCAGTTCGACCTTATGATTGGTAATTGCGAGTATTTTTCTTTAAACAGTTTAGAATGGATTGAATTGAGGAACATTTAAATGCATTGTTAAAGAATCTTCATGGTCAGTAACATAAAAGTAATCTGGTATAAACGGTTTTGTTTTTTTTACATTTACTTTAGTATATGTATATTACCGCACAACACGGTCGGTCGAGATGAGATCGCAGCGATTGGTTGCAACTGGCGGGACCTCGAAGCCACAGCAAAAGATCGCGACGCATGGACGTCCATACTGCGAGCTCTATGTCCCTGATGAGATCACAGAGTTTCATCATCATCATCATCATCATCATCATCACCTAATTAGTATACATGATTGAATTTGATTTTCTTTATTATTCTAGTACCTATTTTATTATGAAAAATGAATTTCAGGTAATATTTATTTAGAATACAGCAAGTATAATCGATTACTTTTGCGGGTTGGCGTATAGGTTTATAAATTGTCTTATTTGCTATTATAAAGCAAAGGGTGCCTGCCAAGACCTTTCTTATGTCCTACTTATACAAACCATCAAAAATCTTCGAACAAATTGGAGACCCAGCTTCCCTTATGATAGAAGGCGTAGGTAGAAGGTAACCTTGCAGTCCCCTGAACTATAGCGGTCACGGGCCTCATACAGATGACCGCGACGCCCACGTGCGACAGGCGAGCCGAATCGCAAATTGTACTATCCGTGACGGCTGGGCTCGTCTCACACATTCACTGTGTCTACGCGATGAACCACCAGGCCTCAGTCACGAGAACCAGCGTCTTGCGACGCGTCGAGCGGATTTCTGGTTCATATCGCACACACGTAAAAGCCATAACCTTTATTTTTGCCTGTATATCGAACTTCGACTTCGGGCTATGTGGAAACTCTCCTTCTCTTCCCTCGTCCAGCTACTAAAAGCTCGACCAGAAGAGAGGAAGTCATCCCACTAAAAACCTGGTAGATTGATAATCCTGGCAGAGAGGGGGGGAGTTTTTTGTGGGTATACCTCCCTTGCCCCCGTGCTCTGCCGAGCCCTTAGGGACTTAGGGTGGGGCATGGGGAATCGGGAAGAGACTTCCATCTGGCGTCTCCCTAGACGCAGTGGTAAGCACGAAGCGTTTTCTTCAGTAAAAAAAGGTACTATTCCTATTTTGTCACGAGGATAGCACGATATCATGAATGGCAAGCATCGAGTTCCCCCCAGCAACAGCCCGCCAGAGAATAGAAGCTAAGAACGTTACAGCCATGCCTGCCGTTATACTCAGTCGCCCTCACTATGCCTCGATTCCTGCATGCAATCCTAATGCTCAAAGAGTGAAAAGGCGTGCACAAAGAATCGGGGCGACGACGGTAGCTTTGCCAAGTTCCAAAAGAAAAGGACCGTCAGTGACGAGCCAGAACCGTTGTGGTACCATATTGACGAGGCCTCAGTTCTTGTTAGTAAGTAAGTAAACTGTAAGTTAGCATATACACTGTATAATACATTAATTAATTAATGTATGGACATCGTATTATAGTTTTCTCTAAAGTCTTTTATGAAGTTTACGTGAACGTCACATTGATATAAAACTCTTTACGGATCATCTCGCGTTTATTTTAAACAATGATAATTTAATTTAATTCTAACGTTCGAACCCTTCACAGATTCCGTGGTCACAGGGAGACTAAAGTGTTGGTCGTCTCATAATTAGTTAGTATCTTGTATACCTACCGTTTTTTTATTTTAATCCGTTCCGTTTTACGCAAAAAGGGCTGATTGTATCTTTTGCTCTGGCAGTCGTTTTGTTGTTGCGTAAAAAAAATCTACTCTGACGTAGTTACGGTCAACCGCCATCTCTTTCGACTCGGTGTACCGTGTTTACATCCAATTAATTGGAGCTGACAAGCCACAAATACTTCCGAGTCATCGGACTGGAAACATGTTGATCAGTTTCCGTGATTAGAGCCTTGCGAATACCATAATTTTAAAATATTAAATCGTAGGACAAAAAGTTAAAGGCTATGTTTTCTAACCACCTTGTGGTCTAGTGGTAAGCCTGTCTTAGACACTGAGGTTCCGAGAACGATGTCCAACGGTAGATTCAGATTGGTTTGTTGTTGCTTGTTAAAAGTCTACCTGAGTTACCACCATCTTGTTTAAGTCTCGATGTAAGGACATTATTGAATTCCAACAGTTAGAGATAACATAGCTTAGAGTTTATTTTCCAGGTGAAGAGCGTTTCCATATATTGTAAAGAATTAAAAGTAATTAACTTTTTGACGACGTACGAAACAAAATAAACTACTTACATGTATTTTTATGCCTTTACATCACTTAATTATTGCCGATTTATTAAAATCACGAAGTAGTTCTTTTTCCTGTCAAAAATGTGGTATATTATGAACGACGATGAATATGATAGCCATCAGAATAATTAAGAATAAAATTCATGAGAACACATGTAAAAAGTTGTCACTGATGCAATTCTGATGACAATATCTGGCAACTAGGTATTCATCAATTATTTTCTGTTCTTAAAAAGTTTCGTGCCCCATCAATCATTACAAAACTCGAGAGGACCCTGTCATATACATAATGATAATGAACTAAGTATTATGCCCTCATGAATATAATCGATCGGTGTATTGATTTTTTTACCATTCACGGAGGCAACGATTGTTTTACCGACGGCGTTTTTAATTCGCTGCTTGTAAAGTTGGGTGTATAATGTGTTTTTTTCCAAGGGCTCTTGGGCAATTCTCGTATTGATGGGCGGTGCATTGTTATTATAAAAGAGTATCTGAGGTCGATATTAAGATAACTTCAATGTTGGACGTCGACCTCTGTCTCTGAAAACGTTGCTCTTTCCGTATTAAGATTTGTACGTGCAATTTACAGTCTTCGTAAAAGGGCTTTCAATAACGTTTAGAATTAGGTAACGTCACATCTATCGTACGAAGATAACGATTCGGGAGAAAGGGGGCATACCCACTATAAACCCTAGATATCCCCTCACATGAGAATGTTCATCCGGATCCATCGGTTGGACAATCTCCTGATGTTCACCCCAACAGCGGCCTGCCAGAGAGGTCAAGTGTCCTGCCCAACTCCACTTGAGCAGTTTTCGTTTTAACGTGCCTTCACGTCTGCCACGTCATCCAATACCTTTACTGAAGCATAAAACGTACCGTACCAATTTGGGTCACCACTCACTCATTCCTAGGTTGAGTAGGCTAATTGAGGAGTTTGTAAAAAAGTACTTTACAGTGGATATATTCCACGATAACTTACAAGCTTTCAAGGGCAAAATTTTAAAAATGTTAAAATGTTAAAGCACTTTATTTAAGTATATTTTATTTTTGTAATTTTATTATATTTACCTAATAATTAGCAATTTATGTTAATAAATTAGTATTAGGTGCACGATGAGGCCGTCTATAATTAGAGTTATGTGTATCTAATAACTTTGTATTAATAGTTTGTATTTTTTTCATGTAACTCTGTTGATGGTCCATAAATAAATAAATAAATAAATAAAAGAATCAGAATCAGAATATTCTATTGCTATAAATAGGGTAATATATCTGTAGCTAGTTTTTTATCCAGCCTGGTGTACCCTAATATGCTCCTTTCATAATAAAAGTGTAACATTACAAATTATAATATACAAAACAATGAGAGAGATAAAAATCCGCTCGCTGACATCCTGGATTAAAGTCCGCTCACGGATTTCGGTGTTGTATTATTAAATAACACAAATGGTCGAAAATAGAAAGCTGTTCGTGAGTCTTGCGCGTTCCCATAATTTGTATTTAATCGCAGACATTTTCTGCAATATTGAATTATTGGTCCTGTAACGGCAATCAGAGCGCATCTAACTCAAGATTTATTCCATTCTCTATGGAGTCGTGAAATGTTTATGATGGACAGTCAACATCAGAAGTAGCTGAACGTTTCAGTATTTGTTGCATCAATTTGGTTTACTTATTGTACCCGACTTGGTTGTTGGTAGGGCTTGCTTTAAGTCCGCCTGGCTATTGCCACAACAACAATGTTTTTTAGTATGGTAGTGTTGCGACAGTTAGTAGTAGGTACGATAACTTAATTGGTTTAGGACTTCGGTTAGAATTTTCATTTTAATTTGCGTTTTCATCTTTAGCGCTATCGGTATAGGATGTCATACCGTTAGGTCAAATATTTATTTTATATAAAATATGCTTTCCTCGAATAGTATATTTTTACGATATGTAACGATACAAGACATCTCTTTTATTACATTTTGTAAAATAGGTTAAATAATAATAAAACGCTTCGGTACTGTTTTTATATTACTAGATACAGCATATAAAAGTATACTTAGTACGGTTTAAGTTTAGAGCAATTGTATCGTTTTATTGAAATCCATGTTCACAAAAACGCTAAATAGTTTTACGAAGTTTGACATCGTCGCATATGATATATAACGATTTTTTAAGCACACAGCATAATAATATTAATATAAAGTAATATAAAGAAACTAAAATTGCGATGTATATGCGCCAAGTCGCAAGTATCGGGTGAAATATCGAATGAATCAGTATTTAATTCGCGTCTAATCCTCTCAAACGGATGCCAGCTCTCACTGACCTATAACAGGCCATTTATTAATGGATTCGACGTTATGAAATATAGCAACTTTCTAGAACTGTTCAGGGAAAGTAACAATTTTATGTTTATTAAGGTAAAGTACACTAAAACCAAATGCTTCTTATAAATATGAGAATATATAGAATCTTTAAAAATTAAACTAAAACAAAATGCTCTTTATAAATATGGACCAAAAGCTTTACGCAAGAATTTTTGGGGTAATTATAATTTGGTATAGTGATTATTATTTTTTAAATAAGCATCGGTTCAGAGGAGCTGAGGACTGACTACAAGTTTTATTCACCATTTGAACACATTAACGGAAACGAGAACATTTCATTGAAGCAGCGATTTCTGGGGCAAACGAGGATAATTCAAATTATAGAATGATGGCTTGTCTTGCAACAACACCAGAAGATATTTCCGGAATTAAGATTCGTGACTAAAGATTTTTTTTTACATTGAGGAAGTGCTTGGCCCTTACATCACCTGGTGGTAAGTGACGATAAGACCGAAGCTGGTAACTACATCACAACACGAATCCTTATTTACTGAGGCACTGGCTATCTTATCTCTAACTGTCGGCACGCAACATTGCTACTATAGCGACAAATGAAGATGGTAGTAAGTAGCTAACTAGGCGGACTTAAAAAACTTTACTTCAAACAAAACCTGTCTCTTTGAAGAGTCAAGGACAGCAATAATATATTCATATTTCTACAATGTTGTGATCACCTGTAACGGAAATCTCAAACAACACAACTTCGGGGAGTGTGCGATGGAATTACACGAACTGATACCACCTTCTCCTTTTAATCTTCGGGGAACTAGACGCGGACTGAGATCACACCCTTATGCTGTCAACATACCGCTTATACGCACAAAGCGCTTTGCGTCATCATTTTTGATGAGGAAAGCTAAGGAGTGGAACTCCCTTCCTGCGGATCTGTTTCCTGACACGTACAACCTGGACATTTTCAAGGCAAGGGTGAACAGGTATTATCTAGGCAAGTATGCTACATCCTAGGCCGCATCATCGCTTACCATCAGGCGAGATCACGGTCAAATACTTGCCTATAAAGAATTTAAAAAAAAAACTTGCTCGAGGTAGCTATTTGTGTAGTACCATTGTTGTTTCCTGTAACCATAAAAGAAATAACAACGTGATTTCTTATATCAATATATTATTATGCACATGTTTTTAAAAGTTGTTGCCAATTGTTTTGTACCATTATGAACAATACGCTGTCATAAAATTACCGAAAGCGTAAAAAGCTATAAATCAATAGTAAATAAATATCGATTAATTTTACAAGGCCCTCGCCACGCCTGCTCAGTGCCCAATATGTAGCTACTCGTACGAACGCTTACATTGTAGCTAATTGGTTCTTAAAATTTACAATCCAACCGTTTTTTACGACCAGGAAGAATTAACGCAATATACAACACTTGGCGTGCTATTGCTTGTTTTATTTTAAGTTACCCTTATATTTATTACTGCACACAAGGCGATGTCGTGATGTAGTGTAGCTATATTAGTTGGACTTGTATAATGTACTGAGCTCGATGGCGCAGCGGTTAACGTGCTCGGTCTGCGACTACTGAAGTTAAGCAATATTCGCAAAGGCCGGTCATCGGATAGGTGACCAAAAAAGTATTATCTCGAGCTCTTCCGTACTTCGGAAGGCACGTTAAGCCGTTGGTCCCGGCTGCATTAGCAGTCGTTTTAAACCAACAATTGGTGGTTTATGGCCCGTTCTCCCTATCCATCCATAGAGAAGGCTCGTGTCCCAGCAGTGGGGGCATCAAATGAGCTGATGATGATGATGATGTGTATAGGATTAGTACTTGTAAGTATATCAATGATTTAAAACAGAGATAAAATAAAGAGAAAGCGAATACATATATGTAGGTACATTTTGCCGCACATCTAAGTAGTGTGATATAGCATTCCGAACACTACCTCTTATTTAAGTACAGGATAAAGAAAGCCTTATGGGAAACATTAGTAAATATTTTGGTATAATATAGTAAGAATATTTAACGTGGCGAAGTTAGAAATTCATAAAAACATCAATAATTTAATTTTAATAACCAGTACACTTTTATGTACTATCAACAAAATGTCTGGATATCCACCATTAGGAATCTTAAGAAAGAAATGAATTTCTATTTAATACGTTGATTGCCTTAAAACCAGACACAATAGAAGTTTAATTGTCGCTCCGCATTTGTGCGGGGTCCGGCGTTTACAATGAGGCTTTAACAATGAACTAAAACAAATGGCTTTGACAAAAAAAAAGGTCGGAAGGTTTATATTGGTCATCCTATGGTCATCTTCATAGTAGGCGGAGTTAACTACGATCGCCACGTTAAGGCAAAAATGTTTGTAACTGGATATCCTTAAGCTTTGTCGACAGTATTTTATTAAGTTGTTATTCAGAAACAGTAGTTTCGTCAAGTCGCTAGTAGTAACATCGATGTACGAACGGATTAACCACTATCAGAGAATATACAGTTCTCGTGACTCGAATGGGACCGATCGAATCCGCCTTGATGTATCGTAAGGCTTTATAAATCGATATTCGCCATTTAAGGCTCTCAATATTATGTTCATTGATCTGTCAGATCCGTCAATGTGTCTATGAAGTACTACTGGCCATTCAGGATAGACACTTCATCATGTTTACGATGACGTAGATTAGAGCTATTTGCTTCTAAGGTATGAGTTTGTCGACCAGACGTTATTGATATATAGCTATATGACAATAAAGGCGAAAGTTCAGTCATGTTTAGTCGTTGGAAATATATATTATAATAACGAATAAGTCGTTATAGATATTGTAGTTTTATTTCACCACCGGAAAGCTTAGAATTGAAAACTTACAGAAATAAAACAGATTTACTATTTGACCGTTTTATTGATTCCTTCCAGACAACAAGACATAATTATGTGGAAAACTTTGACACAAGAGTATAGAAACACTGAAAATTTTGGTATGAAAGAACTATGCATTAAATGTGCAATGCATTAAATTTGCAATGCATTAAATAATAAATCATAAAGCTTAGCATACATAACATTGTAACAAGTAAATTAAAATTTAAATTACCTAGTGTCGAAGCTTGATATGAGAAAATATGTTGTAATGTCGATATTAAACAAACAATTTATCAATACTTTTCGTTAGGTTCACAAAATAATTTAAAATTCTTAGTGAGATAGAACTATATTCTTAGAATTATATAGAGAACTTAGAACTATATTCTTATGTCAATATTAAACAAAAATTTTATCAAACCTTTTCGTTATTTACAAAATAATAATTTTAACTTTCACTAACATTTTTGAAACCATTGCATTATCGTTTAATGCCAATAGGAGTTCATAAAAGGTAGATCCATCATGTCCCTTTTAATCTAAGTCCTCGATTACATCCCCGTTTCCATCCGCGGCAGCCTCAAGCCGTCCCCCGGAGGCGCACGACAGACTAATAGATTTCTTCATTACCGATCGCCGACGATGGCCGATACGTATGCATTATCGATAGTACCGCTGCAGCTGCTGAGTTATACCTTGCCTCCAGGCTCGGTATGATGCCTGAGATCCGTCAACTAACCGCTGTCCACAGCCTGATCGACTCTACTATGGGTTAGCATGAGTGATTGGCTTGCAAATATGAAATCAAGAATTTAAGGGATTTTTTTGTTGGTGCAATAGGCTTGGTGCAGGAATATTGAATTAGAATATGCAATTTAATTAATGATGATAAATCCTATAAACAGTGTGAAACTAAATCTGTTTGCATTTTTCCTGTACTCTTGTTTTATCTTCATAAATCAGTTTATGAATGAGCCAACTGCTGTGCTCAGGTCTTTCCATCCTGACATGAACAACACATAAGGAGTTCAGGCAATATCGAGCCCGCTAGCCCAATGCCTGTTGGTGGGTAATATCGTGCCTTTCAAATCACGGAGGAGCTTGTGAAATTTTTAATAGGTCACCCTCACCTAACAGTGACCCGTCATTGAGAAAGTAGCTTAACATTGAAGATGGCATCTCGGACGCGCAAGCCGCTGCCTCATCGCACTTCTTAGCTCATTGGCCAGTAATTGCCGATCAGTATCGCCTCGCAATCTTCACACGTTTGGCTCCTTGACGCCTGCCGTTTATTTTTGTCAATATCTTACATAAGGCAACATGGAAGCGATTACTATGATGGGACGATTATGCGACGATTTCACCGCAGATATGGGAAATAAGGTTAACCTTGTTAATTATGGCGAAATTGTAGCTTTTATCTCTTGATAATGATGCGTTACACGTGAATTATTACTGAATATTGGCCTATCACGTACTTAAGGAAATTTCTTCCGATTCTTCATTCTCATCATCTGCATGTTTAACTTATTCAATGAAAACCACACCACTTACATAACAATGTAAAAAGTTTTGAAAGTATCCTATGATTTCGTATTTTAATTCGTTTAGTGTTTCTACATCGTTAATAAGTTTTTCAAGTCATTATGCAAAGCTTTCAAAATACTACGTCTACCCTTTTAAATAGCAGTTTAATTAAAGTAAACACGCTGGCAGCAATTCCACTCGACTCCATTACACGCTACAAAGTCAAAGGCCTTTCTGAAATCGAATCTTAATCGCCCTCATTATACGGTATTATTCACCTTCATATTGTCCTACTAAGAGATATTGCGTAATTGTTTACGTTCGTAATTGGCGTTTGCCGATGATATAAACCAGTTCTGTATCGCCCCGTAATCAACACGTCATCTTGACTGACGTTAAGTGTCGCGAGTACGCCTGTCTTTCCGTTTACAGTGCTATGCAGCTTTTCGACTTCATTAGGCACCAACTCCAAAGCTGGAGTGGCTTTTCCCTTCGAAATAGAGGAGTTGTCGACGCAATAATGGCTGTGAGGTAATCTGCAAACTTGTAGAAGTAGAGAACAGTCTGATGTTGCCTGCCATGTTAACGCTTTTCTTGTGCTAATGGCAGGTCAATTTTATCAGATGGAGATTTGGTGAGTACGCTGGTTGCACTGCTCTCAATACCAGTAGCGTTTTTATGTAAGTTTTAGTTAGAAAGCGGAATACTTTGATGTGTTCCTATCTACGAAATCTGCAGTTTAAATAGTGAAAAACTTACTCAATTATTAATATTAATATTCCCTAACTCACAATTTTGATTGGGCTAAGTAATTTCATTACCTTTAGAAAAACATCGGAAACGAAAATTTACTTGCAAAAAATACATCCCATTAACAGGATTCCACGATCTCTAAAACCGACGGGGTCAGTCATATTCGAATTGGCGAGGAAAGTAAATTGGAAACCGTGACGTTCTCGCGGCTAGACGATTTGTAAACGTCATATTCCGGCACCTATAACCGACCGGCGAAGTAGATCTGTGAACTTTAACAGTGATAACCATGAAGAGTGTCAAACATACCTGGTCGGTTGTATCGGTGGCGTATGTACCAGCTTAATTTGCCTGAGATAGCAGCATTAGCTGCCATGATGGATGGTTTGACGCGCCGTGTGCGCCCGCGCAGCGGCACGCCCTCGGTCAGAGGTTAAACTCCCACTTTGAGCACGATCCCTTTGCTGTATTGATTTTGCATTCGATCACGACCGTAATCTCGTGAATATCTTTATAAAATATCTTTTAATACCAACATAGACCATAAATCTTTGTGAAATCAATGATCGTGTCTATAAGTGCATACACGGAGATGTTGTTAAAACTGTGCCCCGCGGTACAGATGCATGATTCGTGGTGAAATCCGCGGTCGAGGAAATGTTTACCTGGACGTGGGAGTAAAATGTGTGCAATTTTCTTTATGGCTACATTATCTAATGACGGCTACGGACTTGCAAAAACAACTTTTAACACACTATAAGAAGGAAATTGTGATCGAACGGAGCTTTAGAACTCATTATGTCATTTCCTCGGATGCAGTGGGCGTCCAGCGTTAATGACTGGTTGCTATTAAAGGGACGGCTGCAACTGCTTGGTATTCATAACGGATCATGACGCGACCTGTATCACTCTATAGCTCATTAACAATTCGACTCCTTATAATTGTAGGAAGCTTTAAAAACTTAACTACGACAGCTGATTTACGATCAAAGCTGTGTGCTCAAGCGTCCCGTTTTCCACTTCCGCGCCGCTATAAATCGAGTAATCTTTGCACTCGTGTTTTTTAGCCGGTCCTTTCTCCGGTGCCAATGGTTTGCCATTTAAAAGGATCGTATCTCGTTGACCCATCGGATTTAAAGTTTCGATTTTATTCAGGCCGCGAGTTTTTCGTGGCAACGGTAACTCGATCCAGTTGTTCGCCGCGGCCTTACGCCTATTGTTTCAGTAACCCCGGCCTGGTACGGCAAGCGAAATGTTCACAGATAAAATGAAACCATAAATAACGTTATGATGTCGACACAGAGTTTGCTACCGTTCTTAATATGTGTACGAGCGCGGAATTTACGGGCGCGATCGGTACAGCGCAGCTTGTTTCAAGTTGTATTTAAATCATTGTGTCATGTAATGGTTTCTACTGTTGCGCTAATTTGGCGACTTTGTGTATGTCGCTCAGCTTTGTTTTATTATTGTTCCAGTTTTGAATGATTAGAAAGTTTAATATGGCCGTTTGAATGTCTGTTGCGCGCATAAGCAACGCGTTATCGGACTGCCTAGTGAAAAAATCACTAAAAGGTTAGTTTTATTTTGAATTTGAAAAATACAATGCAATTACTATAAAGAAAAGATGTTCGCTGATATCCTCTTGCGAAGTAAACGCAATTGCTGATAAAACATCTTTAATAACCTTTACCATTAAACGGGGATAAATTCATTTCTGGATGAGATCCAACCGTTGTTACTGTTCATGAAACGAGATAAATCTTTCTCAGTGGAACGCGCAGCTCCACCATTTTATCGCGGCGAGCCTTCTTATCTTCAGTATTCGCCATTTCAAGCTTTTAGGCTGTGGCCTTTTCCACAAACGAAGCGGGTATTGTAAAGATACAATATTGGTTGTCAAAGAAAACGCAGGTAACCCATTTGTATGAGGAGGTTTAATTAAGATTAAAAAAATGTCACGAAAACATTAGTAGCCTGCTGGCTAGCTCAGAACCTTTATTTAGTACACAAGATAAAAGGACGAGATGGCTAAATTTCTAGATTTTTCTACAAAGACCAAGTTTTTCTAGTTTCTAGTATAGTAAAGCAATTTGTATAAGTTTCTGTACTTATTTGTACAACATATACGTAAAGGAGGATTTAGAATAAAATGCGAACTGGCGAAGCACTAGTTTTTTGGAAATCATGGACTTTCAGACCACCCCTTGTACGTGTATTTTGATGTAGTTTTTTTTTGGTGTATAATAAAGTTTATTTATCTTATCTTATCTTATCTTATTTCTTTGAGGATTGAAGACAGTTGTCTTGTTATAGATACTAGAGTGAAGTGGTAGTTCATTCGCTGACTCCCGCACACAGTAGCCGTGGTATCGTTTTCTCACTGCACTCCAAGAAACAGACAGTATTACGGAAAATTCCCTTTCGAAATGCCCTTGATGGTAATCATCTGCTAAGTGAATGCATTCTGACTTAAACGCAAGAAAGTTAGAAACTCAAATATTAAGAGCTACGAGCATAACAGCAACAGAGTGTCTGTTTCGATTATAAATGCAGACGGTTTTCTCAAGCTTTTACATTTCTCCATTTCTCATAATTCTGAGACTAGAGTACTTGGGTGTTCGATTGATTTTTGTTGGAATTCCACATAGTTTTGTATGTATGTAGAAAGTGATTGCTAGAAATTTCAAAATCGATTTTTTGGCATATTATATAAAATGTTCAAATAATTTTTAAAGCAAATTTTGTTGCGAACAAATTACAAAAACACAATTCTGCTCGTGGAAATTTTTTCAACATTTGTGTTTTTTCATATTATATAAATTAAGATTTGTAAATCGCTGGTTGAAAGCGCGTTATTTACGAGTAAATAGATTTATTTATAAACCGAAGTCTATATAAATTTGTAAAATCCAATAAACCTAAATTACGCCGGTAACTATCTATAGTATTGGTTTTGATATTCTCGCGTTTATTATATATACTTCCTGTGACTATATATGCTCTTCAAAGTTTTATAAACGGCAGTTATAAAAAGTGAGTAGATGTTTCATCGTAATACTTATTGGCACTAAAGTTTAAAAAAACAATGTTGTGCTGTTTCACTTGATGTAAACAACATACGTAAGCCATAGCCAAATCCTTTCACTTAAATTTATACTTAGCGATTTTCCACCATCCATCTCTAAATACACCTTTAATGCAATTAATTATAATAACACATTGTAATCTCAAGCTCCAGCTTAACCTCATCTGAACTTCTATATTACTTGCCGTTCGGTTGCCGTTCAAGGGCTTAAAACTGGAAAGGTTTCTGCTATTCCTGCCGCCTGTGGGTGGCCCAGGAAGTATCGGTCGCCCACGACCTCTCATCGCCCATGATTCATATCCATTCTCTAGCTATATTAACTGAGCGGCTCGTCCGTCCGTACATTAGCTGGCTTGACTCCTCCGAAAGCTCGTTCGACAGATTTATTGTCTGTGCTCACATTTTGCAATTGCATTGCTCAGGAAGCTCATTTGAGTGTTGTGTAAGATTGGTGGTATGTTAAGTTGGGATTTGTGTAAAATATTGTCAAAACAATTGTGTTTTAGATTAATTTTTAAAGTTTACACTATTGTTAAAATTTCTTGTCAAAACCCACCAATCCGCTTTGGATGGATCTTCTCATGTGCTATTGTTAATGTGGGAAGGCCTGGGCCCAGCATTGGTTCGTTAATAAGCTGACAATCATAATGACCTACTACTTACCATTGTCATACAACTAACTTGTTGGGTTCATACCCAACGAGTTAGTTTTTCAGATAAAGTAGGATTTTTCCGAATATAAAATATGTTTTCTTAAAAAAGAAAACACTTTATGGAAAATATGAATGGTTCGAATTAACCTTTACACGTAATTGGCTATGTCCAATCGCAAATGACTTGTAATCACCCCCAGATCTTAATCGGTTTGATCGATGGGTCTTAGGAGCCTGATAGCTATGTGAAAGGAAATGGATGCGTGTAAGCCTGGAGACATTTTCGCTGGGCAATGAGCAAGGAAAAATTATAGCTTTTTACAAGCTAATGCGGCAATAAATAGGCGATTAACATCAGGGGACCCGTAGCACGCGCTTAGAAGGTGTGGTGCAAGGTATGAACCTAACGCGTACACATGGAGAATGGTGAACCGACTAAAGTACGGCGACCCCCTTGCGTGATGTCAGATTCTCCAATCAATATGTTGTCCTTATAAACCCATGTATTATTCATGTGGAAGGCATGTTTCCAACAGTGTAAAGTTTATACGCTGATGATCGTCTCACATTGTAAAGCGATATCTAAAAAACCAAGAAGCATAGACACTTTTACATAACTATATTCATCGCAGGTGTAGCTGTTATAAATATTTAAGGGGCTGTTAAAATAGAAGCTCCCTAGCCAGGCGTCACTTGTCTGACTCCCTCTAAAAGCGTACTGTAGGTTTACATGTAAAAAACAACTTCAAAGAACAGTAGCTTTTGATCAATGTTACACTCGATTCAAATGCTTTACAGGGTCGCCAACACGTGCGTTATACCTCTGGTGTTGCAAAAGTCTATATGGTACCGGTTACCGCTTTCCTATATATGCCTGATTACCTACTTAGTGGTATAAAAAAGTTAACACCGTTCGAAAGTATACATATTTAGAAGTTTACGTTAACAGTAATCGCTCATCTCTCCTGCCTTGCAATGGCCTCGCAAAGCCCAGTAGCAGACTACTTTCACTGGGCGCCTGACTACGCGGATTTCGACTAATAGTTTGAATTATTGCACCCACCGTCCTATGCAACTGCGCTGATTGCAGTGAAAGGAATGCTCGATAGCTATTGTGATCTTTATAAAGGTTATTATTGCCTCAAAGCAACTTCGTTATGAACAAAATAGTGTAGTCTCGAACTTTCTTTTGTTTATTACATCGATGAACTGCGTAGATGTTCTGATTATGTCTGTTGGTTTTTTATTAATTATTCTCTTTATTAAATATACATCTTAAGAAAAAGTTTATTTGGTATTTCTATAACACACATACCATCATAAAATAAATAAGCAAAAAAAGGAGGTAGGTAAGTGGAAGCTCACCTCGCCTGGAATCAAAAACATTTCGAAGAAGACGCTTTGGTGTAGCTTTTAAACGGTTTAGAAACCGTAGTGGCCTTAAAATGCCAGATGTTTAAAACTAAAAATCAGTTGGGCCAGCGTGGTGGGTCCAAGCCAAACCACCCCATGTGCTACTGTTTAAGGTCATTGATATTCACACAGCAGTTCTCCTCAAGTGGGAACTCTTCAGCTCAGCTAATGGGCTGATCGTTAAGACTATTGCCTCAATTTTAAACATTGCTTACAAAAGTTACACTAGTATAATTTTAAAACGTAAGCACCTTATTAAACAGCTAAAACGTTTCGCTGAAATACAACCCGTGGGACGCTGCCGTGGGCCGACAGGACAAGTTACTGTTCACTACCAATACCAAACGGGCTGGGCACACTTTACGGCCCCTGCCCACTTTCATCATTGACAATGCAATTCCGAGTGACTTACATTACAATTGATCTGGAGTGCCGAAGAAAGCGCGACTTCGTGTTTCACGGTCGTAATGTCACTGTTTTATTGCGGTGTGCCATAAATATTGGAGCGGTCGTTATTATTATGTACCTTTAGCATTGAAGCTGACGGGTTGTCGACATTTCTCTTTTGTGAGCAAAGAGTTTAGGTGTGTTAAAGACTTGGTTAATAGTATGAAATTCTAAATTCAAAAATGTCTTCTTCACTTTTGGCTACAAAGAAATTGCTCTTATGAATGTCAAAACCAGTCACAACGCAATCGGTTCGTGAAACTACAGGGCGGGATACGTACTGAGAAGAACCGGCAAGGAACTCGGCATAAGGACATTTCTTTTCTCTTTTTCTTCTTTTACAGCGTCAATACGCCTAACAAGTATACATACAAAAATATAAAGGATAACAAAAGCAATCTGTAATAAATATCGAATTATTCAAATTTACATTCGTTTTTAACTCATTGTAGTATTTCTGTTATTTCAAATGTTTTCATTTCAGCTTTCTACACCTGTTTGTATCTTAATGCTGTTTGATATCTGACTTGTATAGTCATAATAGTCATAAAGTATCCATAAACTTCCTGCCGCAGTAATATAACCATTGAGTGACAACCAGTTCGAAAGGAAATGTTATTTATATCACTTAGAAACGCACCAACGAGTTTTATTGCGCCAATTAACAAGATAACTTCGAAAAAGTCAATTAGTTATAGGACAGATTAATGATTGTAGTACTCGTATCATTTGCATAGATTACTAGTAGCTATGCTTTCAAGAAAACTACGACGAATTCTGACCATACAATATCGATTTATATTATATTTTTGTATTTAAACATAGGTATAGCTTTATTTTTCAAATATTTTTTGTGACACACATTGTATATTTTTTACTTTATTCCAGAAAACGAAACCTTTTTCCTTTCACATCTACGAAAAGTAATGTAAAAACAAGCACCACATTTTTCAACAATGCTTTGGAAAATTACTGGTCTATGCAAACTAGTTCTTTTCATTGAAACTCGTACGCTACTCAATTTAATTTTAATCTCCACAAATGTCCTAATTATTCTGCAGGAACATTTTTAGCCTCCTGACTTTCCGGGTTCAAAATATTAAATTTTGCTGACAATAACACTGCCTTAAAAGGCTGCCCACTTTATGGTGTATTCAATCGAGCATATGCGCAGTTTTTTCTCTGGACTCGTAATAAATAAAATGCGGTACAATTTGCGTCCGCCATTGTTTTAAGCATGCTCAATTTCGGCGCCCGCGCAACCGCGTGTTCGAAGTGGTTTTTTTTTGCATTTCACTTTGTTTTTGTCTTTGTATACATTTTTGAGCGGTATAGCTTAAAATCTTGAGCTCAAGTAGGTATTCCTTTCAATGCAAATTATTGGTGAGTCTGAGTACTGTTGATGCTATTTGCTAAAATGAAAAATTACTTTCAACTATTACTGAAGATTAGCACGATTTGTAGTCAGGGTGCGACGTGCGAGTTTAATTTGGAATTCGATAACGTTAACTAAAACTAGGATTTGTATCCGGAGCAATTAAATTCCCTGATAACCCGGTTGTGTAATCACCAACCCGCATTTTTTTTTTATTAAAAGGAGGCAAACGAGCAGGCGGGCCACCTGATGGAAAGTAATCACCGCCGCCCATGGACACCCGCGAAACCAAAGTAATGAGGAAGGAGTTGGATCTTGAGGAGGGAGTAGAAATCGAAAGGGGGGAGGGGTGAGAGATGGGATTTGGCAAGCGTGGTGATTTAGGATCTGTACATACCTATAAATTGTAGAGATGACTTGAATATTTATTATAGAGGCCTTTACCCAGCCTTGAGGGTGTTTCCCCGATCCCATACGAACCCCTCGGAGAATCTAGTAGGGAAAGGGGACACGTTTGCATTATGTTTATGTCATTCCTTCTAGAAACCCTCTGCCGGTGTTATGATCATCTGGCTTAAGGAACCTTTTAATTTTCTCTCCGCCCGCTATTAGAAAGTGTGGTAGCGCTGAAATAACCGTATGAAACTCTACAAAAATTTTTTTTGGGTGTAAAGGCTAATTACTACTATTATTTATTATGACAGAATGTACGACATAATGTTGACGTGATAACAAGCTTTCATTTTATAAACGTGCGTATGTAACGAGCCGCACGGCGGGAGATAAAGTTTATGACGTCATTAGACCCTGCTGACCCATTTCGCCGACCCATCCTTGCTCTAGCCCACTTTCTGCGACCTTGGTACAGAACACGCGGCTTAATGAAGGTTTTACATCGAAATGGCCATTAACGTCAACCTTATGTTAGTGTTCCGCGTAGATTATTAAAACGGATTCGTTACTAGTTTGAATTACGGATCTTTGCTATTATGCGTGGGATCGTTGAGTTCGGTCGACTAACGATAACGATGAGTTTTGAGCTATGTTTTATTAAATTTAGATTGTCAATTATTCTTACATAGCTGTGCCCTGCGGTTTCACCCGCGTTAATTAGCGACTGTTCCACACCTATTAGTCATAGCGTGATGTAATATAGCCTCTAGCCTTCCTCAATAAATGGACTATTCAACACAAAAAGAATTTTTCAATTCGAACCAGTAGTTCCTGAGATTAGCGCGTTCAAACAAACAAACAAACAAACAAACAAACAAACTCTTCAGCTTTATAATTATTCTTACATTGTTTTTTTTTGAGGAGCTCGATAACGTAGTGGTTAACGCGCCCGGTCTGCGATTGCTGAGGTTAAGCAACTTACGCAAAGGCCGGTCATCGGATGGGTGAAAAGTTCATCATCTGGAACTCCTCCGTGCTTCACAAGCTTCCGAGCTTCTCCGTTCTTCGTGGGCTTAACAATAGATAACAACGTTTCCGCAATAAAATTACACAAAATTGTAAAGCTTTTTAATAATTAAATTTATAAAATGTTCAAAATGATTTTTAAAGCAAATTTTGTTGCGAACAAATTACAAAAACACAAATGTTGAAAAAATTTCCACGAGCAGGATTTGAACCTGCACCCTTCTGACATTCCGGGTCAGGTGCTCTTCTGAAATTTATAAATTTATAAATTTGATTAATTAATTAATTAAATTTATAAATTTTTTGTTGAGTTTTATTGAAATATGCTCATTAAATACCTCACATACACTATGTCGTACTGGTGCTCGTTTATATATGTATAATTCTTTTTTTATTGTTTTGTTACTTTAACTTTATTTTCATATATTCTCGTTTGTCTGCTTAAGCAGACGCTGCTTTGTTATGTACCCAATAAGGAGAGCAACTGCTCATTTAGCCTAGTTTTGGAGGCAGGACCAATTTTACCTGTACCTAATCATGCTTTTGTCTATAATAAAGATTATATTTTTATTATATTATTATTATTATTGTGATTAGATTGTTGGTTAAGTGTTCAACCAACAGTCTCAGACCCAGATACATTTTGAATCTTGAAGGTACCAGAGATGATAACATTCGGCTACCCATAAATTTTCCCAAATATATCAAATGTTGCCTAGCTTTCACGATCGTTACCCAAAACTAGACCAACCGTCATTTTTATTATACTAGTTGTCGCCCGCGACTTCGTTCGCGAAGACTACAATATCCCACAGGAACCTGTTACCGAGATAAAAAGTATCCTATATCCTAGTCCGGGAAAAAAAAACACAAAAATTCTAAAAACTGTTGGAACGTGTTCTGTTATTGATTTTAAGTATCCCTAGCAAACTTTTTTCGAATATATTCCATGTACAGACTTTCGACCCTCTTTAGCTTTATTATATGTATAGATACTCGTAGATAGATAGATGTATAGATTATAAGTAAGGACATTTTTTTTTGGTTTTAATTTTTTGGCTGTAGCCAAGCTTTTCATGTATGAATTTCTTTATTAAGCCGTCCAACATAACGGCCAGATATAAAGCTGTGCAGTTTCTTGCGCCCGTTCTTCTGCTCAGCTAAAAGACGTCCTGAACGGGTGGTAGGCAAAAGCGTGACATGGTCAGTTTTGGTATTCAGCCCGACGGTTGGGAGCAACGCGCCGAAATGAGACCTGAATAGTGCCAGGACATTAAAACCCGAACCATGACGAAGACTGGTTGGAGAAACTTAAGCAAAAAAGGCTTCGTCGTGCCCTATCACCTCCTGCGGACTCACGTTTTGTGTGCGACCGGTGTGGCAAGAAATGCCGTGCAGCTATAGGGCTTTATAGCCATCAACGGCGACGCAGAAACTCGCAAAACCACTAGCTCCGCAACAATCATCTGCAACAGATGATGTGGCCCATGATGATGATACTCACTCACTCACATTCACTAATTCATTCAAACATGAGAATGTCCTCACTATAGTCAAGCTTTTCATGTATGGATTTATAAAATACCACGCGCTTTTCCTACCCCCTAATAACCTGGTAATCGATCCGTGGTGTCACCATGACCTCACAGAACTTGACCTTCCATTCGTGACCTTCAGTCGAACTTGAACGTGTATACTTCGACCATCGCTTATTAATAACATAATAATATGAACGCTTTATTGGCAATCGCTTCCGATTTCTTTGTTTTATTGTATACAGATTTTTCCTTATGTTTTTTTTTTTATCTATACTTTTAATAAAGAGGTTAAGTTTGTGACTTTGGATGTTTGTTTGTTTGTTTGTTTGTTTGCGAAAGGTATCTCTAGATCTAGAACTATAGGTCCAATTCCATAAATTCTTCCACTGATAGAATGCTGCCTACCTTTCGGGTAACATAGGCTATATTTATTTGAAAAAGAGTTTCTTTTTAAAATTTCAAGTATACGCTGAAGAAGTCGGGAGCAAAGTGCTAGTAGTTAATAAGCTTATGTTTTTGAACATGAAGCGGTGAATCTATACTTATATTATAAAGAGGAAACCTTTGTATTTTTATATGTATGTATGTATGTATCTATGTTTGCAACGAATAAACTCAAAAACTACTGGACCGATTTAAAAAATTCTTTCACTATTAAAATTCTACATTAGCGCTGAGTAAAATAGTCCATATTAATACTAAAAAGGACAATTAAATATTTCCAATACAAAATGATTTCTTTGTTTTGTTGTCATGGAAACCATTGATATATATTTAACTCAATGATGGAAACTGTCAACGCGCGTAAGCGGTACGAAGTCCGCCGGGTCAGCTAGCATATTATAAATATGACTATGATATTTAATAATTTTGACCTTGTTATCGAAAAGGTTGCCTTGTTTTCCATTTTTCTTCTATATGCAATGACCTGATCTTAGTATATTGTGTGAAGATGATGAAGACGTTGATCTATGTTTTGTGGGAAGATCTGAGCCCAGCAGTGGAACGTTTAGAGGCTGATGACGATGATGATTGTGATGATGACTTTTTAACTTTGTGTTACCGACTTTGTTAGTTGTGACTTCTCTAATAATCTTCTCGTCTTGTTTCAGGTATGTTCCATATTCGAGAGGGTATTTACATATTGCTGCAATGCAACTAGCCGAGTGACAAAGTGCTTGGCTCAGTACCCGAAGGTCCTAGAATACCCAGTTCGGGCAAAGTGCGTTTTGGATCTATCGATATCATAGCCCAGGTTAGTCAACAGCAATTTGCGCTCGGTAGACGTGGTGATGAAGCGATTATCATTATTAGCATATTAATAACCTTTTTTTGACCCGGAAATGCTTTTAACCGCCTACGGGGTTGGTTTCACGTCAGTAATGGCCGGTTTCTGAGGTTGTCAGTTAAATTTTCGATAACTATTGAACAGATACAGTTAGGTAGATTTTAAACGACGTTTAAACGTCACTGCGTTTCTGATTGCGCTGCGAATGGTTCATTCAATAACTATGTAACCGATAACTAGTTCCTAAATCTGTCGATAGATGGGGTTTTTGAAACTAACGATTTGAAAGTTGTTTTATTTATTGAATTCGTGAATAAATCTAGTTGTATTTAAAGTTATAATATATTTCTATCTAAAATAAGTAACTAAATACTATTTCCTTTAAAAAATATAAAAAAAATATGTAAATTTGTTATATCAGAGGCTGTATGAACGATACCTTTGCCAAATCTATGAGAAGAGAAACATAATATATCCGGACATAAGTCAATCAGGCAGTTTCATGAAACTACAACCTATGATGAGAGGAATCCAGTTCGTCGTAGCATTTTAATTTTAACTTTTTGTATACTATACTATACTATTAGAATTTTGAATTTAGGTAGTATTTCGTAGCTTTGGGGATTGATTGAACCATGATTTTGGCATGACTTTTTCAGAGCATTTATAGTCTGTTCGACTACTGTATCGCCGCTTCTATTATAGAGAAATATTTCTCTCTACTCTATCAATATTTGTAGTTCCCGATTAAGCGGCTTGCTCGCACCAGTTTGTAATTAACATTTGATAACGGCAACTCTGTTTCCAATTCTCTAATCTAACACACAAAATAAGTAGAACCACAGAAAATAAGCTTTAAGACATAGATACCGCGCACGAGCAACGCACACATAGACAAAGAATTTAAAACTTTTGCAACATATATTGCATGGCGGACTTAATGCCTGAGGCATTCTCTACCAGTCAACCATAGGGCGGTGCAGAAATGACATGGTAGGTGCAATTGGGTGAAGACAACAATTTAGAAATAAAAATAATATATTATAAAACGTACAGTATATACCTACATATAGTATACAATTAGTATAAATATACTTTTATAATGAAATATATTTAATGTATATTATTACATAAATTACTTTTACAAATATAATACATAATTTATAAATAGGACGTTACTGAGATGATTCTGCCAAGGTTTTATCAAAAAAGAGCATACGGACTTTCTTTTTAAAAGCATCACGACTCGTAGCCATCCTTCGAGATTCGGTGTTCGTAAGAGATTGCACGATCCGATCCAAACCCCTCGGAAAATCTAGTAGGTACCGGGGACACCCATGATGCCATTCCCTCGAGAAAACCTCTGACGACTTGAGGAACCTTTTAAGATTCCCGCCGCGCGCCAAAAAAAATCCAGTGACGCAAAAAATACTGCGAAAAGCAATCAGCCAACTCTCTCCCAAAAAAAATATAGACCCTCTTATAGATACGGAATCTCGGGACCATCTCAAACCAGTCCAAGCGCACGCAGGTAAGAAGTTCTCTGTGTGCGTTGCTCGAGCGCTTTTGTGTGAAGCTAACTTTCTGCAGTCTCCTTGTTTTGTGGTTCCGCCTTCTGTTCGGAGTTATGTTATTGCTGACTAAATGCCGCTGTGATACAGTTAAGATTAGGCTTAAGGGGCATTCTAACAGGGTACATTTTGTTTTTACCTTTTACCGGAAAGCGTTTATGTAACACTTTGTAGATTTACAAGAGTAAAGGAGTATTTATTTCAAAATTCAAAATGTTTTTTCAAAATGAACTTTAAGAAGTGTTTTTTGAACGTCAATTCAAAGTCATGACTTCGTAAACCCTACGGTGGAGACCTTGTATTTTTTATTTTTTATTTTAATCGATACCTAAACAGCCAAGGCCAATATAATCAGTTCTTCTACCGTAAAAAGTTGTGAGATACATGTAATACCAAGTCGGTTAATTTATTCAGTCCCTAATAAAGGACCTTCTGTCTTAAGTTATTACGTAATTAGCTAACCTAACAACATCTTATAAAAAGTGACCATAATATCAATATAAAAAATCTTTTATGTTTTAAACAAATAGATTGACTTGGCCATCGCATGAAAACACAATGTATCTCACAAGTAATACATATATTATATTAAATTTGATTGTTTAGTGCGATTGCCAATCCAATCTATTTATTTAAAAAAATTATATTACCACAATAGAGTTTTAATTGCTTAGGGCACTGATCAGTGCTCGCCGCTGATGAGAGATTAACGGGTGTCACTGGCTTGGATGTGGGTTTCCGTTGTAGGCTATCGACGTAAATCCACTTCTAGGATAGAGAAATTATTAATTATACTCGTATATTTTTAATAAACATGTCGATTTATGTCGAACAAATATGATTCTTGACTGTTTCAGAATCATATTTGTAAGTAATTTATGGGGCCTCCCCCCTTATGTTAATGTCTTAATAATTATGTTACGTTTGTTAAAAAAAAACTTCTCTAACGGGAATTGAAGTCGTCCTAAACTGATCTGATATCAATTATTTTCATATAAATTGAACGTGCCAACCATACAAGTGTATTAGCGTACAGTGCTAAGTCAAACAGGCGTTCTAGCGGCGCAGCCCACGACACGACGCGCGCCCGATATCTCGACACACATCGAACGATAGTTGGTACGGCTGTAATCCCTGCCGTACACGAATTAGCTGCTTTAAAAGAAAACATATTTGTACGGCTGTTTGGTGGAGGCAAGACTTCTTGGTGGGAAAGTGAAGAGTCATGTTTACGGTTTTGTTTTTTTCTAGAATTTGTGTTATGTCTAATATTAATGTAAAATAATGGTGGATTATTAACTGTTAAGTGTTTTTGAATGTGGTCATGCACACAATTTCTCACTTCTAGTTATTATTATAATTCATCATCATCATATATTAATAAAAGCAATATTATCTATTTATTACACACTGTCTAAATGTGCAAACAACACGAAGCCATCAACTAAAAGAAAACAAAAAGTAGAGGCAAAACATAACCACTGTGTTTTTTTTACCAAAGTATCATATTATTTCAAATGACACATGATATGTTCTTACAATATAATTATTATTACATATCTTTATTTAAATTCCTAATATAAGTGAAGTCAATTTTATAACTTAAGACTTTTCTACGTCTCCTTTTTTCCCTTTTTTATAATTAACTACTATTATTTAATGTTCTGATGATGTAAAGGAAACGTCCTATTTTTGGAGAAGTCCTATTTTACGTCCTATTTGTTTTCAATTTTCGGTTGGTCTGTCGGTGGTTTGACCAATAAACCAAAAGGTCGATTGTGCGCGGTTTTTTATAATAATTTATTGTCACAAATACCATGCGTATCTTTCCACTCGACGCAATTTTATTTCAAAAATCTTTCTGTATGTAACTGACCCAACTTAACCAGTCTCGCTATTGAATATAACAACACTATCGATTATCGCGGCAGGCTTCGTGCGATTATACACTAACACGTCGCGGGCTATCAATGTGAGATGTTTGCGTCACTAACTCAGATAGGCGTAGGCGGGTCAATGAACTTTACCTGTCATTTGTTAGGTAAGCCGAAGCTTTTGATAAGTGGAAACCGTAAGCAGATTAAGACATTTGAGAACGATTAAAAGTAATGACAATTAATTTAATTGATGTCGACGAGTTCTGAGTTTTGAGGAGCTCGATGGGGCAGTGGTGAGGTTAAGCAACTTTCGCAGAGGCCGGTCATCGGATGGGTGACCAAAAATGTATCATCTCGAGCTCCTCCGTGCTTCGGAAGGCACGTAAAGCCGTTGGTCCCGGCTGCATTAGCAGTCGTTAACAACCACCAATCCGCACTGGGCTCGCGTGGTGGTTTATGGCCCGTTCTCCCTATCCATCCATAGGGCCTTCCCTATGGATGGAAGGAGAACGGGAGAACGGGCCCTGCTGGGGCAAGAGCCTTCTCTTGCCCCAGCAGTGGGGACATAAAAATGAGCTGATGATGATGATATTAGGAAAATAACTGATTAAGCCAATGCTTGGCTGGTTTTTTTGGTTACTTCCATAGTGTTATGTCATACGGAGTTTTGTTATGGGGATCAGCAGCAGACATAAGGAGAATTACAAGTTAAAGCCACGTGATTACTTAAAGGATTTATTTAAAGGTATAGAAATTTTAACTTTGCTGTCATTCTATATATTTTTAAATATTATGTATGCATGTAAAAACCTACACATTTATACCAAGAAAAATGGCGTTTACTTACGGATTTAGTACAAGGAACCAGAATAAATTATGTGCACCGAAGCTCAGACTTAACAAGAGTAGTAAATCCTTTATACCTGATGACATCACTGCGTTGACCGATACTAAATTCAAAACGCTCATAAAACATATTTAAGTTAATAAAACTTATAGTAAAAAAAATTTTTACATTATTGACCCTGTCGGGCACAGACATTGGAAGAATAAACCGCTTCACCTGAACTATGTACGTACCCTGGATTAGTTTATTACAAAGTACCTAGTGTATTTTGATAAGTTTTAAAATAAATTTCTATACGATAAAATTATAATTAAATAGGAAAAAAACGTATTTTCTGCTAACAGTACTTAATTTCATGTTTTAGTATTGGTCAGGAATAGATATTATAATAAATTTATTCGTTTAAAAAAATGTTGAGAATACAAAATAAATATGAATAAAAGAAATACCAATAGTATTTGATTGTGGTATTCGATGGGAATAGTTCAAAAAAACTTCTTAAAAATAAAAATAAAAGCTGAAAATTATATTTCGTAACTTTTACATACTTGAAAGGTATAATTACTAATGTTTTATTAAACAAGCTCAATAGAAAAGATAACCGATAATGTTTTAACGGACTTTCCAAAAATATTTAAAGAAATTTTTTTTGTTTGCAAGAGTTGGCAAAGGGAAGTACTTTGTCTCGCTTGATTGTACAGCAACCGGACTTAAAAATATTTTTATCAAAGGGATTAACACCAACTACTTTTGTATAGAGTATAGATATATCATAAACATACCTTTGTAATGTTTTTGATGAATAAACTAAACTATAAACCTTAATATTTGATATGCGTGAGCACTAATTAGCGCCGCCAAACAACTAACCCGACGACGTTTCGACCGAGTTGCACCGGTTGACTGCTGTCGCGATGTTGCACCTCCGTTTGCGCATTTGAATCTTCATTCATCGTCACATTATTTATCTAATTACCTCCACACACAACACTTACGGTGTCCCCGTTATGAACCTTTGATTAAAACATTAAGTCCGCCTGCTTAGCTTCCACCACATCTTTACTAAGTCTATCGCCATCACGACAACGTTAGTAGCAGTATCATTGTAGTGTTTCGACTGCTAGAGCTATTCAGTTTCTTAATAATTAATTAGGACTTACAGGTAAGTGCGCTCCTCTCTCGGCTTTATTGTAACTTGTCACTTATATCTCATAATGTGAAATAAAAAATAGTAAGAAAAAATGGGTGATGCAACCCCGATTCAGAGACTAATAATGAAATGACAATAAAAACCCAACCATCATCGATTTGACGGTGATTTCTTCATTAGAATCGATTTCACGGTGGGCAGCCATTTTGAAACAGGACAAATTAACGGTCTTATGTTCCTGGTCCGTGCAACCAGCGGTATTTGAGCCACCAATGTCCCTACAAAACGTTTCTCCGTTCACATTTTTGAAAGCTGGAATCGAATAGTGGGTCTGATCAAATTGGCTGCTGTAATTATGCACAGTCCTGCCCACGCTAAGCACAGCCTCCAATTCTCTTCCCACAATATAGTACGAGAAGCAACACATACAACCAAAATTTTACTACAAAAATAAACCTTATCGCTTAGAAAATAAAATCTTTGTAATTCCCGGCCAAAATGAAACAATGCTTTCACCGCTTCACCATTTTAACATTTCAGCTAATTAATGATCATGTAAACTGTTACACACGGTGTTATATAATTGGCCCGATTCGTATCTAGTAGAGGTAACTGGTTATTAGCTAAGATCGTAAGCATCGAGCGATTATGCATTACATCCTTAGAAGGAGGTGAATAAGTCATTGTTAGCACATTTGGGGTTCGTATTAGAACCTCTACTTGTACGACTTTAAAAAAGGCCTTGTGGTAAATCCTAAAACAGGATCTCTATATCTCGCACTGTTTGAAATCACTAGTCGTTCATACAATTTTCACAAAATATATAGATACCTAATGTATTGTTTTTGGTGTCTTAAATGATTGGCTAAGTTCTCGGTATCGGTCTGGTTATCATGGAAAGATCGCTTTAAAAAGATAAGAAATAATTTAATGGAATTAATAAATTTTCTGGTATTGCAATAAAAGTGTTGACATGCATCTAAAGCAATTATGAGAATAATTTGCATGTCACATATATCTAAATGAAAGTTTCTGCTTACAAGTATAAATTATCTTGGACAAAATCTAATTTTATGAACGCAAGGACGTAAAATATGTAATTTACTTTTATGTTCAGTAAAACTTAGATCATGAAAGTGATATCAGTTCAAAGGTTGAACGCAGTCCCGCAGTTTTCAATGAACTTTCAGCAGTTAAAGGTGAAGAGAAAGTAGAAGATGTTATAATTTTATTGGCAATTGGTGCTTTTAAAATATAAGTGCTGGCAGTAAATGAAGCTACTAGAAACCATGTAGAAGCAGTAAACTTGCGTGTTGGAGCTGTAAATGTCTGAGCGTAATTACTGATTGTATACGACGGAGTATATAAACATATTTGTTGGCAACAGATGGGACGCAAATGGAAATCCCACCCACAACATGCAACTTCTCCTTGTGGTAATGTTAGAACATGATTATGTTTCCATATTATTGTTTGGGAACTGTGATTCATTTACACAACGCTTTCATGTTTGGAGGGTTAGGATATCTTCAATAGCTGAGGCTTCCGAGTTAAGAGCGCTTCCTGTTTCGGCTTTATCTCATTCGATAACGTCTCAATAGTGTTTCGTCTGCCTAGCTGCAACCATCATATCTAAGTCTGTAGCCATAATGACAATATTAGTAGTTAATTAATGGAATCAGGCGTTACTTTGCGGAAATTCATGATACACCGACGCATGCACCGCCGGCGGGAGGGCGGTTTATGTTTTTTTATGTTTAGGGATACCAATCCACTGCTAACACTAGCAAATGTCCAAAGAGTTTTTTTATTAAACTGGACAGTTAAATCAGTATGTTAGGATGCCTCAGCAACTGAAATACGATTACTATCAGTTTTTTTTATAACAACAAATTATACTTTCTGTATATTCATAGCTATTTATATTATAGCTAGCATATTTAAATATACGCTCCATGCATGGAAATATGGTTGCAAACAACAACTTTAGTAAAAAAGTCAACTGTGACGATATTTGTATGATCGCATTTTGTTTCTCACGCGTTTCCATATTTATTTGTATCAGTTTACCGTCTGATTTCTCCGATCCGCGTCGATGCTTCTACGTACACTGCAGTTGCATTAATTAATGCTCAACACCCACACGTATGCCACATAATAAAGAGACTGTAGAAGGTAATCTTCATGCAAGCCCGCTCGAGCAATCCACATATAGCAATCCACAACCTCTCACGAAATCTCGTAACAGCAGCGCTCGGACTGTTGCGAGCGTTCCGTGATCCGTGTCCGTGCAAGAGTCTGTTTTTTATGTTAAAAGGAAGCAAACGAGTAGGCAGGTGACCCTTGAGGAAGGAGTTGGATCTTGAGTAGGAATTGGAAGGGGGGAGGGGTGAGAGATGGGCCTCCGATACTTTCACTCACCGGACGAAACACAACAGCAACGAGTGCCATTGTTTCACGCCGATATTCTGTGAGAGGGTGGTATTACGCCGGGCGAACTTGCCCATTTCGTGCTGCAACGCAGCGTGGCTCTACCACTCAGACAGTGTCACTCATTTAGCACCACCCAGGGGTCACGTGTAGGGTCTCAAGGATAAACCCACGGACGCGAGTAACATTTACCCCTATGTGTGCGTTGCTCGAGCGTGGTGTCTATTAAGCTCACCTTCTGGGTCTTCTTTATTTTGTGCGTATGCGTAGAAAGTTCACCCGGCTATCTGCGTGTCAGCTGGCAAGGGTGGGTGTAATGAAAGCCTTAAGTACTTACTCGCCATAGAATTTGCAATTAGTAATGCTGCGTATAAATTTAAGTCTTATGGAGCTGGCTTTTGGAAGTTTCACTTGGGCGCAACCACTCCTATTGGGGCACTTTGGTCACAGTAAAATTTGGTAATGAATTTAAAGTTCCATATCATGCAATGTGAAATTTTATTGACACGAATGTTTCAATGTATACTTGTTACTTGGTTATGTTATGTTTTTATTCATGCCTATTTTGATATTTTAATTTTGATTTTGATCAATAATGAAAATCTTGAATAGAAATGCTCATAGGAATCCGTTTTATCCGTTTATATATATTTTATTTAAAGAGATTTTATTCAATGAAATCTTCTTTTCAGTGTCATAAATTTTTCTAATCTCTAAAATAAAACAATCCAATTGTATTGTCTTGTTTTGTTTTATTTTGTATTGTACTGTATTGTGATATTTGTAATAGTTATGATATTGATAAACTTTTTCTATCTATCTATCTAAAAATCACTAGGAATTTTTATGCAACAAACTAAATACCACAAATTTTTCGAGGTCTTCTCCAAGATATCTACAGTTATTTTATTTGGCTAAATAACGTGGATCACACTGGAGCAAAGGCTGAATGTGCCTTACCCGAGGTGTGCGCCTATTTTAGCCATAGCCTATTTTAAGCCTTTAATAATTCTATTTTTTCTCATTTCAATCCGACGAACCTCGTAAGTAATGAGATTATGGGTTGTTGTGCTACACATTTGTTCATGCCAAGAATCGTCCGACTTCCAAACCCAATGGCGTATCTAGACTCTCGTCTACATTCTGCTGTCTGCAAGCAAAAACTCTTAAAATAGAATCCCCTGACTAATGACACTGAATTAAAACCAAAAACCCCCAGGCTTTACCTCCATAAATTCGCTTTACAAACTCAGTTAGCTTCTAGCATAACTTACGTCTGTGGCACACAAGGAAGTTGCAAATTGCTTTTGAGTTATCGCCTACAACCCTGTGAGAGATGTTGAGCGGAAACACTATCGATACTGGTTGTATGTTTGTATATCGCGAACATCTGCAACGCTACTGGTATGGTAGCACCGGGTGTCGTATATTATAGAGATAAGATTTACCTCTAATTGAATTGCTATCTAGAAATATTCGATAGTAGCGTTATTGAATACTTTCCGTCGTTGTCACCGATTTGCAGTATCCATGATTCTAACGCGGATAAATTGATGACACGTGGTCCCGCAAACATGAGGTCTTACAAACGAGACGTGAAGAAGCATATTGCGGGTCTGGATGGTGAGGAGAGGATATGTAATGTTGCATGCAAACCATGCTATGTTTACTGTACTCGCGCTTCTAATCCATTTCCTCGGTAGAAATGAAGGGCAATATATGGGAAAATCAAAAAAATATTATTTTAAAATTTACATTAGTTGGCTAAAAAAAATCATCATCATCATCATCATCATCATCATCATCATCATCATCATCATCATCATCATCATCTCAGCCCAAAGATCCACTGATAGACAAAGGCCTTCCACAAGGATCTCCACTATTAACTCCACTATTGACGTCTAAACAAATATTGCTAAAAAAATGTTTTATGGCTTGGGAAAGAGAAGAGTCAGGTTTAAAGATTTGTTTTATTTTTATAATATAGCATGTTCATCGAAATTTTATGTGAAATAATGGTGGATAAGTAACCGTTAAGTGTTTGTAAACGTGCATGAGGGTTGGCAAACGAAAAAAATTGCAATTAAGTTTAAAAATGTCTTCACTTTACGAATTGTCTTAAGAATGCTATGTTGTAAGATCTAAGTAAAGTCCTATATTTACTAAAACTAAAGGGGAAATATCATTTAACATTCATCATCTATTATCACTAATTATAATCTGATATTAAATTCGGGAAGTTTTACTTTAACTTTGACACTGAAGAACGCACTAACTAAGCCATATAGTAATAAACAAAATATTGCTTACGAATAACTAGACAAAAAAACTAACATGAGATGTTTTTTTTATTAAATTTACTAATCTTACATTATTCAGTTTGATGTATTGCATAATACATAAGTAATTCAGACAGGGCCCAGACAACTTTCTACCGAAGTCAGATTAAGCCATTAAGCTATAAAATAGTGTATTGTTGTCACGGTGAGTTATTCTCGATAGCCGCCCGATTGTGTCGCAGTGGATCACCCGTATCAAGCGTATCGATATTATCGATAGAAACGAAAATGGTAATGGATAACCATAAAATTATGCGCAATATTTAACGGGCGATTTTGCTAATCTCTTACAATTTATGCAGGGTTACTGCTTCTTATGTATATACTATACGATACTATACTATACGATTTGGGTACCTGAATTGACTGTCCCAAGAACATTTTTGAATGTTTATATCAGTTTAGTTTTTTGAGAAATAAAACTTTCAATGTTTTCCACAGTCTCATTGAGTCTCTGAATGACAATAGCTTTGCATTTCCAAAGTCCATGTTTACAATGAATGAACCCTCATTAATTAGCGGTGAACAAACAATGCAAGCTGCTTAACGCTGCGCTATCGTTACGATCTATCGACTGCTGCCCTTCCCTACCACAGCGACGTTTCGTTTTACGGTTGTTTTATTGTCTTTGTTTAAATGTCTCTATCGCTTTAAAAGTGCGAGGTCAAAGGCCGAATGACAAAACGTCTGTTTATCTTGATATTGTCATAGACAAATCGAGTAAACAGCATGGTTTTCATTCATTAAAAGCTTATTTATTTCTGTATATCTAAAGATATGGTGATATTGATTAAGTTAATTAATATAAGTACTTAAATATGTAAGTTTTTAATTGTTTCCAAAATGGTCAAATGCTCATGTCTGTTAGATACATTGTGATAAATTTTGTAATGTGAATGAGGCAATTAGTTTACCTTTATTACATTATTATATATTTTTTTTATAAAAATTGTCCTAATTTTGTTTTTTCTGTCCCTTTAATGTTAATACATGCATGCATGTTAATAATATTTCTTAGTTATTGAATGTCATTAATAACAATAACACGAATGTGGAAAAAAGTTCTAACCAGCTCGCCGAAATTATTCAACACTTTTTACTTTTAACCACGATAGCTCAACTGCAAGAGCACCTGTCCCGGTATGTCAGAAGGGTGCAGGTTCAAATCCTGCTCGTGAAATTTTTTCAACATTTGTGTTTTTGTAATTTGTTCGCAACAAAAATTGCGTTAAAAATTATTTGAACATTTGTCATCAATAAATTAAAATAAAAACGTTCAATTTACAACTTATTTTAGAATTCATCACCGTAATAATAACTTGTTACCGTTTTTATGCTTTCAGTATATCATTTTCTAGAGCTGCCGCACTAATAGACAATACATAAAATGTCACTTCGTCCTGTTTGTTGCAGCCAACGTTTCTCGTCTTAATTTCATGCGGATCGATTCAGGACTATTTTCCGGGTGACGAGCGTCGGGTTGATGCAGCAAATCAGGCTTAGCCGACGGCTGGACGCTAATGCTGCGCCTGCGCACACAGGGTTGGCAGCCGTTGTTTAACAATATTGTTAGTCTCTCAAGACGTATTATTTTAAATACCCTATACTTAGTGCTAAGTGTGTTTTTTTTTGCCATTCGATCACGTTTATGAAAATGTTGTGGCAACGAAGACTAGCACTAAGCACTCTGATGTTAGCATTCTGCCTTGAATTCGACTAGCTGGCGATCACTCCAATATCTAATACTGATGGTAAACAGCATTGTTTTAATTTTAATGTGTTCCGGTTTAAGAAGTACTAAGTGCAGTGAAATTGCAAGTACTGCATCAGACCATTAGGGCCGTGTGCTCGTTGCCGATTTTGTATCATAAAACAAAACGTATAAAAAACCTGCATTCATAATAATTTTACTCGAACTTTCTCGAGTATGTATAATATTTCGTATGGATAAGCTTTTACAACATACTAATTATTTATCTACTCCCTTATAATATTAGAACTGCACAGTTCCAACCCTGTGCGTATTGACTTATTCCCAGATTTATGCATTCGAATCCACCCACCATTGCGCAGGATTGGGTTGCCTCGAGAATTTTGACGTCTTCCGTTATCCTGACGCGCGTGTCTAATTGTTCCTTAGTTTATAAGGCTCAGCCTATTGAGCAGCTTATAATAACTTATTCATATAAGAGTTCTTGGTTAGTTCCTATAAAGCCAGGTTGAAGATTTTGAACTACTCGATATGTATGTTAAATGCCACTAAAACGTATACTATAGGTTTTATTCGTATCTATCATCAGCTCATTTTTCTGCCCCCACTGCTGGGGCACGAGCCTTCCCTATGGATGGATAGGGACAGCGGGTCATAAACCACAACGCGGGCCCAGTGCGGATTGGTGGTTGTTAACGACTGCCTTCCGAAGCATGAAAGAGTTCGAGATGATAATTTTTTGGTCACTCATCAGATGACCGGCCTTTGCGAAGTAGCTTTACCTTAGCAATCGCAGACCGAGCGCCTGAACCACTGCGCCTTATACTTGACGTAGTAATTGTTTAAAATGCTGAGCAAAATGTCATTCTGTCTCATATCAAACATCTTACGCAACATAATAAGATTCTATTTGTTTTATGCACATTCCCGTGCAAGGGCAACCCATACAAATATAAATAAGTTACAACAGAAATCCGACATGGCTCTTAAATGTAAAGAGTACAAAAATATTATATCAAAGTGAACGACGTGTACTCAACGTTACTTAGCATTCCGCGTACCGATCCCATTTAAACTTACAGTTAGCCACTTAACCTTTATAAACAAACTGAAATTTATACTAATGCCTGTGCACAAAATATTAAACAACTTGTTAGTGGGGACATTTGGGTCAGAGATAGGCGAGTCAGGTATTGATGAACCGGTATTGGAGCGACTAAACATTGGCGTACTTTGTTAGCCCTGCCAATGTCTAAGCTTATCAGGTAAGATTCAATAAGGATGGTTAAGATGACTATATATATATATCGATATTATTTAAAAAAACTATCGATTAAATAAAAAACAGCTCCCTAGTGCCGATATTTGTGTAAATGAAACAGCTTGTTAGTGGAGATATTATGGTGAAAGAGCATCAAATCAAGTAATAATTTATCGGTATTGGAGTAACACGGGAACACGTAAGTCTAATTTGGTGAAATTAATTTGCATTCTAATGAGTTAATATTGATATATTGTGGAAGCTCCGCCAGTGCTGACAATCTGTGAAGTAAAAACATCTAGAGATGAACAAGACTTAAAAATATGTCGATAGATGTAAAGAACATCGACAAAAGCAAGGGTAAATTTGGTTTAAAAATAAAGGAATCAAATTATATTTAAGAGACTGAAGATTGGAATATTTTGTTAGCAGTATCAATGCGAGTAGATATTAAGTTGGATCTCCGCTCTATCTGTTATAGTTAGTGTCGTCACATGCAACTAAGGAATAACAAAACGAAAAATAAAGCTCAAACAACTTAATGATTCATAGCCTCACCTCATATAAAATGTTGTAGTACAAAAACCTTGACTTGTTTTTATCACGTAGTAGAGTGTGGTGTTTGAACGGTGATACTAGTATGATACGTTATTTGTCAAACGAGGCGTAAATGCAAGCGATCGGAATTTTGCGCATGGGCGGGCATCCACACGTGGTGTAGTAAAAAGACGTAAATATTAATTTATTGACATTAAGAACACTGCTTTGCATTATATTGTTTGAAAGTGAATAATAAGTGAAAAAATAATTGATAGAAAATTTTTGTATGCGTAGTCCTATGAAAGAATGTGCGCATCTGCTGCTGAAACAAACTGATGAAAACACAATAATTGCTACATAATATTTAGGTGCGAGCTAGAATTTTTAAAGTTTTCAAAACCAAAGCTAGTAATGTAGGACACATTCCCAGTTCGGCGGCAGAAATAGGTATGAGTATCCAAACAGATTTTACCATTTGCAAATTTTTTATCGAAATCACTTGGAGCTGTCTAGGTACTAGCTATACATGATGCTTGTCCAAACTCTCCTCGGGCTGTTGATGTGAACTACGCAAGATTGATGATATGCACCAAAGTTAAAGGGTGTTTCGTGAAAAGACCGACAAGTTTTCTCAGTCCCCACGACCCGGTCAACCTGAGCCGTGGCCTTAGCCTTAGGCTGCGTTTCCACCAGAGATGTGCGAGGTAGCTAAGCGGCGCGCGAGGTACCTAAATATCCACCAATAGGAGAATTCCATTTTATCCTGCAAAGACAATGAAGGAATCCTATTGGTGGATTTTTACTTCGCACACCGCTTGCTACCAGAGATGTTCTGGTGGAGACGCAGCCTTAAGAGGCGCCCTCGTGTTGTTTCGCTCCCGACCCAATCCGAACTCCTTGGAGAATCTACTAGGGCACGGAGACAGGAGGAGGCAGAGGATGCCATTCCCTCTGGAAAAACTCTGGCGGTGCTACCTTTCAAACGGTTTTTTAATGAACCCTTTAAGTTTCTCGCCGCCCCAAAAAAGTCCGGTGACGCTAAAAATGCTGCTTGTGGCAATCAGTAAACTCTCCAAAAAATAGTTTTCTCAGTCCATTCTATCTTCATTGTTTAATTACGTATCAAAGACCCCCACGACTCTCGCTTGGCTCATACTCCAGTTTAACGCCTCCAACGGTTTCACTCTCAATTTTTTCGTTGCGCATATTTTGTAATAGTTCCCAGGGCATAATCGCTTTTGACGGATGGCCTTCGTCATTTAAGTGTCACTAATACACTTTCACCCTATTGTTTGCTGACGACTTAGTGTCATTTTTTGCTGCGATGTGCTCACTATCGGTACAATTGATATCGATACAACTTTCTTATCTCGTTTTTGTCGATGCTTGATTATTGATTGTGGCGGGTGATGCGAAAAAGTCGGTTTTCCCATTGTTAACTTTGACGAGGTATTTTATAATGGTAAGCTTTATAGTCCCGTTATAAGTTGAGTGAAATGTTACTGTGCATTGTCGTGCTAGTAGGTATATAAAAAATATGTATCGTAGTGACAGATGTCGACGGCATTTTCGTCGCTAAAAAAATAATATACAATTTCATTGAAATACTACTAGGTGACAGCCAGGAATTAGGTGAACCTAAATTAATAAAACAGTTGACGGCACATATTTTTAATCATTAAAGGAATAAAGTGTCCACCAATAATAGTTCCTGGCGAACACAGGTACCTCAACACTTTTTTTATGTGGGACTTACCCGTCCGCCTTTTCACACCCACTGACATGGAAAGAAGCCCCGAAGTCCCAGCTGGAAAGGCGAGACGGAGGGGATACCTACTAAACCCTGGGGACCAAACTCCGATAAGCAGAAGGCTAGGTGGCAGTCACGGGACCTGATCCACTGGAAATTGACCGCGCGAGGGCCACTCTGTAGCCCATGTAAAGATACAACTACCTTAGATAAAGTTTAAATTAAATGCATTTCATAAGGTAGAATTTAAGAAGGCATGGAAAAGTTACTCGAAAATTACGCATTTTTAACCATAACCTGTCATCAATCGATGGGATCTAATTACGCGTAGCTGCAAAATAGTTCTAGATTTAGCCTTCTTTGCACTTACTTTATAAATCACCCTGTTTCAAAATATGTACGCATGTACTACTCTGTTCTAATTATGTCTAGTGCCAAATTAATTACCTACGACTTTAAATTTGTATAAAAGATTAATTGCTTTAATTACTTTCGAACCGAAATGTTCATGTCGTCCTAACATCCTGTACGTACCGGTTTCGTTTAAATATTGTTTTGATGCCATATATTTATTTGTAACGACTTCATTCTCGAAGATTTATGGCGCAATACGATCTTTGTAGGAGATTTCTATTATAATGATACTTTTTGTTTTTTTTATCGATTAAACATTATTGTCAAATTACTCGTACGACACTAATAAAAAGAAAAAAAATATTCCGTATTTTTGGGTCGGTATTACATTCCCCTGGAAAACTTACGGAGCTGTTTTTACCTTTATTTTATTTTTGAAGAGAGTTTGCTGATTGCCTAAGATGGCATTTTTAGGGTCACCGGTCTTTTTTGGGGGCGGCGAGAAATTTAAGTGTTCCTCAAGCCGTGTAAAAAGAAGCATCGTCAGAGGTTTTCTAGAGGGAACGGCATCACGCACTAGTGCGCGTCCCCGTGCCCTACTAAATCTAAGGAGTTCGGATCTGATCGATACATCATTCTATAATTTTGAAGTAGTACATACATAGTGCCCAAGTATGTTTTTTAGAAACAAGTGAAATGCTAAGTAAATGTATAGAGGTAAGCATTATTTGTAATTCCGGGCACTTGAAGTTTTTAATTGTAAATGTATTAAGTATATCAAATATTGTATGATTTGGTAACGATGTACTTTTTCTTCTTCTTGTGAATGTCGTTACTTCTATTAAAGCTGTGAAGTTTCTTTCTTACGCGCATTTTTCTCCACAGCTAAAAAATAGACGTCCTGAATGGGTAGTAGGTAAAAAATGTTTGGACGATTCAAAAGCACTGTCCTTAAGTTGATTTGAATAAAAATTTGGACTTTGACTTTCATCGGAGCTGTTTTACCACTTAGACTTAAAATATCACTGTAAGATAACGTCTGTGTTTGCCAATCTTGGTCCCGAGTCTCCGTGGCAGAGAAGGGATGGTACCAGCTTTTTAGTGCGTATACAACTATTTTTCTCCCCTCCCTCGTCGAGCTTTTCGTGGCTTGACGATGGAAGATGAGGAGAGTCCCACATAAACAGGGTTCGCATGTGGACCCGGTGTGTGTGACAGCATTTCACAAAGTCTGTACTATCACTAACAAAGTAAAAGGTTAATTTGCGTTAATCCCCGTTTAAATTCTTTGTTAACTATGGAACGCGAAAGTTTAAAAGTGTATGTAGTATCACTGTCTGTACGGTTCCTCAAAAACATAATTTTTGCTTGGTTAAACATGTATTAAAACTATTATAGAAAAACCAAATATCCGAATCGCAGTAACCGGTAAGCGTTTTGTGGAATGCCAATATAAAAAATAAACCTCGACCCAATCGAGTTTTACTGGTAGCAGTCACTCCATATCGGCAAATAAATAATATCTGCAATACTAGAAATGCGTACAATAATAAACACCTATCACTTATTTTGTCATGCGGATTTCTAAAGACATAAATTTGCATGATGTTTTTATTCAACTTATTAAAATTAAGACAAGTCCTTTCTCTTTTTAATGGGTCTGACGTATTAATTTGGCTGGACCAAATAATTAATATTCAAATTTGATTAGTTTCTCGTTGTACTAAATGCTTTTTGGTATAAAAGTTTGCAAAGCTGTTTATTTGATGCAAGAGACTTTATTTTTTTATTAATGTGTTGTTTTCGTTAATGTTTAATGAATTGCAATAAACGGTGTACCTAACGTGAACAAGCTAGCTTTTTTCATTTTCACTATTTGTTACTTAATTTTACTTTATTTGGGTAACATATACTACAATAAGTATATACTCGTATGCCTCCTTAAAGTTATATTAATAAACATTATTTTTAGAACTAGAACCCACGTTTGAGTACTTAATTCCGATCCGATCCGAACCCTTCGGAGAATCTAGTAGGGCACGGGGACGCGCACTAGTGCGCGATGCCGTTCCCTCTAGAAAACCTCCGAAGGTGATTCGTTTCACACGGCTTTAGGGACCCTTTACGTTCCTCGCCGCCCCCAAACAAGCCCGGTGAAGCTGAAAATGCCGTCTGAGGCAATCAGCAATCTCTCTCCAAAAAAAAAAGAGTACTCAAACTAAAAAGAGGTGTAGGTTACTAAAAAATTTACAAAACGTTAAGAAATATATATTATCTAAAAATCGTCTCTCTCTTTAAAATAACTATCTCTAAGTGAATCGGAATAAATTTACTATTTACTATGGAGATGGTAAATAAAGTAAAGGCACCCGGAAAATGCCGCATATTCGACGTACATTCGTATACGTCGAAAATGCGTCATCAGTCAAAAGTCGTGCCGATAAATCGTGACTTATTGGCCGCAGACGAGTTTGGAAGCTCGTAATTAATATAGGTGCTCGTTATTTTATCAATTAATCATCTCGTAAAGTTTAAACACACTCGCTTCACGTTCAGGCAACAGTATCCAAAGTGTTTTTTTCTGTTACAAGTTTTTAGTTACTTTATATTATTGCGTTTCTTTTCTATAATACAATCTATGTGAGAAAATATGAAATGAAAATAAATCGTTTTGATGAAAATGCGCTTGCGTTCATGATCATGTACGTATCTACGCATGCCCAATGAAAATAAATCGTTTTGATGAAAATGCGCTTGCGTTCATGATCATGTACGTATCTACGCATGCCCAATGAAAATTCCTGTATTTCCCCTTATTTGCGCCAGGTTGGTTGATTCTATTTTTTATAGTTATTGGTACTCGTGTGTGTGAAAAAAAATACACAGGAAAAGTGAAAAAATACAGAGTTCGATTACCTAATGTTAAACATGTAACTCTCATTACAAATTTAAAGTCGGAAACCGTAACCTGGCAGTGCCTCTTCATAAGCTGACTGAACAGCCGGTCTGTATATCAGCTGTTTCATTAAATGTAGTGCGCACTGTTTCAGCACTTTCCAAGACGTCCTCGCTCGGAGGTCGATATATCGGAAACCATTGACGATTGTATCAGCTTAGTCATCTATAAACAAGTAATTGTAACCACCTCTGTAGTCTTGTGGTTAAACCATCAGTCTCAGACACAGAGGCAATTTTTAACCACAACACCGAGAGACGGTTAAAATGTATATTAGTGTATGTTATTAGTGTACCTACATGGTCTTTGTGGTAGAACGGCATTTGTTTTAAGTCCGTCTGACTCGTTTCCACTATTTTATCTGAGTCTGTCGTTTCAACATATATACCAAAGTGCAAGTCGCACTCGAACCAAAAAGGGGTCCTTGGTTAGTAACCCCCGTATTAATAAACGAAGTGTAAGCTTGGAGTAGTTACTCCGTGTTTTGTTTCCGTCATGTAAACTTCATTTCATATTAGAGTAAAAGAGACATAACACGGAGTAACTACTTTGTTTATTAATAAGCCCAAAATGTTTAAAAAATTTTTTATAGCCATCGAAGTCTAATTTCTTTGTTAGTCAGTTATCCTTCAAATTAAATACAAGCCATGAATAATATAGTATTAAAAAGAAGGTAAAACCGCTCGGCAGTTGGCAACACAAAAGCAGTTCGCAATAGCTAGCGCCCAACAAAATGACATAAGCAAACAATTTTTCACTTCACAAATTTTTGCAGACACAAAGAAACGTTTTTGCGTCTGCGCAGTAATCTGTTACGTGCCGCCATTCCCTATTGTTATCCAAAAGTCATATTATACGCAGCTTAGGCAGCACTTCTAGCACACACGTCTAGTTGATGTTGCTGAATGGGACAAGCCACATCAATTCTTTAAACTTTTAAACTATTATTAACGGAATTTATACTATGTTCTGTTTTATGTCTTACGGGTGGGTAACTTTGGCTTTCATCTCACCTGATGTTAAGTGATTATAAGGCCGAAAGTGGAAGCGCACTTCATCCGGAATCCTCAACAATTTATCTCACATCTTATCTCTAGCTGCCGGAAAAACAATGCTACAGACATTAATATTATTGCGACAAATTAAATTAAGATCGTGGTAGCTAGCCCGGCGGACTTATAACAAGCCCTATCACCAAACAAAGTATGCGCCATGTTAATAAACGGGGAAAAAATCATGGTATAAACCCTATCAATTCTTAGTAGTGATATGACAATGGGTTGGACAGAACCACGATAACATAGTTGCAGTTGGTAGTTAGCACCTGACCCTTAATTGTGTTTTTAATGAAGTTAAAGAGATCGAAAATTCAAGAACTTTACAATAAAGTTTAGCAATACAAATGGGTTTGTTTGGGAAATTCAGTTATTTTAGGAGTTTTTTTAGGAAAAGACAAATTATTAAACTTAGTGTATCTTCGTTTACACTTTAACTTTACAAATAAACAGAGAATAAGCTCCGAATAGTTATTCCGTGTTTTGTATTTTTTACTCTAATTTGAAATGAACTTTACATGACAGGAACAAAACACGGAATAACTATTCGGACCTTTTTCTTGGTTTATTTGTAAGGTACTTCGGACCTTTTTCTTGGTTTATTTGTAAGGTACTTTAGACTTTTAAGTAGCCGTTCCTCGCGACCATTCGCGATATCTGTTGATTTATCCTCAACTCGCTGATCGGGAGGGAATTTGTCGGGCTACCAGTAGATGAATAGGCCCCGTGCACTGGTGTCCAACGATTTATAGCCCTCGTGGTGGCTGTATGATTTGTCGACAATGTTACGGAGATAACAAAGGATGCTGAGGTGCAGTCCTCGAAGGTGCATTATTTATAGATGGCGATAAGCATTCGCAGAAACTATTTGGTTTCACTGCCATAAATAATAATGTTGCGAAGTTCTTTGTAATATTGCGTTTTTTTGTACGGCTTAATCCTCTTCAAGAATGATCCATGAATTGTGTATATATATATATATAAAGGAATTGAGGTTTGGACTCAACTGCTTCCTTTAATTTTCACATTTTTTGTGTTCTAAAATATAAGCGACTTCTACACATTTTAATGAAATGTCACGGTAGATCCATAATCGTTTTTCGTTGCTCACTATATTCTATTTATATGGCAGTATGGGTATATTGTCGAACACTGCACTGATACCATTATCTACTTTTCCTTAAAAAAATCTAAGAAAACATCTCGTGGTAATACTCGAACAAGTATGCAGTTGCAAGTCATTGGTTTTATTATATTACCTACCTCATTGAATGAGGTACGAGACGTACTCATATACCTTTTTCGTATAATTGCATACTTACCTCACCCTGTCCAAATATGTATCAGCTATGCATTTTTATTAATTTTTTTACAGGTCAGCCTCGGGTTAATGGCATCTTATCGTAACCACTGCCGCTACCTAATTAGCCACATGAAATGACCAAATTAATTTGTAGTACGCACTGGAATGTATCCCATTCAAAACGACCGGTACTTTTTGTTTTATATCTTTTCAGATGAAAATTGTATCGCAGGAATAGAAAAGAAGTAGAGGATTACTTATAGCGATCTGTTGCATAAAGCCTTGTGATTAATCCTCCGGTTTTAGACTTGAAGATCCCGGGTTTAATTTGCAGCGGGATATTATTGTGCTCGGTATAGTTAAAGGTACCTCGGGCTTGCTTTATAACCACTTGGTTAGTAACACCATCTTATCTTTGTCTGTCGCTATATCAACATTGTTAGTAGCTAGTTTTTGTGTTCTGCCAGATAGAGGTAAGGTAACCAGTGCCCTGCTATCTTCGGCCTTACCATCAGGTGGGATGAAGGCCAATGACTCAGGACTCACGAATCGTGTCTCCCAACTCTGTTATTTAGTTGTCTCCATAGATTGGACGCTTGTAGTGCGAGATGATACTGATAAGTATCTCTAGTTATTTAGGTATTGACCACCGTTTGGGACTTCAGCCTTTTGGTGGTTTTCCCTCAATTTTCCTTGTATATCGATAACTAGTACTTTACTCGCGACTTCGCCCCCGTGGATTTGAATTTTTTAAAATAAAATATTACCTAATCTATGTTACTCTCAAGGCATGTAAAGCATTCTACCTGAGATTTTTTTTTAATTGTACTAGTAGTTCCAGAGATTACCCACCTCAAAAAAATAAAGTCACAAACTTAACATTTTTGTTAATAGTATAATATATATATAGAATAGAATAGAATGATTGTTTAGATCTACCGATTCTATACTATTCCATATATAGATGTAGTAAAAAAAACTATTGTGCTCTCTTTGAGACTGTCCACGAGGTTTATGAACATGTCCACAAGTTCCTCCTAACGCTTTGGGTTTACAAAAATTTTTTTCGACTCCGCAATCCAACATCTTTCTTCACAGTTCGTCTGTGAACACCATAACCTTCCACTCGGCATTTGTTGCTTGACTTTTCGCTTTGTTGAGTTTCGCTATGACCTTTTTGCAACCATTACCGAATGTTTCGCAAGTCTGCACCTTGCCGTACGATAAGGCATTATTTCGTTCAAATTGAATATCCGATTGATTTAAATTGCGAAACGTTTTCGTTATAACGGTGCCCTTTTGTTTTGTAACGTTATTTGAGATAATGTGCTGATAAAACGTAAAGCTATTAGTAAATTCAACGTATTGTTGTTTCCGAATATCCTATACAAGTACAAGTTAAGTTAAGTTACAAGTATGTTTAGTTTAACTCGTAGTATCCGGGAAACGCAATGTGGGCAGGCCTCCAGCAAGGTGGACCGACGACGATCTGGTAAAGGTCGCTGGAAGCCGCTGGATGCGAGCAGCACAAAACCGTTCGTTGTGGAGATCTTTAGGGGAGGCATTTGTCCAGCAGTGGACATCTTTTGGCTGAGATGATGATGATGATGATGACCATCCGAGAGTCGTAAGTCCCATATAGTGGAGATCCTTAGGAGAGGCCTTTGATGATGATGATAATCCGAAGGTCCATTTCCAGTCGTAAATGTAAGTGAAATGAAGCCCTGGATGGCTGAGGCGTTCGACCCGGGGAATCTCTACAACTTGATATACGGTATAGATGCAGGTTAATAGGTCGTATGTGGAGTGGTTAATCAATGTTAAAATAATAAACAATTATTTATATGAACGTGTATGGCGATATCATAGTCAGAACGACATATGGTCCAATTAGGTCAAAGCCTAAAGGAAATGTCATGTAGAAAGTGACAAAACTTTATGTTTCCTTGTAGGGTATCCGTTCAAGTGTATATAAAACCTTTATTGCTATAGAGATAAAGACACAATGTAACTGATAGTGGACTAGGCCTTAAGAGGGGGTATAAAGGTAAATCACCAATCGTAGATTTGATTTTAACACTAGAAGATAAACCACGATTTACCCGAAAAAAATATCATAGATACTACAGCATACTTGAAAGGGACTGGCTTAAGCGAAAACATAATATATTAAAATTTTATCGATAAAATAAAATCACAAACTTACGTCTACTTTTCAACTAGAATCAATTTATTTTCAATTTGACGCATATTACTGAGCCAATATTTTAACACATAATATCAAATTATATTACCGAGCGACTGTATTAGCGATTTGAAAAAAAAATGTATATTTTACGAGTAAATAAACTAAAACTAATTCGGCGCTTACGACATTCTTATTCCGTGCAGAACGCTCCAGTCTGTCGCACCTGACCCGAGGTAACAGGCATGTTTTGTTTCATCGATTAGTCGCGATCACTCTGTTGAGACGAGAGGACTGTGTTTCTGTGCTCAGGGCGCCGAGAAAATATTTCGTTAAAATAAGATATTATTATCGTAATATTGTTATTATTTCTTTTCATTGGTGATGAGTAGTCTCACCTTGAAATATCGACCCTTACGCATTAACTTTAGAGCTCACTATACAATGTATTAGAAGCGCTGAAGCAATGACGGCGACGCGGGTACCGGGTATAGTATATGCAAAACAGAACGATGCTTTTGACCACTCGTATTGGTGGCAGTATGTATAGTAATTTTTTTTCACAGTACATACATAATTAAGTTGAATTAGCTATTCTGGAAGTATTGTATCATACTTCGTATATTACCGTACAAACTTGTGATTTACAATTATTTTGTATTTCAGAACTGCTGCAGCTCGTAAATGTCGTAATATCTCACAAGCCGATGAATGCTATCCGGTCAAACTCGTACGCAAAAATCTCTCATCAACTCTGTTAGTTCGTTACAGTTGTTTAATTTAAAGCTATTCGTATATTTATTTTTATAAAAACCATAGAATGTAAACATAATATTGATTTTTTTATATGTTAACACATGAAAAGTCTGTCGTTGCTGACTGTACAATCCAGCTCGAAGATCTCGTAGATCTCGAAGAGCTCGCAGATGAAATGCCTCGCGATACCTGAAAAATGAATGTAAAAGCTTATTTCTATAAAAATGAACTTGAATTTGGTCCAGAATTATCTTTTCAAATATTTTACTAAATGTGGGTAGCACAGAAATTGGTCTAAAGTTAGTGGGGTCAGATGTGCTACCTGATTTGTATAATGGAATTACTTTACTGTGCTTCATTAGGTCAGGAAAAACACCACAGTCAATACATTCGTTAAATATGCAAGCTAAAACTGAAGCTATTGTCTCAATAACGGATTTAGTGACGTCAACGGAATTACCCCACAAATCAGCAGTCTTTTTTTTATTAAGAGTGTTAAAAGTTTTAATTATATCTCTAAAATCAATTTTTTGAAAACTAAAATGGTTTTCCTACGAGGTTTGACATTTTCCTTTAGAACCGCTTCAGCTACAGTGGGGGACGAGTCCAAAGTCTTTGTAGTTGAAACTGGAATATCAGTAAAAAACTTCTCAAATGCCGCAGCAACATCAGCATCAGAAGTTAAGATTTGATTTTCGAAGCTCAATTTGTACTCATTGTTACGACTTTTGACATTTCCAGTTTCACTATTTATAATATTCCATGTCATTTTTATTTTGTTATCACTTAGCTTAATCTTTGAACTCAGGAATTTTGCCTTTGCTAATCGACATACTGTTTTAAATAACTTAGAATATTTTTTGACATACAATTTGAAATCTTCACTGGTGTTATAGTTGCGTTCATCATATAGCTCATAAAGTCGCTTTCTACTTTTGTGGATACCAATTGTAACCCATTCACTAAAAGTAACAGTACCACTAACCGAGACCATCTTTGGAATAAAAGTTTTATTAAATTCTAAACAATATTTATAAAAGAAATCATTATAAAATTTATGTGGGTTATCATTATATTCTACATAACATATATTATCATAGAGATTGTTTTGAAGCGTTCCAGACGACCTGCAGTTTTTGGTACAACAGTGATAATCTGTTTCTTCACTTGCTGACACTGATGTGGAAGGCTGACCATTTGGCCACAATGATCAATGTCTAGTTTATTAATAATGAGTTTAGACAGAGGTACTAGATCAGTGTATATATTATCGATACAAGTGGCCGAAGTGGCAGTTATTCTAGTCAGCTCCAAAAATAAATTTTTCAAATTATATGATTGAAATAAATTTTTAATTTTGATAGAACCTGTAGACTTTTCTAACAAATTAATATTAAAATCACCGCAAACAACTATCTTTTTACCTACATTGCGGATTTTATATAATGCTTCATCCATTACTTTTTCAAAATAATCATACAATGCTGACGGAGGCCTGTATACACTTAATACAACAAGTCGCTCCAGCTCCACACAAGCTATTTCTATTGTTTGCTCAACCGAGAGGCTCATTATGTCTTTTCTTTCCTTTAATTTTAACTTCTTATCGACTATAATTAAGGAGCCACCATGAATTGAATTTACTCGACTGAACGAACTACCTACCAAATGATTATTAAAATTGAACATGAACTGATGATCTTTAAGCCAGTGTTCAGTAATACACAGAATATCAACTTTATTATCGTTCATGAACAATGCAATCTCTGGATCTTTGCCCATCATTCCTTGAATGTTCTGGTGAACCATACTGATTGACTGAACATTTTTAAAAATTGTAGGTTGAGACGGGCTTTTCTTAGAATTAATTACACATTTATTTAAAATATTACCAAACATTTTGCAAGAGAATTCCTCTTTTGTCTTATGATTTAATTTAAAATCGTCATTAAAGAAAAGCTTTGTAAAAAAGCTTATTATAAAGTGTCTGATTACATTCAAGACAAAACAGCATGGGTTAAAAATGCTTCAATCACCCCAACAGGTATTTCTAATTTAAAATATTGTTAAGTAATTTTAAACTTGTATAACTTGATAACGGCATATAATTTTGTAAATGTCGTTACTTATATTAAAACTGTGGAGTTTCTTGCGCCCATTCTTCTCCACAACTAAAAAATAGACGTCCTGAATGGGTAGTAGGTAAAAAAAATGTTTGGACGATTCAAAAGTACTTTTCTAAAGTTTATTTGAATACAAAATATTTGACACTTTGACTTTGACTTTGATTACAGAAAGTCTGTTTATCTTAAGTGTAAACAATATTTTAGTTTTTTTTTACCATTAAAAAAACAATAAAATTTTTCATTAAATTTCAATAGTAAGTTCTATAAAGGTTGTTACATTTTAAGACAAGTTAGAATGAACAGACCTTAAATACATAATTTAATGCAAAAATGTTTTAACTTACCTTCTTTCTGTCTGTTCTTTGCAGTACAGGTACAAGCCAGGGAACGAATTCTGAAAAAAAAATGTAAACCTATGAATCTATGTAAATAAAGCGATATTTTTGTAATAAAATTAGACTTCTTTTTTTACATTGTCGACACTCTTTGAAGAAGAGATATAACAGTAAGAGCACTTACACACGAGCAGCACTTTGGTATCAATAGAGGTAACTGTAGCGTCGGATGGTAGGCCTTTGACCTTTAACGTGTCGACAGCAACCGCTGACTGTTGCAGTTACTTACTTCTGTCGATAGCAAAGTGCGACTGAAAGGGATAATATAATCTACATGATACAAAAAATAATCTACATAATACAAAAATGCTTAAAGATTTCATGGCACCTACGCCTTTATAAAATAAAACAATATTAAATATTTAAAGTAGCAATATATAATAAAAATATATGATATCATTACTTACCTTTGCGTATTATTTACCACCAGCAAAGAGTATTTTAGTGTTTCGAAGTACAGCTAGGTGATCCGACTCGCACTTAGCCGGTTTTTATCTGATTATTTTAGGTATACTGTGCGCGATCGCACTAAACACGAGTACACACGAGGGAGCGACCTGCCAATCTGTTGCGTTGGCCGCCACGCCGTACGCACGGACGAAAGCGGGGCGTGAAAGGGGCGCGGGTGGAATCTGTTTTTTTTCTAGGTTTATACGCCCTCTTAATGGGACCTGCGACGCGCGCCGTTAAGCCTCGTAAGGGCAGAGAGAGCAACCAACCTTATGATTGATTCTATGTCTCCACATGACAAACACACCAATTTGTCTTTCAGCCTATGGGCATTGAGTCCATTTTCCTTGATTTTCTTTGCAGTAATACTTTTTAATGCTTGCGAAAGGTGACCGTGATTGTATTAAACCTTTTTTAATGTAGCCTTTTATTGAGTCGCCATAATGTTATAGTTCTGGGCGAATGACAAACGTCTTTATTATTGAAGTCGTGCACAGTGCTTAACATAAATGATGTACGAGTATCATCCCGTTTTTGGAAATGATAATATTGTTGAGATTCACAATTGTATGTTAATGCGTTGTTGTATTTAATTTCGTCACTATACGAAAATTGTTTATATAAAACGAAATTTTCTGAACTTATTATTAATGAAATGTGTTCCCTGTGTGGTGCCGGGGATAAAGAATTGCACCACCCCATTTCTTCCTGTGGGTGTCGTAAAAGCCGACTAAGGGACCATCCCAGAGGATGGGCAGCAGCATCTCTCCGAGGTTAACTCTCAACTTACTGCGATCGCCAACCCGCCTGCCAAGCGTGGCGATTATGGCGAATCCTCTCATGATGCACACCACGAAACACCGACCCACAAAACCGGTCGTTGTGATGATCCTTGGGGGAGGCCTTTGTCCAGCAGTGGACGTCTTTTGGCTGAGATGATGATGATTAATGAAATATATAAATTTAAAATCTTTGTTCAGAGGATCATGTCAATCATGCTATTGTGAAAAGGAACGTCGCTATCGTCAACGTTTTAGACATCATACAACCATTTGGACTAAACAAGTTAGAAATAGTCGAGATTAAATATCACAGAAGAGATACTATATCAGCATGTTACTCTGAATGAAAATGTTAATTTATTTTGCATTAGTTTCTTTGATTCGAATATTGTTTTACTTAACACTCACAATCGCAACGAATGGTCTTAATGGCCTCTATAACCATTAGAGAGACCTAGCACTTCTTACATGTTAATTTCTCAGAAACAAACCAACTTGAGATGACTTCCTATCTTATCCTCTCGCGTTTCCACCACCTTAATCATCCATTCCGTGAATTCTCCCATTCAAGCAACTGAACGTGCAATTTTACCCACATTTATGGGAATGAAACTACCATTATGGTAATGATATGATATTCCTCATAGGGGTAGCGAAAGTGCGTCACTTACGCAACTGGCGGCTAATTCAGTCTTCCTCGAGTCGACTCGATTTATGGCAAGCAAGAGGTCTGCCCTTTTTAGTCCAATTGGCTTATCTAGAACATCAGGAAGTATCTACATCTGTGAAGGGAACTCTTTGAATGGGATGCAGGGATTGTTTCATAATAAAGTGACAAAGAAAATTGAATTATGTGAACGCAGTTATGTTTTCATTGGCGTAATAGCACACTGTAATACAATACAAAGGATTGTTTGATACTATGATTGACGTTTTATCCGGTTATGGTTATGGTTAAGCATTTGCGAGATGGTTGGAAAGGAGAAAGATTAAAGAAGACAAGAAAAGTTATTTATCTTTTTTTTTTCAGTTGAATTAGAAAGCTTATGCTTTGGTTTTCTAAATCGTACGTTTCGCGTTGCCTCGTACCAACTCGACAAGGGCTTTTTTCCTTTCCACTTTTGTGTCACAATACAAGATTGGCCCAACTATCTGCCAAAGTATGTATGTAGGTATCGAGCGTAATTGCATTCACAGAAAATGTTGACGCACGCTCTCTCGCATGTTGCCAATAAGGATGAGGTTCTGATACGCGTCTTTTTTTAATGTCATACGTCACTAGCTGCCGTACAAAACGAATGTTGTCATGAACGATGGCTGCTCGGCCCACCGCGGGCCAGCCTTGGCCACCGACCACCCAACACAAATTGAGTGCGCATAAAATTACCATCACTTATTAAAACACGCGAACTCCTAAAGATGAATTACGATTGCCAATTGATTCTCTTTTGTTTATTTGTCGCCGGCCGCTGGTTGCTTAAAAAAGCGCGCGACTTTTTAATTGTTTCTGCGTATGACGCGGCAAAAAATCACGTTTTGCAGACGTATTAAGAGATGCCGATGTGTAAGTAGTTACGAATAAAATTGGGGTGAAATTAAAAATTCTCTCTCCGCTAATTAGTAATTAGTTACCGCTTGTGAGGCGTCCTGCTGAGTTGAGTGCTTTCAGAGCGTAAGTAATCAATATGGGATCGAGTTAACATTTTTTTGTACTTAATTTTATATCTATCGGGGTTTGGTCAACCCAGAAACAATATTTATCGATGAGAAACCTTGGCTAAATCTTAATTTGAATTAATTTTTTTTAAATATAAAAATAAGATATCAATGTTGTGATGTGACCGTGGACAGAATACCCTATTCTTGTAAACACACTGGGAGTTATAAAGTAAGTAAGTATATGGTGTTCTCCTGTCCACCTAGGAAGGTTTACTAGGTCTACTAAGTAGACTGGTGGGTTTTGGTCTAACCAATTGCACTAGACCCCATGGGAGGTAACTTTTTTTCGCTTATATATCCTTATAAAATTCATACAGTTAGATGTAATTATTAATACAGCCAGTTAATCATTTACTAAGGAACTGGCTGCAACAGTTGCAAATTCCGACTAAAATGCTCTTACATCTACAGCGTTTCTTGCCTATCAGGCGAAATGGAAGTCAACCTTCGCCGGAATAAACAAAAAAGGCACGAAAATAAATATTTTTTTCTTTTCTTCTGTGAAGTTTTGCATAACATCCTAAAAGCTAATACATTTGCGGAAGCATTACATATGTATTCACCTGCGAGCGGCGATGATAAATGCTCTCGCCATGCTCCCAATATGGTACTCGATGAGACCATTTTGGAGACATGTTTAATTCATAGCTTCGAAATAATATAGCGAGTTCGTATGGCGATGGTTTTCGAGGGCTGGAGTCGTGACTATGCGTACTCTTCCTCGTATTTGTGTTGGAGGAAGTTTCATTTGTGTTCACCTTGTAAAGGAATGTATTAGTGATATTCAAGAGCTTTTTCATAAATGCGTGCTGGTTGCGGTTTACTCTCTCAAGGAAAATAGACGATGGGTCTCTATTATTTTTTTTGAGAGTTTTGATTGTTCTGACGGCATTTTCAGCGTCACCAGACTTTTTTGGCTCGGGTTGACCGAGTCGTGGGGAAGGGTCTCTATGAACCATATGAGGACCTAATGAGGACCTAGAAATTTTTTATGGTTGTCCCTACATGCAACCTCCACAGACAGGCAGGCGCAGCTGACTTGACAAGACTGAAACCTATGGCAGATACGGTTCTGAGCCAGATTGACTTCTCAGCTATTCAAGGGTGTTAAACCCTAAGGCCTAAGGCCACGTTCCACAAAAAAAATCATTCTGAACCCCATTGCGTAATCTGATATACCCTCAAAAACCCGGGATTGTGCCTATACTCTGTGTCCAGTCACGAGCATTCACGTGTAAACACTTGACTTCTACTCCTTTAGATTTAAGAGTAATATCGTTTACATGTTAATTCGCGTAACTGTACACGTAGTCTTAAAAACAATTTTGAAACTTGTAATGCGTGTAAAACAGTGTTGTAAAAGCGCATTACATTTCTGATGATCTAACAAAAGTCTATCTCGCTCCGAGATTATCTTGCATAAAGATACACCGGCGCGTTTCTTCTATGCTATGCGGCGATAGTGTTTGTAGCACGTATGAATAATGATGATAATGCTAGTTGCCGACACTGTGATACGCCATCAGCTCGCGAAGATTAATGGGCACGGTTCAGGAGACGGACACATGTCGAGATTACGACTACTCCATTTCTCTGTTTGTTATGCGCGAAATTCTAGAGCCGAGAGATCATAATACTTGGGAGTAACGTTTGTTTTTGCTTAACGTGTTTCTAAGATGCACATTGAGTGGAAATGCAAATAATGGTTTTGCTTTTGTAAAGAAGTACTTATTATTTGATTTGCCGGAAGGATTCCAGGATCCAATTGGATAGCGATTACCCTTATATCTATTCCTGCCGCCGGCGAGTAGCTGTAGTTGTTTGCATAGCTGTATTCTTTGGTTTGGAGGATCACTTACAGGCATAGAGACAAGGGAATCCATGAGCTTGTTACCCTTGTCGCGATCCATGAGCTGCAGTGGCCGTTTTCCTTCAGGCAAGCCGAAGACCGGGTCAGTAGCAAAAAATACTATACTTAAACGATGGTTGATTAAAAATTTCGGTCGTTCGGTGTCTGAACGAATTGGTGCTCGGAATGAATGTCAGAAGTCTTGGTTTAGTTAATCCTTATAGATGCGATAGACATCGACGTGAACTCGTAGCTTTCTAGGTAGGCTAACAGGACTGGTATTAATGTGTTAACAGCGCATTCATAATAAAATCCCCTCCCCCCCCCCCCTCCCAATTCCTACTTCCTCCTCAAGATCCAACTCCTTCCTCAAGGCCGGCAACGCATCTGCGATTACTTTGGTTTTGCGGGTGTCCATGGGCGGCGGCGATAATTCCCATCAGGTGACCCACCTGCTCGTTTGCCTCCTTTTAATATTTAAAAAAATGTACCTAATCCAAGTCATTTAGCTTTTTTGCCTGTTCAACACCTGGTTGCCTAGGAGAAATTGCTTTTTAGTGATAAGGCCGCCGTTTGTACTTCTTGTTTTGTTCTCTTTATGTCTTTTGTATGGTGTATAATAACGTGTATTTTCATTTCATTTTCATTTATTAAATTACAAAAAAATGGCAGTTATCTTTTAAATAGCCGTATACCTGACGCACTCATTTGACCGCTTCATAACCGAGAACACCTTTTCAACGGACCCGCGTAATAGGCTCTCGGCTCTCGGGTCGCAAAAACAAATTGCGCGCGCTTATCCGCGCGGATCGCGTGCGCGTGCGCGTGCGCTGTCAGCGGTGAACAATGGCTGCTCGCGCGATAACTTTGAAACGGGGGCCGTAGCTTTAGTTTTAATGTTGAGCAAGTAAAATGTGGAAATTATTTATAATAACTTTTAACAAATAAAAGTTGATATGGCACTAAAAAGTAGTAAGTACATAATTTGTGCATTTTATTTAAGTCTAGTGAAAACAAGATGCGCACTCGCAGACGTAAGAGCCTATATTTCAAACTTTCCTAAAAATATTTAGCTTCATAATTGTTTTTTTTTAAACAAATGAAAATAAGGAATGTGTTGAAAAATATTTTAACACGTGGTAGTACTTAAGTCTGCACCGCACCATCTGACATACCAGGTTAGAGCGCACTAACAAATACGCTATCGTAGCGATATCAAACTCAACGTCACTGCTCTCTGTCCTGGGCGATAAAAAGAGATCGCAAATGACTTGCAACAGCCAGCGTGCGTTTTTAAAAATCGTAGCATCAGCCCAACCGCAGCCCAGCCAGCCGGTTTTTGGTAGTTGTGCGAGTTGCTGGGCGACAACAGGATGGATTAACAACGTAATTGTTCGGTGTAGCGTGACGCTTCGCCCCCAGAACGCATTTAAGGCTTTCCTTGCAACCGGCCTGCTGGCACAGTTTGTGGTTCATCATTGTTTTTGATCAAAACTGGGCGTGTCTTTTACTGTTACAATTTTTACTTTGACAATTTTAATAAATTAATACAAACTTACATATTGTTTTTTCTGTATGTACAATAATACACACAATTCTAGATGTTTCATATTTGCAAGAGATTAGAGAACAGGTTTTTAAAAAAGATCCTGCATAAATGCCTTGTTTTTATGTTGTACGATGCTTTTCAAAGTTGTATTTATTATTTTTAGTATTGTACAATACTTTTTCGTAATAGTACTATTAGGAAAAAAAACATATTGTGTTTCTCGTTTGGTATCGCTTTTCAAAAGGTTTAAAAAATATTACGGCATAACACACAGCTGTATCAACCATGGTAACAACCCCCAAAAAATTTTTTTTCATCAAGGAGGTACGATGTGAAAGGCTGTACGCAAAAAAAGATAAAAATCAAACAAGGATAAGCCACATCCTTATTACTCTTATCTTTCAACGGCGTCAATTGTTTTATCGGGACAAAAGAAAATAAAATCTCCCGCTGAATAACGGCCGAGTGAAAGTGGCCCACCGCACAAAGGGCATAAGTAACAATCATGTTGTCCGGTGCAAATTAATCGGTCCGCGCTTTTTAAGTTTTATTACATTCGCTGTTTACATACTGGCGGCAACCGGCAATTTTGCTGTCATAATTTTATCCATAGGCGGCAATGACGGACTTGGTGTCTCCATTAGGCCCCTTCCAGCAAAACTATGGCCAATTTTAAGCGTATATGGTGTTTTTATTGTGAAAATTTCGCGCATTATACGCTTTTAAATGGTAATAATCATCTTTGGATGGATGTTTACGATTGTTGACTGAATGAAATAATTGGTGTGTCGAATATTAACAGATACTGAAATGGTAAGTTGTACAAAGTTTTAGAAGCGCAGTGGATATAGAAATAACAAAAGTGACAAGATAACATAGGAAAACTTAATTAAAGAAACACAATAGTATAGAAATTCAAATTCAAATTCAAATTCAAAATCATTTATTCAGTTTAGGCTACAAATAGCGCTTATGAACGTCATTATGCCATCGGTTCGTAAGTCTACTCTGGGCGGGAGATCTTGTACTGAGAAGAACCGGCAAGAAACTCAGCAAGTGTCCAGATCTTTTCTCCCTTACATCGTCAAAAATATTGGAAAATGCCCTATTATAGAAACAATCCTGACTTAGATATGATGGCAAAACGGAGCAATGGCTCGACGTGATTTTTTTGGACAGACATTCGGAGGGCCCGAAAATGTAAAAGTGTGTAAATAAGCCCAGATTTAGAGGCTTCTTTTAATATCGTCCAATCCTGATTAGACGTAGGGCACACGACAAAGCTTTATAAGACAACGAATTTCTCTGTTACTAAATTGTTCTATATGGTATACTTTAGATTGTAAAAAGATATAGTACTGAGTGATAGTTTTTTTATAAAACGTGAATTTTGAAAACACAAATTCACGTTTTATCTACGCTTACCTATGTCACAAAGACATACAAATGCCATTCTAACATGCCATCTAAACATAATCAAGTGGTAAATAAAAATAACACCCCCCCCCACCCCACCCCACCCCATTTTAAACTCTCTTTTCTAGCCCCTCGGAGAAAGTAATAGGGAACGGGGACCATTCAAAGTCAAAGTCAAATTTTTCTATTCAAATATACTTACGAAAAGTGCTTTTGAATCGTCCATACATTTTTTACCTACTACCCATTCAGGACGCCCGCCGCCCCCAAACAAGCCCAGTGGCGCTGTTAAGGCCGTCTGAAGCCAACAGCCAACTCTAAATAAAAGTTAATACAGCTAAGCAATGAGCTCTATCTTTATAAAATACAGTGAAAAGATTAAATTCCTACCCGACCCAGCCAGGAATCGAACCTGGGTCTTCCGCAAGCGGGCGGCTGCACTGATCATTACGCTACCGGGAAGGCTGACGTAAGCATTGAATTTATTCAATGCTTTTTGATTTTTGACTGCTTTTTAGCGGCAAAGTGCCATCTATCCAACAGTTATTGCAGATTCATCTTTACAGATAAAATACCACAAATTTGATAACACAACGCTATAGTAAATTTAACTTCTATTTTTTTCTATCTTTACTGTGTTTCCTTCCTGGCTTATGTCAAATAACGCGTTCGATGCCGCGGCTGGAAACTAGTCAACAATAAAACGACACGTATATTACGTATATAATTCCACGCGAGTGTACTCATAGGCATAACCGCCAACGGATGTTACACAACCGCATGCCTTCCAAATGCCTAACCAGTGAAAGTGTAGCGGGAATGTGGTATCCTTTTCGGCTGATAGGCACCAGCCGTTGTCTAGACATGCTTAATCTATGAGTGTCATTGTCTAGAACTATTTGGTTAGAGGCCTATTATGGATTGTCTACACAGAACTACTATTAATGCCTACCTATTTTGAGTTTGTGAAGTGTGATGACTGATGTGGCGGTCTTTCACAGACCCGTTAGGTGCGTGTAAGTAATGAATTAGGATATCAATGTATTGATTTAAAAACATTGTTTACTAAATTAAAGTTCACCCCTATTTCACCTCTCTAGAGGAGGTTTTTCGAAAATTGCTAAAACACGTAATTCTTTATTTTTGTTGAAAAAACTATAGATTAATTAAAATATTCATTTTAATAGTTATTACTTTAAAAATAACGATTTCCCCAAAAAAACCTTCTTCACTTTTTACTCCTTTAAAGGAAAATAAACAAAATTCCTGAGGCACGTCATTCTTTATTTCTTTTCAAAAAGCCGAATACCAATTTTCATATATTTTACTTCAAAACTGACGGACTTTCATACAAACTTTCAACCCCTATTTGACCCCTTTAGGTTGTGATTTTCGTAAAATCCTTTCTTGGTGGCTGGTTACGTCACTCAATTGACCTACAGTTCAAATTTCATCTAATTAGCTTCAACGGTTTAGGCTCGTCGATGATGAATCAGAACAAGTCATTATATGTATATAGATTCATTGATCCATTTTTTCCGCACAGCGAAGCGGGCGGGTGATGCGGGCTAGTACATAATAAATTTCACGACTGACAGCAATATGATACGATAAACAATGCAATTATCATGAAAATTTTATCTGTGAAAAAATTCAACTATGCAAAATAGGGCACTAAAAAATAGTGAAAACAAGATGCGCAGGCGCAAGAGCCTATATTTCACACCTCACGCCTCCGCGGGGAAAATACATTGTTCATTTGAGCGCGCACCGTGGTTTGCATACAATCAGGGTGAAAGCTCGCTATTGATATTTTAATCGAGCTAGCTAGCCTCGTATTTTGAGAAAATTATGTTTACATCTGTATAGGATATCGCTAAAATAAAGGCGTTGTATTGAATCTAATCTGATTTTGAATAAATATTTTACTGTAATGTTTTAGCGTTATCTGTGGACAATATAAGTTAAAAATTGAGCTTACTTTATTTAGCGTGAAACGGATCGCATTCGACTTTCTCGATAAAAATAATTGACGGACGGTACCAAAAACTCAGTCTGCCCACTACCACGGGCCCTGACTAAAATGCTTTATGAAATGAAATGCGAGTAGATTAGTGAAAACTGAAGTAAAATTGTTATAAAATGTTTACTTAAATATTAGTATAACTTTTTAAACTATCATGGAGACTCACATTAGAATAAATATTGTTAACGGGATTATTACCATGTTTTTTATTGTGTTTGAGTACCTATCCGATATTTCGGCACAGTTGCATGCGCCATGATCACGGCATTTATTTAATTATTAGTATTCGCATTGGGAGGATATTTTAGGATTTGAAAAAATCACGTTTTTTTACCTACAGACCTATAAAAATTTTAATGTGCGAAAGTGTTGAAATCGCGCTTGTAAAAACAGTTTGTTCTAAGAGCGAGAAACGTTAAACTGTTTGTTTTTACGCTTTTACCTGGCTATAAAAAGCGCTTCGATTTTTCGAATATTGAACAAGTTTCAATAATCGGAATAAGTACTTATTCTCCCAGTTACGCTAGGGTACATGTAAGTAAGTAAACTATGAGCCAGAGTTCGCGGCCAGCGGTTGTGCGTGCGCAAGCGCAAGCGATGATTTATGGACCACTGATAGCGGTCGCCCGCGAAAACTGTGCTACTTGGCACTTTAGAAGGCTTTTGTTGTTATTATTATTATACCAGCCGTAACTGACATCCCCTTTCTTTTCTTTTTCCACATCTTCCGGACACCGGTCAACAACGTCATGCCAGTTTCTAATGTATCTATCAAGATCGTGGTGCCAACTGCAACTCGTAGAAGTTGAGTTAATTTCATGATCATTTTTTTTTGAGAGAGAGATTGCTTATTGCCTCAGACGGCATTTTCAGCTTCACCGGGCTTGTTTGGGGGCGGCGAGGAACGTAAAGGGTCCCTCAAGCCGTGTGAAACGAATCACCTTCGAAGGTTTTCTAGAGGAAACGGCATCGCGCACTAATGCGCGTCCCCGTGCCCTACTAGATTCTCCGAAGGGTTCGGATCGGATCGGAACCATGATCATAGCTCATAAATTCTGGACTATGAGCTTCCCATATGAATCGTGAAATAGGTGTTAAACTGTTATCTCACGACGATAATCGGGTTTACATGAGCTTAGCGAACTCGGAAACGTGATATTATTTTCGTAAACCAAATAAAAATCATAAAAAGAAGTTTTAAACCCTTATTGGTCCGACTGGTTAGCTGCCACCATCTTCTGCAAGTCTGTCGCTATAACAACATTTTTGTGTGTTGAGATTGTCGTGTAGTTGTGTACTTTTGGCTAGAGATCTTTTACGATTTTATATTCTTGGGATAAAATTTATTTATTAGAAAACAATATGGTTTTATATTCACTTACTATAAGAGATATAAAGGCGAAGCGCTATACAGCTCCATTCTTTATGACTTTTGTACAAACGTTTAAAGTACACGGAATCTTTAAAATAATGAGACAAGTTCTAAGTTTTGTTAGTTCATGGCTGTGTTCATAGTTACATCTGGTACAAGCTGCTTGACCAGCCACTCCGGCGCCGGCCATGTCGTACATAAGAGTTTTCTGGGGTCGGGCCTGTAATGTTATGAACTCTTTAGTACTGCTAAACAGTTGTTGCATATACGACGTAGAATTGTGATGAAACGGTGCTGTTGGTCACAATTCTACGATTTAGATTATTACAGATTGTGACAAATTGAAGATATTCTAGCTTCGTTATACATCTTGTACATCTATAAAAAGAGAAGTCGTGACTGGATGACTGATTGAAGAACAGCACAGCTCAAACTGCTTGACCTTGAAAGCTGAAATGTCCGTAGGCAGCTCTCTTTCATGACGTAGGCCAGAGGTAGACAAGACCTTATGAAATCGGAATATGTCGCGAATGGTCGGGAGTTATGTATCATAATCATCATCATCATCATCATCATCTGGACAAAGGCCTCCGCCGTGTTACGTTATTTCTTTTTGTTCATACAGCTCATGCTGATCGCATCAAGGTTTTTGTCGAATAGTATATCTGGCCCATCTGGCAAGTGGTCGGCCAGCCTGCCCGTCCTCGGCAGCCATAATGTGTAAACTAACAAAACTAATAACAATTATGTTTCTCATTTCAGGTAAGCGCGAGATCTTAAGTGAGTAATAAATTATAAATGTTCGCCGGCAAGAAATGAAGCCTTTCATTCACGTCCGTCTAAGGCGAAGTTTCTTCTAGGAAATCGATGATTGCCTTAGCCGATTTGACACATCGGAAATGAGTGAGTAAGTAAGTTGAAATTGATGACGTGGCTTGCTCTTTAGGCAAGTTACGCAACGAATCAGGCTCCTAGGATGGCTCATAGGTGTCCAAAAAACTAAGTCAAGAAAACATAATTTAAAAATAAAAATGGATTATTTTACTAATTAAATTGCCATGACCCTAGAATAACTTAAATTTGTCAGTGGTGAAAAATTACCAATAATTAGAAGTATGTATGTAGTTAAATTAAATTCCCGTTTTTAAAAACTCACATCATGTTCAGTGGTAAAAACTTGAGATATCAAATTTTAGACGACATTAAGTAACCAACAAACTTGTGCCAACCTGTATAAAAGTCTTAGAAATTTCTACGAAGATGCCAGCTGGCGCACACACTATAACTAATCCCGCGCAAACTCAAACATTAATTCACTTTACATGGATCGACTTTCTAAATGATGTTCAGAACTCATTTGCGGAATGACAAGTGGAATTACCTGCGCCATTTTACTGCCTTTCCCGGCTGCGCAGTGACATTCAGGCCTTAGATGAGGCCAGGTTATCGCATTCGCTCATCTGCGGTGGCCTTTATCTGTTTAATGTCCAACAGTGGCCTAACCGATGTAAAAGTGGACATAACTGCAGGGCGCGGTGGTAAAAGCTGATACATTTGTTGCGTTTATGCGGATCGAGTTTGACTTGCAAATGTTGTAAGTGGCCGGTGAAACATGACAGTGATTGTCATAAGAGGTTTTACATAATGGTAATGGGTCCTAATAATGTATATACTATATATGTATTATGGGTGTGGATTTATTAAGCCGTTACGCCTATTTGCGCACACGCCATATAAGCACACGGTCAGTTACACTAGAGATGTTTTATTTCTTATTAGGAATTTGGCATCGACAATGCAGTAATATAAAGTCAAGATAAAGTTTTACTAGAAATAGTCACCCAGTCTCAGTAAGCTGAAGTGGCAATCGACCCACGACTTTTGGATTTTGGATAACCGGAGATGTTTGTTTGTTTGAAACCGACACAGATCAGCCTCTCATTTGCTACTGTATAAATATTTTTGAACCTAGTAAAAACATTTTGTAGTGCGTTACATAACTTCTCATAGTTTTCTTTTGAATACTGTTTACCATCAGCAGTCTCGCCTTTATCCGGATCGAAACAGAGTTGACATTAGAGTGACTTCAAAAATACAGTACTTTACCAAGGAGGTGTTAAAATCTTTTGCTCTTACAGTTACACGGAGATGTACCAAAAAGATTGTGGTTTTCACACGCGATCCGTCCATTCCCACATGTGACGTCAGAGCGTTGATCGCTGTCGTCAGATGTGCACGCGCGTGCGACGCTTTGAAGTCTCCGATTTACAACAAGATCGGGAAATAGCTCAACTCACTATGTGAGTAGGGTTGCCATACGTCCCGAAAAAGCGGGATTTGTCCCGCTTTTTAAATAAAACTAAACGTCCCGCCAGAATTTTAAAAGATGTCCCGATTTGTCCCGATTTCTGTGTATGCGCTGCGCGCAGAACACATGAAAGAAACCGTTTACTGGTATCCTCTGTTAAGAGTATTCTGATGGTTCAATATAATTTCAAGTAAATGTCTTGCATTGATTTTTATGATTATATCAAATCAAAGAGTACACTTTTGAAAGACATTCGCACTTCAAAAAAATACGATTGGTTTGGTACAAATAAATAAAATACAAATAATTACATTTTTCTTTAATTTATTTTGTCCCGATTTCATGTGACGAAAACGCCTGTTTTCCCGCTTTCTTATACAGAGCACCCGATTTAAGTCAAGGGCGCTATGGCAACCCTATATGTAAGTAACAAGAAGTTCACACTCAGTCGGCTTCCAAAATAATCGATGAAATCTAGAAACAACAACCGTCTCAAAAAAATATAAAAGTTTTACTTTTTTTTGCCTGCTGTTGGCGTTAATAAACAATATAATATTCATAGTAAGAATTATTTTACTAAATATACTTTTCGTATTGCTGACATAAAAATGTGTGTCTCAATCAGTCTAATGATTTGGTCGCCCGATGATTAATTTCAATGTCCAAATGCCATCTTCGGTAGAAATAAATAAATAAATGTTTCCCACACTCACACCAATTATCTAGCCCCAAGAAAAGCTTCCTTAAGAAATTCGTTATATGGTTAACTAGACAACGCATAAACATACATAATATACTTAAAAACATACTTATTATACATAGGAAACACCCAGAAATCAAACGCAGAAAGGAAATACAAAAGTACAAACATTCCAATAACATTCTTGTATAAGTAATTACTTTAATATCCAAGTCACACCTGTTTACACTTATACTCGTAAACAAACGCGTACCATTTGAAATGTGTGAGTATACCTAACGGGGCGCAAAATACTTAGTATAGGCGGGTATCCTAGGCATACCTGTTTATGTGAGGAGTTCGATAGCGCAGCGGTCTGCGAGGTTTAGCAACATTCGCAAAGGCCGGTCATCGGATGGGTGACCAAAAATGTATCATCTCGAGCTCTTCCGTGCTTTGGAGACGCTCGAGGCACTTAAAGCCGTTGGTCCCGGTTGCATTAGCAGTCGTTAAAAACCACCTATCCGCGCAGGGCCCGCGTGGTGGTTTATGGCTTCTTATCCATCTCTAGGAAAGGCTCGTGCCCTAGCAGTGGGGACATAAAATGAGCTCATGATGATGATGATGATGATACTCACAAACTTCATGCCTCAAGAAAATCTCATAATATTTGGTTTTGGACCAACTGCTGACGCAGTAGCTTCCTCTCAGCTAATTTTAACCGTAACTCAATTTAATTTGTCTCACGAATTGAGCCGTAAAAATACTCGGAAGTAGTTTTTTCTGCTCTAGTGACGGTCGTCTCGCTTGTTCCCAGTAAATAAATGTTACGGTAATGGCTACCACGCTTTGATGTTCGTGTGGGATGATACAGACGTTTGTGAATGCTGCTGTCGTCGAAGGTGTTAGTTACAATTTATATGGCGAATCGTCATATACATATTAGCATTATGCCCTGATATGAGGCGTGAAGAGGCAGCTTGTGGACCGGCAGGATGAGTGACTGATGCTGCGTTGTTTTCACGCTGCACCAGTTGTATTTGCGCCTGGACTTCATTTCCATTTAACATGAAGTGGAGTGAAGTCATTTGCGGAGCTATGTATAAAAAAATAAGTGTTATTTTTAACATTTTGATATGACAGTTTAAACTAAAGTTATGTTTGGAGTTTGATTCGTTTTATTGGAGATTGATAGCCTGGCTATGTATCGCGATAGCTAAACAATTACCGTTTTTGTTGTCCTTTAGATGGGCGATGATCACATAATAATTGTAATACGGTTTTTTTAAGTTCACGAGTAGGCAAATGACTGCTCTACCTGATGTGTTAAGCAGGAGCGTCAGCCCTATTGGAAGAAAGCTAGATGGGTGGCTGTGATGATTGTGCCTCACTCATTGGCCGTCCTAACTCTTATCTATCCTATATATTTATTTCATTTTATTTTGATCCTACTATTTGTTTTATTTTATTTTATTTTATTATTGATAAGGCCGCTCTTTGTCGACTACTGTTTTTTTTCTCTGTCTGTACGTACGTAAAGTAAGTACCTATTCCTTTCTATTCTATTATTTTCTAAGAGGAAAGGTTGTAAGACTATGATGCTAGTGCAATGATGATGCATAGACGCGTAAAGACAAGAACCTGTAAAGCGTTTAAAACGAAAGGAAAAATATATATAAAAGAGTGACAAAGTGTTATATTTAAACATGAAACGTATAGTGTTTGCGTAAGTTTTTAAAAACATTGTAGTTTTTATATATTTGTTGTATTGCAATGTGTTTTTAATAATAAAAACAAGTGATGTTACAAAAACACAAATGTTGAAAAAATTTCCACGAGCAGGATTTGAACCTGCAACCTTCTGACATTCCGGGTCAGGTGCTCCTCCAATTGAGCTATCGTGGTTCTAACCAGCCCGCCGAAATTATTCAACACTTTTTACTTTGTAAGCCAAAGGCGCCCATTCAATGTAATTTGTTCGCAACAAAATTTGCTTTAAAAATCATTTTGAACATTTTATAACAAGTGATGTGTTATAGCCCTCTCGAATAGATTTTTAATCGTAACCTTTTGCCTTTAAACGCCGTTTTATGTGGTCATTTAAAGTTCTATTGCAGTCATAAACTCGACCGAGCCCTTTACTACTTTTACTGGGTTCCAAATGGCCGCAGGTTGCAGTACAATCTTTTCGTTTGAAATAACATTTATTTTTAAAGGACAAGAACAGTTAGACCACTTTTTGTAAGTCCTGAGTTTTCTTTTGTGAATTTTTGAAGTATTATAACTGCCCCGTGTGGTGCCGGGGGTAAAGAATTGCACCACCCCATCTCTTCCCGTGGGTGTCGTAGAAGGCGACTATGGGACCATTCCAGAGGATGGGCAGCAGCGTCTCTCTGTGATTATTCTCACCTTACTGCGATCGCCAACCCGCCTGCCAAGCGTGGCGATTATGGCAAATTCCCCTCAAAATTATTTATCCTTGAGGGAGGCCTTTGTCCAGCAGTGGACGTCTTTTTGGCTGAGATGATGATGATGATAACTGCACTTGTTAGTTGTAAACTACGGATGCACAAAAGTGTTGATTTTTTTTCCACGAGGTCACAAAAAAGGTTAGACGACTCGTACAAAACTATTTTGTTGACTGTATTGAATTTAATTTTACTTAGTTATTTAATAGATAATGAAAGATTATATAGCGCCGTGGTGGTCGTGTGATAAAGCGGTCTGCCCGATACCCGAAGTGCCCGCCAATTCCTAGGTCCTAGGGCAAAGGCCCAGTGGGCCTTCGTTACAGGCTATTTGCTTTAAAATAGATAATTAATGTGTTTATTCGTAAATGCCTATACTAGAACTTATTCATTTGTTTAGTCGTCAGTTAATTAATATCTGAGGAGCTCGATGGCACAGTGGTTAACGCACCCGGTCTGCGAGTGCTGAGGTTAAGCAACTTTCGCAGAGGCCGGTCATCGGATGGTTGACCAAGACTTTGTCATCTCGAGCTCCTCCGTGCTTCGGAAGACACGTAAAGCCGTTGGTCCCGGCTGCATTAGCAGTCGTTAACAACCACCAGTCCGCACTGGGCCCGCGTGGTGGTTTATGGCCCGTTCACTTATCCATCCATAGGGAAGGCTCGTGCCCCAGCAGTGAGGACATAAAATGAGTTGATGATGATGATGAAATTATATCACTTTTTATACCTTTATATATAAAATAAAACAACGTAAAGCTAAAGTTATAAAAACTACATACTTAACTAGAACTTAATTGTCTACCGAAAACCCATTCCGTTAACAATTATATGGAAATCTCAATAATTCACTTCCTCTAGTTGATAGTGAATCATAAAATGTTTGTCTTTATTTACGGTAATACATTGCAAACGGTCCACCGGTCGCTTTTACCACAAATTGGGTAGATTTGTCTCAATCTGGCTGCGAGTCACAAGTAATGGCCGCCACCAACTGATTTAATGTTCACTGTACATCACCTAACCAATTTTAAGCTTGTTTACGTATTAATAAATCATTGTCGTTTAGTTGAGTTTGGGTATTTGTTTTATTGTAATTTATTAATGAGGAGTCACCAGATAAGTGACCAATTTAAAGAATATCGAGCACTTCTTGCTCTATGAGACACTATTTAAAAAAAAAACTCGATTGGCCCGTTTGACTATCTTTTTTTATACTAAGTAAGTACAATGTTACATACATACACCAGGGCTAGGAGCGAGCCCGGCTATGTGGGACTCTCCTAACTTTTGTCAGGACCATTATTAATGTGTTTTATTATTGATGTGTAACATCTTTCGGCTCGCTTTCTATATAAGCAATTCGTGGGAGTGATTACGTGAAATGGGACGGAAGTACATATGTGTTACAGTGTAACAAGTGTGTAACTGGAAGTCGGGGAAGCTTGTGGGAGTGATTTCGTGAAATGTGTAATAATGTAACTGTGTAACAGGAAGTCGGGGAAGCGCGCAAGCGCGCGCCATTTTGTAAATTTTTAATCGATATTATGAACATGACATATTGTGTATACTGCATTTATTTTATAAATACGTGAAGCAAAAACTTTGTACCCCTTTTTACGAAAATTGCGCGGATGAAGTAGTTTGAAATTTTGCACACTTATTGTTTATATAGTGAAGGATTGCAGAATGTTAATTTTTTTTAATTATGCATAAAAAATACATTAAATCAATAAAACAAACATTACACACACTATCATGTATTCGACACACACGCATATAATACTCTTTTCAAAAAATTCAAAAATGGAAGAGGAGCGGCCAAAATCTGTCAATGCCAATCCAAACTCACATTCTATCTTTTTTAAATTTTTCATTGCTTAGGATATAATCCGTGCAGCCTAAACAAAATTACGGTCGAATTTCGACCACTGGGCGACCACTAGTAGTTATAAAATGATGTAGGTAACACCTGACCCATTTTTTCAGAATATAATGTTAAAATTGCTTATTATTACCTCTTCTCTCACGGACTGTTCCGAGATCCGTGTCCGTGCAATGGATATAACTGTGTGCGTTGCTCAAGCGCAGTATGTATTAAGCTTAGCTTGTGGATCTCCTTATTTTGTGGTCGGGCACTCTTGGCAGTGGTCGTGGTTATGGGTGGGTCCTGGTGGATGACGGCTCTTGTCTATTGGTAGCTTTGTGAGAGCAATCGGTCATCGTGGATTGAGTGATAGGTAATGTGGTCTGCCCATCGGGTTGGTGAGCGACCACGGCATCTCTTACCCTCAATTCCGCCCTGAACTTATTATTAAACAGACAGGCAGTTGCACAATAGTCCTGGTCTTTTCTATATCCTGCTTTTTCGTTCACGTTCTGCCCCCCAACCGCCTAACACTCTCGCTTTCGATCGCTTTGAAAGCGAGGCCCTCGCCTCGCTTTCTATTATAATATCGAATAATATCGAAAGCTATAGCCTTAGCTTTTGATATTGCTTTCATATTGCTTTCGAAATGACAAGATGACGCCTCCTCCTCGCCTCGCCTTCAAAGCGATCGAAGGCGAGAGCGTTAGACGGTCGAACCCCTGGTCCTGTTTTTAATACCCATAATCGTGCATTGGGCTAGCGTAGTAGATAATGGCACAGTAATGGTCCAATATATGCTATTGTTGAAGTTGGAAGGACTAAGCCCAGCAGTGGGATGTTTATAGGTTGGTTTTCTGATTGATAATGATGATTATTTTTTTGGAGCGTGTTTGCTATGCCAAGCCATGTGTAACAAATCACCGTCAGAGGTTTTCTAGAGTGAATGGCATCACGCACTAGTGCGTATCCCCGTCCCCTGCTAGATTCTCCGAGGATTTCCGATCGGTTCGGAAATAATAATAACAATAATAGTGATTTAAAAAAAATTAAAAAAAAATCTTAATACGTATGTATATTAAATAAAAAGAATAATAATAATGATTCCACAATGTATCTTAACCGTTTAGCATAGAATTCAACACACGACTTTCGTTTTTAAAATTACTCACTTAACACTTTTTCTCTCGGTAACCCTGTGTTCAAATGACGGATCGCACTCGCAAAGGTCACCGCGATTATTTTAATCGAGACATTTATCTCGATCTTTATTGTTTTCGAGTTCCGCAACGCGAGACGACTTAATCGATCCGATTCGGACGCGTCATATTTTATCTGTGATCTACTGGAGTGACTTGTGACAGTGTACGGATAACAGTGATTTGGATGTATAGGGAATCCGGAATTGATGTGATCTGTTGTTGGATAAGTAGGGTTTTTTTGTTCTGATGTATAGTTACTTGGGAAGAGTTAAGTGTATCGTTTATCATGTCGTAAGACGTATTCATTAAGTCATTATTTTGTTTGTTAAAGATGTGTGCTTTAAGAAACATATTGATGAATGTTTTGCAACGAAATAAATAGGTTTGTATAGTTTTTATTGTGCTCGCCTACTGACATTTATAGTCGCTCTATTGATCTAAGACACATATTCCTATTTTCCGGATATGATAGATTCTAACTTGGAAACAATATCAAAGCTTTAATATAAAAGTAATCTAATATTATTTGATCTTTTAATAATACTTCAGGAGAAGTAAGTACATAGTTGTACTTATAATATCCTGTGTTGTTCATAGTTGCTATTGAATATCTTTGATATGCGTGGAAACGATTGATGTATTTATGTATTTTCCTATTGTATTGTTTTGTAGATGTAGGTATATAATTGCTATTTCCCTAATTAAGGAGAGGAAAAGAAAACAAATATGTGGCATCGTTGTAAGTTCATCTAAATGAGTAATTTCTGCTTTCGTCGGAAACTCCAATTTCGTTATGGGCCATCGAGCAAAGGTTTGTGTCCAATTACCTTGATTCGGTTGGACCCAAATTGAGTCGCTTTGTGCTATTTGTGGTAATACCGTTAAAACCGATTGGGTTGCATTGTTAATTGTTTGATGTGGGTGGCGTGATTTAAGTTGTTCTTGTTGTAGAATAAATGTTCTCAATTATAGGTGTTTACCTAGATGACCCTTAGGCCCAGTATTCACAAAAATGGATATGAGAGAGGAAGACGTTTGTGTTTTTTTTATTATTATTATATAGTTAGGCAAATGACTGCTTTTTTATATTAAACTTGATGTTAAGTGATGATAAAGGCCAGTGATGGCAGCGCACTTCAACCGGGATCCTCAACTGCTGAGGCACTGGCTATCTTATCTCTAGCTGCCGGAACACAACAATGCTACAAACATTGATGTTATGGCAACAAATTTAGATAAGATGGTGGTAGCTAGCCAGGCAGGCAAACAAGTCCTACCACCAACCAAACATGTTCCCCCCGCTGGGAATCGAACCCGGCCGGGACCTCTTGGTATTAAGCGGTGGACTTAACCTGTTCGGTGCTTTGCATTTTACCAAACACCGTTATTGACGTCACTAGGAAGCGCCGCCGAACGCGTACGCTTTTAAACCTACATCATCAAATTAGTGCATAATCAACTGTCATCGCGATCGGGTGCATTCATTTATCAGTTATCATTATCATCAATCGATATCGAATTTAGCAATAAAGTGTATCTTAATTATCAATCATTTGTTTTTATGTTCTTAACCGGAACATAACTACTAGACCATAGAGGCGGAATTGCTCTGTCTGATGTAAAGCAGAAGCAGTGTCCAGATGCAAGGTCAGGTAGGTACAGCAGGATGGCAGATTTCTGCTGCTAGCCGTTTTTGCCTTGCCTTGCAGCTGTGCCGTAATAATCAAAAAGTGGAGGGGAGATAAGTAAATCGAACTGTAAAGGAGCAACTTGAGTAAAAGCAACTTTTTTATATTAAAAGGAGGCAGAGGAGAAGGATCAAGGAGTTGGATCTTGAGGAGGAAGTAGAAATTGGGTGGGGGGAGGGGCAAGAGATGGGCCTCCGGTACTTTCACTCATCAGACGAAACACAACAGCAATGAGTGCCATTGTTTCACGCCGATATTCTGTGAGAGGGTGGTATTAGGTACGCCGGGCGAGCCGGCCCATTTCGTGCTGCAACGCAGCGTGGCTCTACCACTCAGACAGTGTCACTCATTTAGCACCACCCAGGGGTCACGTGTAGGGTTTCAAGGGTAAACCTACGGACGCGAGTAACTTTAACCTCTAAGTCGTCCGCAAGGTGAGTACAGAGGTAAGATCAAACCTTCGAGTTGAACCTTCCTAGGTTCGTTTCCATCGGTGGTACTGTAGCATTGTCTTCTTTCGAGCCAAGAGAAATCGTGATCACTTGAAAAAATGTCTTCCCAATATTTGTCACAACTTTCGCAAATCACTTTCGAAAAATGTTAAATACATAATAAGAATGTGTACCCGTATATTTAAATATACCCATCCTTTGACACGTTGCTAAATTGTTAAGTCGTCTAAATCTTAACGCAATACAAATAAAAGCTAAATTGGTGTGTAAATGGAAGTAATACGGTTGCTAGATTAATGTGGTCGATAAGATTCCGTTTCGCATTAATTTTGTATCGACGTGTGAATGTCGCGGCGCACGCGCTTGCTTTCACTTTCGCGATTGATCGCCATGTTTACTATAGAAGAGCAAGGAGCATGGGCAAATACTGTTAGGATTGGCTTTGTTTTTCTTCATTTTACACCTGAAAAGCGCTGTAGGTTCCTTCGTCCAGGGTTTTGACACTGATACAAAATTAGGTAGGTATCGATACTTCTCGTCAAACGAAGATACCGTTGAAAGCAAAGGTAACGTTGTGCTTGGTATGAGTGACCTGAGTGGCAGTTTTAATGTTAAATGAACGCTCAACGCGGATTGGCTAGAGTACATTATTTAACAAAAAATATAACGATACTTTTCTAGATATTGTTACCTGCATTCATCATCATCATCATCATCATCATCTCAGCCAAAAGACGTCCACTGCTGGACAAAGGCCTCCCCTAAGGATACATAAGGATACATGAGGGGATTTGCCATAATCGCCACGCTTGGCAGGCGGGTTGGCGAACGCAGTAAGTTGATTGAGAGTTAACCTCAGAGAGATGCTGCTGCCCATCCTCTGGAATGGTCTCTTAGTCGGCTTTTACGACACCCACGGGAAGAGATGGGGTGGTGCAATTCTTTATCCCCGGCACCATTATGCACCTGCATTACCGCTACCAATTTTATGGAAATAACGTTAATTATCGATACTTTTAGTGGGAATTCGGTAACGGTATCAAGTCCTGTGTATAAGTTAATGATAAGGAAGCGCGACTGGAATCCTCAACTTCACTGAGGGACTGGCTATCTTACCTCGAAATTGGCAGACGGAACAACAATGCTACCAGTTGCTGTATTGACGACAGACATTGATGAGATGGTGGTCGCAAACATAGCGGACTTAGAACAAACCCTAGCACCAACTAGCCCAAGTACTATGTGATATCTTTCGTGGGGAATTGAAGTCAGTACCTTTATGTCTAAGACCTGGGTCCTAACTCCTAACCACTGGACCACATTGGTGGTTAGACACGCTGTCGCTCTAACTTATGTTAGTTATAGAGTGTTATTGTAGACAGCATTTAATTCATTTTAATAGATTCGTAAGTGCAACTAGACAAATGGTTTCACCTAAATATTCTAAAGCGGGGCAGCCTACACTGCCTGCACTGCATTACGGAACAATTGAAATTGAATTCGTCAATCGAAATTGTTATCGATACCGCCTACATCACTGGCTGCAAAATGTTCGAGAGTACCGACATTGCATCGCGGTTTTGATCAATGACAGTTAGCGTGGGAGGTCCAGTAATCGATATTAAATAATCGAGTACAGTTAACATTTGTACGCTTTAAGTTGAGTCACGGTGTTACATCACTAATTGCTGACCGGTGACACAAAATAAGGAGATTGCAGAAGGTGAGCATCAAACAAACGCACTCGAGCAACGCACACATAGACAACCTCTAACTGGCTCGGACTATTTCGAGCTGTTTCGAGATTCGTGTCTGTGCAAGGGGTCTATGTGTGAGTTGCTTGAGCGGGGTATGTATCAAGACGACACCTCGATTTGTGAAAATTCTAAACGGCTGATCCTTACCGGCGGCGGCGCTGTCTTATGGTCAAAATTACGTAGCGCGACGATTGAGAACGCTTGGAAATTAACAGAATAATTAAAAAAAAATTAAAAGTTATTTGTTTTTTAATCGAAATATGCAACTACTAAATTACGAATATTGATGTAATCATTGTATTTGTGTGGTTTCCAAGCATATGAACTTAGTAATTTCGTTGTAATTTCAGACATTGGTGATTGTTTAGACAAAATCAGAGGTACAATAATTTAGATTTACTAAAAGATATCAACTAAACGCCGCCACTCGCTTTCATGATTTTTGCCCAAATTTAAATGATATTGTAGAAAAAAAACTATAGTGTGTTATGAATTTATGGATCAGACTAATTGTAAACACGTTCCCTTTGATACTAAATATATATTTTGTTTATATAATACGACTGTATTTTTAATTATATCAACTTAACCGTGACTGTATTTTTGGCTCTTTTTTGGTTGGCGCACCCTTAAGCTATTCGACGAATGTTGGTGTATTTTTTCAGTGTGTTGCCTTAAGCTTAGCTTCTGGGTCTCCTTATTTTGTGCCGGTGACAAAGGATCTATTAGATAAACTTATATATCAGTCGGCTATGATGCTATATTAATTTGTAACATATTACCTGCGGCTATATTTTTTGCATTACGCCTTCCGCTCTAAGCCGTTTATGGCTATTGTTAAATAATTATCGATAAGATCAGTTTAAGTTTAGTCGTAGTTAACATATTAAGTAAGTATAATATTATTATGTATTCATCTACGGGTAAGCACCTGACCTTTATATTATCCGATGTTAGGTATAGGTGATGATGAGAACCAAGGTGGAAGGGCACTTCACAGGGAATTGAATAAAAGTAAAGTAAGAAATAATTTGAGTTCGATGGCGCAGTGGTTAACGCGCCCGGTCTGCGAGTGCTAGGTTAAGCAACTTTCGCAAAGGCCGGTCATCGGATGGGTGACCAAAAATGTATCATCTCGAGCTCCTACGTGCTTCGGAAGGCAAGTTAAGCTGTTGGTCCCGGCTGCATTCGCAGTCGTTAACAACCACCAATTCGCGCTGAGTCCGCGTGGTGGTTTATGGCCCGTTCTCCCTATCCATCCGTAGGGAAGGCTCGTGCCCCAGCAGTGGAGACATAAATGAGCTGATGATGATGATGATGATGATGATGATGATGATGATGATGATGATGATGATGATGATGATGATGATGATGATGATGATGATGAAGTAAATGATTGCCGACATAGGTACTGCATTACTGCTGGGCAAAGGCCTCCATCATTGATATCGAGTCATCGCTACAATTGATGGGTTGTGGTGGCTAATCACCACGCCTGCCAAATATGGATTGATGATCACAAACCCGGGCTATGCATCGAAAAATCCGAAACACACTTTTTGTCCGACCTGGAAATTGAACCTAAGACCTTCGGATATTGGGCCGAGCGCTTTACCACTCGGCAACCATGGTGTTTAGTAAAAGCTTAAATTAAATCGTACACTTTGTATATTTATTAAATACAGTGAAAAATTAAACGCCCACCCGACCCAGCCAGGAGTTGAACCTGGGTCTTCCGCAATGCACTGACCGCTATGCTACCGGGAAGGCTGACGTAAGCGCTGAATTTTGTCACTGCTTTTTAATTTTTGAATGCTTATTGCGGCACAGTGCCATCTATCCAAAGGTTATTGCAACCGATGGCTATGCAGATTCATATTTGCAGATGAAATACCACAAATTTTGATAACACAACGCTATAGTAAATTTTACTTTGTATTTCGTGATACTAATAAACTATTTCTATTCTCTTCTATTCTATATGAAAACTGAAACTAAATTACTCTCGAGGAAATTAATGATTGGAAATCAATATACCGTACAAACAATCAGACCATTAATCGGGATTTAATTAAAATCATGTTTTTCAAAACAATGAAATTAACAAAAAGTGGAGCATGGACAATCTCCTTTCAAATCTTATGATTTACGACAGAATGCCTGTCTAGAGCTCCGAGCCTCAATACCTTTAATCCAACCTCCAACTTGATTCATAATACTTTCGTAGCTATGGGTATTTATAATTATTTTATTATATTTATTATTATTACCCACACCGTATGACATACGGGTCAGAAGGCTCTTTTGTTGATAAATTTCGGCAGGTTAGGCAGAGCTAGGATAGCATAGTTGGTATTGCACCTGACCCATCATGTCAGAGAGTGCCGGTACGAATCCCACTCGTGGAAGTCAGTCATTTTATTCAACTCTTTTCCAAATCATAGTACTTACTTCAGAAGATATATACCAGTAGTTCAGTCACATGAGTATTTAGATATTTACTCATGTGGTTCAGTACAATCAAATTTTTAAAATTAATATTACTTAATTTTTCCAACGTGTAAAATAACACTTATTTGTAATCTGTCATTTTGCGGATTTTGGGATTGTTGGAAAATATTTAACAACGAACCTGTGTTGTTTGTAAACAAGTAAAATAAAATAAAATAATTGGGTATCCGGTACTTACTTACTTTAGTGCAGTGTTTTACCGCGCCTGGTCTACGATTGCTGAAGTTGTGTAACTTTCGCAAAAGCCGGTCATTGGATCCAGAAATGTATCATCTCGAGCTTATCCGTGCTTCGGAAGACAATTAAAGCCATTGGTCCTGGCTGCATCAGCAGTCGTTAACAACCACCAATCCACCCTGGGCCTGCGTAGTGGTTTATGGCCCGTCCCTATCCATCCATAGGGAAGGCTCGTGTCCCAGCAGTGGGGACATAAAAAAGCTAATGATAATGATAGGCGAACGGACAGTACAAACTTATTTTAATGAAATACAAGAAAACGTAATCTATTTATAAAAATACATTTTCTAGAACGTCCGCTAACTAAAATTCTAGAACCATATCTAAATTGCAAAAATTATTATCAAAACTGACTTAATACACTAACGAAGCCTTCCTTAACTTAAAAAACGGTTCCGAAAATTTATTTCTTTTACTACCGAGTAGCCATCGAAAGTGGACACATTAATTTTGTTTACACCAAAGTGAATTTAATTACGACGCCATTGATAATACGATTGAATGATGCAACCCGATTTACGGTTATCGCGGCAGTCACAAAATGAGGAGATCCCAGAAGGTAAGCTCACAAAGATCTCACGGACACAGGATCTCAGACGAATCCGAGCGCAGCTTTTTTTTTTATATTAAAAGGAAGCAAACGAGCAGGCGGGTCACCTGATGGAAGGTAATCACCGCCGCCCATGGACACCCGCAAAGTAATCGCAGATGCGTTACCGTCCTTGAGGAAGGAGTAGGGAATGGGGAGGGGTGAGAGATGGGCTTCCGGTACTTTCACTCACCAGACGAAACACAGCAGCAACGAGTGCCTTTGTTTCACGCTGATATTCTGTGAGAGGGTGGTATTACGCCGGGCGAGCCGGCCCATTTCGTGCTGCAACGCAGCGTGGCTCTACCACTCAGACATCATCACTCATTTAGCACCACCCAGGGGTCAAATATAGGGTCTCAAGGGTAAACCTACGAACGCAACTCGCGTTCTTTAACCCCCAAAAGCTGTCGCGAGATTCCGTGTCAGTGAGAAGTTGTCTAAGTGTGCGTTGCTCGACCCCGCCCGATCATCTAAATGTCACTACACAGTTACAGAACACACTAAACATGCACACTAGCTTAGGTCCAAGACACCGTTCTCGTAGAACAAGGGTACGAAGAACCGGTTCACACGCGCTCTATACCAGGTACAGACATGTACCTGGGCGCTTCTCTCCTCCTCCACGGCCCGGTCTACCCGAGCCGAGGTCCGAGCCTTTAGAGGTGCCCTCGGGTGGTTCCGCCCCCCGATCCGATCCGAACCCTTCGGAGAATCTAGTAGGGCACGGGGACGCGCACTAGTGCGCGATGCCGTTCCCTCTAGAAAACCTCCGAAGGTGATTCGTTTCACACGGCTTGAGGGACCTTTACGTTCCTCGCCGCCCCCAAAAAAGCCCGGTGAAGCTGAAAATGCCGTCTGAGGCAATCAGCAAACTCTCTCAAAAAAAAAAATCGTTTTTAAGAAGCTTACCATCTGTAGTCTCCTTGTTTTGTGCCGCAGTAGAAAGCGTTATAAGTTTAACGACGTCGCGCGACGTGTTGACGTGTTTTTTTTTTAATTTTTACCGCTTATTAGTGGATTCATTAATTCTGCACTGTAAAGTATCGGCTACATTCCGGTATGGTAAACCTCATTTTTAACAGTCTTTAAAGTTGCGTTTAGTAAAATATTTTTTTAATTTCGTATATTTTATCCGGTTTAACGAATGGTATGTTTACGGCCGTATTCCCACTACGCCGGACCTGTAGATTTGCCGGGCCGGTAAAACTGTCGGAAGGGCTGTACAATTTATATGAAGCTGTTCACATGGACCGGACCGGAGTAATGTGAACGGGTTTGCGCCGGTACCTGTTCCTTATGACAGCGCGAGTTTGCTTGTCTCTTAGTGCGAGTCACAGAGCACAAAGCGATACGTGCAGCCTAAGGGAAAAATATATGTGTAAGTTGAAAAATTTGAACCTATCGACATCGCCCGCCGTCATCAATAGAAAATCCTAATCGAAATATTAACTATGTACAACATACTAGAAAGCTCTGCCTCAAAGTAATTTAATAGTAAATCCATTGTTCGCACAGGTCCAAATTCAACTGCGGTCGGTGGGTACTTGACTGTCCGATTTTCTTGTGGGATCCGGTGTGTGTGAACACCTCTGTCCGGTGTCCGGTTTCCGGCAAATCTGCCGGTCACAACGCCTCGGTGGCCGAGTGGCAAAGCGCTCGGCCTTGTACCCTAACTTCCTGGGTTCAGTTCCCAGGTCGGGCAAAGTGTGTTTCGGATTTTTCAATGCATAACCTGGGTTCGTGATCACCAGTCCACATTTGACAAGCGTGGTGATTAAGCCAATACCCATCAATTGTAGCGACGACTTGATTTCAATGATAGAAGCCTTTGCCCAGCTGTGGGATAGTATATAGGCTACTACCACAGTACTGTGCTACTACTATGTTTACCATATAGGATGTAGCTACAGTACCTATCTTCTACCACATTTTTTTTTATATTTCATAACAATGCTATCTCGCAAGTTAAAATATCATGACCTTTGGCACTCGGTGCTTGCCCGGTCCCTTCCATCACAGTGGGTAAGAAGGTATGGTACTAGGGTTTAAAGTGGGTAGGCCATCCCTTCCAATGTTAAGCTTTTTACCATTGAAAATGGTTATCAGATGCAAATCGCCCGAGACGTATTTTTGGCCATAGCTTCGAGGATTTTGAGAGAATCGAGATGGAAATAGTACCAAGAGTTGAAGAATTTATCGAGACACGTGTGAGCGTTTGAATTTTGAAAATAGGCTGAAAACTTTTTTGAAATTTTGAAAAATATAAATAAAATCGGGTTTTTTGGAGGGTATTTGTAAACTAAATTGTAAATATTAAAAAAATAAAACCGACTTAAGAAAAAAATAAAAAAATGGCGAAAAAAGTTTTGAAAATTGGTTAATAATTGTGACCTGTAGGTGGTCCCTTTAGATTTGGTATTGTAGAAAAACGGGTATTTCCGTATATAAAAAGTGATGTAGCTTCTTTAATTATTGACCAATCGTCCTGGTAATGGTGTTAAAAGATGCGGATATCAGGCGAGAAGTGTATTCAAGTTGGAATTGTGTTATTTAAAATAAAATGGTTTTTTTTCGTAGATTGTTGTATTCATTTTCAATGCTCCGACTCTTGCGGGGACTGCGAAATCTGTGAATTTTCTTTCTGGGTCTCATAAAATCCGAGGTCTCCCGTGGTCCCAAAGTTTAAAAAACGCTTACATCTTTTGGACAAATTAAGTCGGCAAATTTCCGCCTGTTAAAACTGGCTATATACCTAAGAGTATATAACAAAAAGTATCGTCTCTGCAAATTGACACAAGTACAACATAATAGGTACCACATATTTATTATTATATTACGTAGGTACAGTCGTCACAATAAGCACTTTGGTACCTTGTCAAAGTAACTCGACATTACACACGTCCACATTATAATAATACACGATAGTTCGACTACGCTGTGCCTCCGAGCCACTAATTACTAAGTAGGAAACGGGGCCTTGCATTTTAAATCTTAATAATTACAGATTGTAATCCGTCTTGTTTGACACGCACTTTTCCTTTGTGTTCTTTAGTTTATCATCGACCAGTTAAGATAGAGCTTTTCTCTATAAAAAGTTTTTATGTCCAACGCCATATTAGTTCTTAAAGCGTAAAGTTTAAGGGCACCATTCTTTTTACGAATTCTTGTGTACTTATTCTGAAGCTCTAAAGTTTTTGGGTGTTCGATTTCGATGCGAAATCGCCCGCCCTTCCGACACGCAACGCTCATTTTGTAATTAGTCGATTAAAATGAGTTCAAATGGTAGGTACTCGTTAATTATCGGGCTCGGAATAAACCCATTGTTGTGAAATTCGATTCGGACAGATGAAAGTGGTAATCGTTGTTGCCTTTGCGCTATTTTTGTTTATCGAGACGGCTTCGACTGTTTCTGTTTATTTATAATTAAGAGTTGGAAGGTCACCGGTGTGGCGGTTTGTGCGTAACAAACATGTTTGTTACAACGAAAATCTAGTAATCTTTCGGTAAATAGGTTAATGGATTCCTAAAATCATAATATCAAAGATTAGGTATTATAATCTTTACTGCAATATATAATGTACCTACTACTCTACTTTTTTTACCTGTAATTTGCTAATATTATGATAACGAATTTAATATAATTTCCTATTCATACAATTTTATAATACTTGTGTAGTATTTAATTCTTCATCATTATCATCATCGTCAGCTCATTTGCCCCACTGTTGGGGCACGAGCCTTCCCTATGGATGGATAGGGAGAACGGGCCAAAAACCACCACGCGGGCCCAGTGCGGATTGGTAGTTGTTAACGACTCTAATACAGCCGGGGCCAACGGCTTTACGTGCCTTCCGAAGCACGGAGGAGCTATAGATGATAAATTTTTTGGTCACCTATCCGAAGACCGGCCTTTGCGGAAGTTGCTTTCCCTCAGCACTCGCAGACCGAGCGCATTAACCACTGCGCCATCCATCGAGTATTTAAGTGAAACAATATAAATAAATATTGAATGAGGTTTAACACTAACTATTAAGTAAAAGTTAATATCAGATTGATCAGGGATTCCCAAACTATTTTGGGCATGAGACCCTTTTCCAAAATGAACTGATATCTCATACCCCCATAGCCAAATTAAGTAATTATGGACTATATTTAATTGTACTTCTAGTTGTTTTCCTATTGATACAAAATACTTATCAATTTTAAAACTTTGCGGTTGGTTAAGTAAACTTATACTTCTTACTAAAATATTAGTCATTCTTATAACAAGTTGGTACACGTAACAAAATTTATACAGTATCTTGAACGTTCCCAATAAGAACGTCGGCCCCCAAAATCAATTTTCGATTATGTCGACCCCTGGGAAACCGATTTTGACCCCAAGGGGTCACAGAGAGGAAGGCGAGTGTTTGTGCTAACTCCAAAGATGAATGTTTTTTTAAATATATTTCTATAGGTATATTTATTTATTCATATTCTTCTTTACTTTCTTATTAACGTCGCAGTACTATGCAACTTTTTATCGGATATCTGCTCAAAACTAGACGAATGATACTACATCTATAATTAGGTCGGACGGCAAGACCTAACATTTAATTTTATATCGCCGCAACGGACACGTGACATTGACAGAGAATCATCATTGTAAATCACTCGGCGCATCAACAATGGCTTTCGACGAACATAAATAATAAACGGCTGCGCTTTCTAGTGCGCCCAATGTCAACTGCAACTCAGTATGCTTTCTCCAGCTCCGAAAATGGTGCTCCGATCCGAACCTCACAGAAAATCTAGCAGGGACAGGAGAATAACCCCTCTAGTAGAAACCCTCTCACGGTTTTTCGAACACACGGCTTGAGGAACCCTTAAAGTTTCTTCCTGCTCCCAAGTCCAGTGACATTGAAAAGCCCGTATGAGCCGGAGAATCATCAAACTGTCTTTAGAAAAAAAATTGTGACTAGTGATCAAATAAGGGATTCCCGCTTTTGCCCTGTGCATTTCTCATGTTAGTGTAAACGAGTTCTCGAGTGGAGACCGTGTAGGACACCCTCAGACTACGACGTGGAACGACGATCTTCGCAAGGTGGTTGGCAAGAGCTGGATGAGAGTAGCTGCGGATCGTTCTCTGTGGCGTGCCCTTGGAGAGGTCTATCTCCAGCAGTGGACTAGTATAGGCTTGTATAAGATGATGATGATGATAATGATGATGGTGATGATGATGATGATGATGATGATGATGATGATGATGATGATGATGATGATGATGATTTCTCATTTCGATTTTCCCCGAGATTTTCTTGGTAGCCGCATGGGAAGGAAATCTCTCCAGAAAATAAATAATCTTTTGCTGGAGAGATGTCCTACTGTGAACACATATGTTGTGGCTCTGTCAGCGTCTATCATTAGGCTTGTATCACATTAGCATTCGCCGGGCGATTCTCACTTTCACTGATAATTTCGACCTCAATTATGCAATTCGTTGTTTCTGTTCGCCCGTTTGATTGATCATTCTAATTCGATTCTTTTCTTGATAATGTATGAATGCATTATTTCTTGTTATTCATGTCTGTTGACATTCATGTTTGTTTACATCACAATATCTAAAGAGGAAATGCGTTTGGTTGTTTTTTTAAACTACAGTTACAGGAACACTATTGTTAATAATTAGTATGTTGCGTTTGGTGGTTGCACGCACAATATTTTGCGTGTTAGATCCAGTACGTAAATAGTGTATAGGAAATATAACTACTGTGGCATTGTCCATATCTATGTAGTCGATAATATTGCGATCGTTCAACTAGCCGTTAAGTACATGCCGTACAACCACGTTTTAATAATGCTCTTTTTTTCTATCAGATTTTTCTACTTCTAATATATCAAATCTTTCTGCTCTGACTTCTTCTCCATGAAATGTTCCCACACTGACTTCTTCTTCATCAAATGTCCCTCCCTACTCTCACTTTTATTTCACTAATGTCCCGGCTGCCGTAAGTCCATTGAGTATTTACATGATTTTTCTTTTTATTCTGCTTGTTTGACTACCGTGTTCTAAAACATGTAGAAGCCATTTAAATGAAAACACTCAGTTTTTACATCTGCTGATCATTATCACATCTAATAGACATATATTTGTACTTTTTGTCATACTGGCTGGACGACATCAAAAAGTGGACTGGGCTTAGCTATCGCCAGTTACGAGTAAAACAAGGTATATAGGATGGCAGAAAATTTTGTATACTGATTTCCAAAATTCTGTATGAAGATGACACTAAATGATGAATAAAAATCTGCTAAACATGGGTTTCAAAGATTTGACGTCGACCGTCGACTCTAGAGCCTAGCTCCACCTTATTAGAAGCTTACACCGCGTCCAGATCTAGCTTAGATTGCGCACCCCTCATAAACCAACACCCGTTTACAATTGCGGCTACACGCTGTACATAACGGAACGGAACCCCCGTAACAGTGTCGCAGTGTCGTGTCCCCGTCTCGGTTTACATCGACTCGGCTATTTATATCGATGTCACTCGCCGAGATGTGTCGTGATTCATTCGACCTAGTCTATTCGCGTGAATGAAAGTCGGCGGACTGTGCCGATGTGTCCAGATTGTATCGATAGATTTGAGTATCGATAAGAGTGGATGTTATGGAGTTAGTGGGGTGGGTTTTTTTGGACAGGAGTGGCCGCTAGCCGTCTTTGGCTTTGGATGTAGCTTCGGTTATAAACTACGTCTATAAACTAGTGTTGAGTAGTTTCTAAAAGTACCTAAATATGTTTTTAGTGTCGTGCTCATGCTTTACTGTTTTGAAACTCTTTTCAGTATCAACCGTTGTAAATGCATTATCTTGATCACATCATTCGCTAAAATATAAAGTGTCAATATAAATTAATAAAAAAATACTAGAGCGCAGTCTACCGGGCCGGCCTAAATCTTGAATTCCGACTATTTTCGACTTAAAAATCTGGGGAGTAAATTGGTTTTATATAGTAGAGCAACAGAGAAAGATTGTCTTATTGAAGTGAAGGCATGCAAGATATGGTACAATAAAATCAGTCATAATCGACCCGGTTACCGATTAATTACAATATAGATTTTCGACATATCGTCCGATGATGTCATTGTACTAAATATGGTATCTAAAATAAATAAATATCGATACAAATGTAAATTGATGGCATTATCGATATCTCTCGATAATAGTAATCTCTGGCGCGGTGTGGTCTACTTGCGCTAATTGCCGGCCGTGTTTTGATCGTTATAGAGATCATCGTACTGACTTATGCACAAATGAGCATGAAATTAAATATTTATAGATAAACCTCAAAAATAAAGCGATAATATATTAGTTTACTAGTATCCTGCCTATTTGTGGTTTACTAAATTACAAACATGAATTGTATCCTGACTAATCCCCATGTAACTATAATGCTAGATCCATTCATACGCTAGATACCCGTGTGCTAGACACTCATCATCATCACATGATATCTTATCACCATATACTACAGTGCTAGATCCATTCATATGCTTGATCCCCATGTGCTAGACAGTCCTACAGTCTAGCAATTCACAGCTAGAGACAAAAATATGACAAGACACGGTTTTTAAATATTGACTCATCCTTGCAGTTTTCTTGCTAATGTGTAATTCTGACCGGTGTCCTGACTTTAAGCTCTGGTGTAGTTCAGCATCTCTAAGATTGTCAGTAGTTTTTGGGCATTGGTCTTTTATTTACATAAATATTCGTATAAATAAAAATAAAAATTGTTAATATACATTGTATAAGTTAAGTCATAAACAAAAGTGTTCTGTAAGTTTAATTGATTGCATGCTGTGTACACTAAATTTAGATTATTGTCTTGTCTTAATAAGTGGAATATGTTTGTATGTTTTTGTAATGACATTAATCTGTCAGTGTTCATAAATAAATAAATAAATATTACTCGTAATCTAGTAATAAAAGTTAGAGAACAAAGGAGAAAACAAAAGAACGGTTACATTAATAGGTTTTTCAATTCTTTTTAGATATAATTTGAGCCATATTCACGTAGATGTCTGGTCGATGTATGACCTGAGTCCTGACCTCAAGCGCTGGTGTGGTCCAGCTAATTGTCCGCCAGTGTCACTGAGATCGCCAGCTGATTTGGGCATAGCTCGCTGGCCACACACGCTCGATCGCAATCGTGGCGATTAAACGAAACCAATTAAGGGTAACAGTTGAAAACTCGCCGAATTCACGGTTAATTATTGCGCTATTAAATTTATAGAGGCAATGATAATTTCATTATGGATTGCGAATTAAACCTCAAATACATCGTTGGGTATTTAATATGAACACATTACTTTTTCTGTATAAGTATTTTACTTTTGTGTGGTCAATGAAAAACTTTTTAAATAGATGAATAATTATTACCTACCTGTTCATATCATAAAAAATTGCCAGTATCATTTTACATACCCTTCAAAAAATAAATAAACCAAACCAATTCACCCTGTGACTAAAGCGTTTCTTCAAGAATCTCTCCGCCGTGCTATCTAACATATAAATCATCAGCATTTAACTGGAACGCAAGTAAAAGTGCCCAATTAAATGCGGACAATAAGAATTGTCGCCTAGATGGTGGCAAAGATCGTGGGCCCTCGGTTGGCATATCACGCGACCTCGCTTATCGCCCTATCACAGGGCTTAAGCGTACTGTCGATCCGCCAATTAAAACACTCGGACAGTAATCTGGCCATTGTCTCTGGTAATGAAAACTCGCGTGCCGGCATCTCCAGTCATCGCAGATCAAAATCTCACTCCGGACTTTTCTCCGTTGTACAATTACCTATTGTCACGCTATTTACGACACTCTCTTGGTGCTGTTATTACCAGCTCATTAAAGTTTGTGGTCTCTTATGTTACGTAGGGGTCGCTTTGACACTTCCTATTGTCGTCATCTTAGGTTGATACCTATGTAAGTATCTTTGTGTTTGAAAATTTCTATGGCAGATCTCATTGGGCCAAGCAAGACCCGACACAGACGAACCTTTTTGGACAAAACTCTCCTTTCCTTCTTCTTTCGAATCGATGACCACTTTTAATGTAAGTCATCGTTGAGTAGGAATTGGCCAATTCGCATCCTACCAGAACTGGTCAGAATTCAGATAAGAAGATCGACGCGTCGCCGTCGTCCGAGAATGCTCTAGGCTTACCCCAATGCTCTAGACTTACCCTTTTCAATTATAATTCAAAAATACTTCTCAAGGCATGTCAATAAATTATACCATAAAAATGTTGCCCATTGGAACGAAGTAAGTTGCGTAGTTAAGTTATTATATTGTTTAAGTTCGAGTGCTCAAAATGTATACGCCAAAAAAAGACTCCGATTTACCTTTAAAATGCCGCATGCTATCGAAGAATTGTTCGGCCGATACAACCACATTTGGTATCGCTGTGTTGCGAAACTGAATTTCGCTGTTATTCCAAGTATGCGCCTGAGCATTTTCATTGTCATAAAAACGCAGAAACAATTTATCAGCACATAATGGCTTGAGTTTGTTTGGTTCAAAGTGGGTTTCTGCACTTCGCCTGTGACCTGTTAAGGAATTGTGTTAAGTTTTTGTCGGGATGACATTTAGATACAAAAAATAAGGCTAAATAACGTTTTTTTTTGTCTAATTCCATTGTGATAGTTTTGGGAGTCGTCCTTTGGATTCGTGTTTTATAGTATTCATTAAATAACCGTGTTCCATTTTGTTAAAACTGAAACATAAAATTTAAAAAATATCTTCTTTTATTTGCCATGTTTGTCCATTCCAATTACACCAACTTTCTGGATCGTAATACAAACAAACAATTTTACTAAAGCACGAAACATAGGCAATGTCACATTATATGTAGACACAATTTACATAATGTATGTTATATTTTGTTCTTTTACGGCGCATTTTGTGCTTGGAACAATGGAATGAGAACCAGTGTCGACGTCACTTGTTGAACTATTTTCCATACTTGCGTTGTAAATTGTTTACAACTGTCTACCTTGTAGGCGCTTATGCATAGCTGTTTTCGGCAAAAACGTCTTAAGTACAACCAGAGTTTCTTTAAAATGTTCATTTAAGACTCGACGTGTAAGCCTGAATATTGTTTGCAAAGTGTTCTGTGATTCGTTGTTGTCGGCGGTTGTGATACATCATTGCTCGCGTGTCGTCCCTCGCTTTCTGCATCGGCTGAATAATGATCTAGATCGTCTTTTGATTCAGTGTTTCTATTTTGGTTTGAAAGGTCGTAAGATGATTTGCGATCGCGTCTGCGGATGGTCTACGGGTAAGTATCTGACGTTATAAATGAGAATCGACTTGATGCAGATGCAGACAGCATATAGTGCGCGCTATTACAACGACGTACATGATACGTAACGTACATTGAAATGGGAATTCATTATTGCTATAAAAGATAAGAATAATAGGCTAGATTGTTTCTTTTTTCTTTATCGTATTCTAAAGTTTGGAAGTATATCTTGCTTTCGCTTTCTATGTTTCAGAATAAAAGCTATAAACCTGATTCAAGCAAATCATTATAGTCATTCTTGAATAGATATTATTATCCTGTTTAACGGTTAAATTTGCATGCATTTTGAACTGTGCTTCCTAAATTCTTAAAGTTCTTATTCAGCATCTCATTCCACAACAGTCAGTATTTATCACGTAATAAAAATTAACTAACGTTATAGTTTATGCTTATTTACTTAGATAACATAATTACAAACCCAATTGCTATTCTACGGAAGCTTGAATGGGCATTTAATGTAACTTAATTGAGAAATAACGCTTGACATAATATTTTTTTAATTATTTCCTAATTAATTGAGCCGCTATTGCCGAGCGTCTTATTTTAATTATCATTGTAAATTGTTGTTGGTTATCTGTAATCGGATTATGTAATAAAATTAATATTTGATGGATATTCATCCAATAAGTCAAATCGTTTCGTAATATCTGTAACCTTTTGCAGGCTCGAATCTGTGCCAATATTGTTTCTGCTTTTTATTACTTTGATGCAGAGGAGGCAGAGTTTTAAACTGTGTAGGTGTGATTAGGTTCGATCGATTAATCATTGTGATTGAATATTTTCGACATGGACTTTGCAACAAGTATTTTGAGGACTAGCTCGAAAATGATTACGATGATACACAAACAATTAACAGTTTCTATTTATGGTTATTTGCAAATCCTTTAGTTAATATAGGGTCCCTAGGCTTTCACAGAGTTGTAGCAACAGTGGTCACGGGCTGAGTCAGCTCAATAAGCCCCTGATAAGTTGATACTAGGATACCTACGCTAAGTAGTTTGCGTTAGCCCCGTTTAGTATTTCGTTTAGTGTTGTGGAGATCCTTGGAGGGAGCCCTTTGTCCAGCAGTGGACGTCTTTTGGCTAAGATGATGATGATGATGATGAAGATGTAAGATTTAGGCATTCGGACAGGTTTTATGCGGGAACCTTACTGCCGCGGCACGTGTGTTATTAAACTGTCGTACTATAATTAGAAGGGAAAATTCATTTCAAAATCACAAACAAAACCGTTTCGCGTACAAATCTCAAAAGTTAATCAGCGTTATCAAATTTATGGTAGTTACAGTGATCCGAAATGCAATAACCACTGACGTAACTTTAACAACTTGAGCGCACAATAACGTTGGGGTTTGACGTTGTCTTATTATTGTTATTTATAGTAATAAGCTGTTGTATCGACTGCTGCAATTTAGCGTAACTTTGATTTGTAATTTGCCCGTTATTGTTGCAGGTACGGAGGCTGCTTTCACTTTCATACACCACTATTGAGGTATCATTTTTATTTCTATAGTCTGTAAGTACTGGTGACGTAACAATTATATTGTACATCGCACCCACTGGTTGGGATGCCATGGGCTTAAAGTTGAATTTTTGAAAGTTGAATTGAAGTGAGAAGCGGTGAAGGATTGCCAACTATTTGTGCCTCCGTAGCTAGTGGACAGATTCACAACTAGACAGATTCTCAGCTGGACATATTCTCAGCTGGACGAATTCTCAGCTGCACGGGTTCTCAGCTGGAACTAGTGCATTTGTTGATCACACTGCGTTTGTCTTTTTGTACATATTTCAAATATTACGAAGACACGTCAAATAGGTTGGTGCGTTGAATTTTCTAGCAAGGGCCATACTTATGTATTATTATTAAGTAGGCTCATAAGCATCTTAATATCATCAAATTTCTATTAAAATGTTTTGCCCATTTTATTTACGGTGCAAGCTAATTCAGAATTTAAAGTTTTTTTTTCAAAAAAGTGTATGGTTCTTTTAAAGTTTTTAATTTAAAGCTCAATAGAACAAAGTGTAATAATGTTGATACTTACGCTGCTTTAAAAAAGTCAACAAAAAACATCCGTCGTTATCGTTAACAATAAACATGTCAAAAGTAGCAAAACGCGTTACCATAAAATCACTTCAACCTTTCGATTTATAAAAGAATTCGTCAAAGAATGAAGCTATAAACTGAATTTATGTGCCGACAATCTTTCTTATTGCGCTCAAAATTTATAACATCTTCAAGCTGATACGAGCTGGCATGGAACACACTTTTCGGACACGGCTTTGCCTAAAATGGACGCCGAGCCTTATTCGAAGCTTCTCACAATACGCATTAAAAGTTTGCAAATTGTCATCAGTTGGCGCCCTAGCTTTTTTCCTTGCTTTTAGTGTGGGAACCGTGTCATACTGTGGTGAGTAAATTAAGGTGACAAAACAATAAGTCGTCAAATTCGTGGTATTCTAAACTTTACAGTCATTTGCCTGTGTTGCAAATCTGTGGTTACATTTTGAGGTTTTGTTGAATGTCCGTCGGTAAATGACAAAACGCTCGATCACATAGACAAATTTCTAGCCTATGGTGTTATAGGCGTACAAGGACTATGTGTTTTAGTAAATTGTGTGGAGTCGAAAAAAAAAGTTTCATTCGATTCAGCTTATTGTTTTGAAAGAATTAGAGCTTTGAAATTCGTATAGGATACGTAAATGTGAAATGGCTCTTAACGCTAACCTTACTAAGTAACCGAACTCGACGTTTCGGCCGAAAAGCACCGTCCGCCATTTGTAATGGGCGTAAGCGGGTGTTTTAGTGCCTTACAAAAAACAAAGAATAAGGTCCGAATAGTTATTCCGTGTTTTGTTCCTGTCATCTAAACTTCATTTCAAATTAGAGTAAATGAGACAAAACACGGAATGACTATTCGGAGCTTAATCTTTGTTTATTTGTGAGGCCCTAAAACGCCCGCTTACAATGCAATCGTCGCCCAATTGCCATCGCAAGTGTATGTACCTATATGTTCTCTTCAAGTTTTTGCGAAGATTTTCACGTTATTTATGCGACCGCTCGCTGTCACCTTGTCCCCGTCCGCAATAATTCCAACAAAAGTAGATAAAGCACGGACGAACTGCATCGGTTCACACGCGTGCACGTCAACTGTCAAATTTCTCCAATAGACTTTGAGTTTTATGTATATGGCGTTGTGGTTGAACATTTATTGAAGAAATTTGTCAGTTTTGCATAGGTCGATGTGCTGGCGTCTGTACATCAATAAAAACCGTAATAACGCGCCCATTATTGAACTGTGCTTGTGTTAAATGTTACATTGTTGTAACTTGATGTTTCACATGTCTTAAACCCAAGATGGAGTAGTTTACCAGCACACGTTTACCCTCCTTCCTATGATATAGAGTCTTTCAAAAAAGGCGTGAAGTAGCACCTTGTGGGCCGGCAGAGTTTGATTAACTGATGCTACGTTTGTTTTCACGCTGCACCAGTTACCATTTCCACTTAACATCACGTCGGATGGAGTCATTTGCCGAGCTACATATCTATAAAAAAAAATGTGTTGAAGTGACCTTTATATTTTTTGTGCTTATATACTAATATTGGTCGCTTGTAGGAAATTTGTAGTCGTGTAATTTTGCTTTGGTTTATTTTTCAATTTTGTTCGGATTATGCCATTGGTTTTTTAAATAGTACCGAAACATTACTTTTACACCACTAATGTAGCAATCTGACAATAGCTAGTCTTATGGTACTTAATTAGTTACCGTAGCCTTTGGACGATTATAACACCACAGTTAACACTCACGCTTTAATCTATGTACATAATTGATCAAGCACTCACGCGACAGACACACACACAGACACGAGACAAAAGTAAATACAAGGAGTTAACAAAAAAAACACATTTGTCTGTATACACGGCTTTGTCAAATTAGGTGGCTAATTCAGCATTATGTCAGGTATAAGAAAAAAAATTTACAAGCATGTTACCTTTTTTATACTATTAAAACACAAATAAAAATCCATACAGCTCCTTTCGTTACCTGTTGCATAAAGTCGACACAGCAATAACGCTACAATGTTGCTAACAACGTAAAACGCTAAGCCGGTAGATCGTGAGCCACGGCTTTACACTAAGTCACTTCGAAGAGGCCAGTAATTGAAACTTTAAGAGAACCCTCATGTAAGAATTCGTAATTGGTATTTGTAAATTGAACCGTATTTATCGTACACGAAGAGCTACGACACTAGAGACTACGTAATTTGAATGCAGCTCTCATGATGTTGGGTGCGATAACATCTTATTTCTTATTCCGATTCAATAGTTGGACCACGATGGTCTGGGCCCGTAAGTTTCGTCTTAATGTTACCTTAATACGTATTCTCACGTCCTTCTCAAAATAGGGTACATATAGCATCAAAGTCACCGTCACCCCCACAACCCGGTCAACCCGAGCCGAGGTCCGAGCCTTTAGAGGCGCCCTCTGGTTGTTCCGCTCCCCGATCTGATCCGAACCCAGGAGCTGGTTAGAACCACGATAGCTCAATTGGAAGAGCAACTGACCCGGTATGTCAGAAGGGTCAAATTCTGCTCGTGGAAATTTTTTCAACATTTGTGTTTTCTTAAAATTCGGTTCTTCAAAAATAACGTAATGATATAGGTACTCGAAAGCCTCGATGAATCTAGTAGGGGAACAAAACCAGGCAATGTTGTATAGGCGACCAACAGAATCTTTGAAAATAACCCAATTGTTATTGAAAAGCTCTTGAATACATCTCCAAATTTTTTTATCAAATTAAAACATTTAATTACTCTACACCAAATGTATGTACCAGTGGGTCAGACGCATTAATCCCCTCAGTGTTTCTGCGTGAAACTTGTTTATGGGTTTGTTAGCGCGGGTTCGATTCCCGAGTCGTGTCGCCGATGTCGGACGATACGACGCCGATAAATCGTGTAGTACAATGGGCAAGAGAAAGTCCTGAAAGGAAATATCGCACAGACTTCGCGATCGGACAGCAAAAAAGAGACTGAACGAATTTATGTGGAGTCTCCATACTTTCTTTCGGCCCTAAATAGGCAAATAAGGTTGTTTATTTAAAAAGAGATCTGGATAAGGAAAGGCTTGATTTTATAAAATTTATGAATTAATTACAAGATAAAAAAATATTCTAAGGTCGTGAGTTCGATTCCTAGTCGAGATTCACGAAGCTGGTTGATTTTTTCAAGTAATATTTTATCTTGTTACTAACTGTATACAGGTTGACTTGTTATCACCGTCCAAAACTTCTGACATGACTCCCGTGATACAAACGAACAACTCTTACTATTGGACCAACTCCCTAACTCGAAAATAAAATTGAGCTGTTCCATACATTTTGGTCGAATGAATATTGATGTTTTGTATGAAACAGCTGAATATTACTTTCGAGTTAGGAAGTTGGTCCAATAGTAAGAGTTGTTCGTTTGTATCACGGGAGTCATCTCAGAAGGTTTGGACGGTGATAAAAAAGTGACCTGTATATAACATAGTGAATGCAAAATTGAAAAATAATAAAAAATATTAGTTAATAAATACTGCAATCGCTTTGAACTTTTACCCATAAAGCATACATCTAGGTTGAAAAAACGTAACTATACTTACCTACAATAACACTTTGTTATTTATAGTGTTTACGCTTACAACGATCAATTGTCATTGATTTATTTATGTAAGTGCCTATTCATTAATTGTTAGTTATGTGGTCACATGGGCATGGCTCATATTATTGTTATGACTTTTCAAATTATTTTTTTTAATTTATTTGTGAAACAGGTATAATGTGCGCTCTTACACAATCAAATCAGAACCACTATGATCTGCTTCAAGAGCCTACAAAATATATAAAAATGACGGTTATTGTTTACAATTTTGATAGTTATTATTTTATTTACTTAATTATTTTTACATTGGTATTTATTATAAGATATGTAAATATTTATAAATAAGATATCTACTTCATTTAAGCCCAAGCATAGACATTTTTGTTAACAGCATTTTTAAGTTTAATAAAAGGAAGGTTGAGAAATATAATATTAAAACAAAAAAGCTTCTTTTTATATTTACGATTTAAAATCAGTTAGGTATTTTGCTATATACGCAGAGGTTTAGGTATAAATATGTACAAATTTTATGGTACCCTAGTTCGTATTACAGTATTTAATGTCAGTTGACATTACATCAATAAAATTTATCCCGTTTTGTTTTTTTCTCTAAATCAATAAAAGCGACAGTGACCGATGAACAAACTCGAAAACTTTTAACTCGGAAGTTAGTTAGTCAATATGGCAACTGCCTCAATCGCTCAATTAAATGTTGTAGATTGGATTTGTAAAATTGTTTGTTCATTGTACAAAAATAAACAACAATAATAAATAACAATTTGGCAATCTTAATGTTTCATATCAGAAAGAAGTAAATGGAAATCTTTACTCTCTATTTCTCGACCCGCTAACCACGATAAACGTTTGTATTGCTCGTATAATCACACTCAGGCATACCTCAAAAGCTTTATTAGTCGTTTGAGCTCATATTACGTCCCGTTAATTTAAGAGACCTGTGACTACCGACATAGGGTAGGTAGGGTAGAGAAAGGTTCAAAACGTCAAAATAAAATAATACATACCATCAACGAGATCCGATTAAAGAGTTTCATTTCATTATCCCACTGTGTAGATTTAGGCCTTCCTAAATTACTTTAGCTATGTAGCTATCCTGCACATGGGAAAGGGTACGCAACCTCAAACACTCCTTTTATATAAATCGTCTAACGTCCAAGCTTTCTAATTGATTTGGGATCCCGCTAAACCGCCTGTTATTGGCCCATCTAATTAATTTAGGTTCCAAGTCATTATGACGTCAATAAAAGCTTAATGGCCTTTTTATTCCTATATCCTTAAGGTTACGAACTGGCTTCGTACGACAAAACTGTTTTATTATAAATAAATATAGACACGAGATTAACGATTGCAGAAGCTAATGAAATCTCTTAGGTTACTGTTTTCCAGATAATCGTAAGTTACAAAATTTACTGAGATTGTGATGCAGTAGCAGATGTAATGAAGATTTTCGAAGAATTCATTATCTTATACAAGTAGCCAAATTATCAAATATAAATTTATTTGAATCGTACCATTCTAACATGGCTACTGTGGATTTCAGCTGTTAGCAAAACCCGAGGAAGATTGTTTAAAACCTCATTGCATTGAATTATATTTAACAGAGAACCTCTATGTGCTGTTTTTGATTGTAAAATTGTTACAGAATAAACATTTTTGAAATTGTTTTTTTTTTACTACGTAAAACACCTTTACAGTCTTCTGGGTTCGTTAAAAAACAACACCTGCCCTTGCTGCTACATAATGCTGCAAATAAAAACATTTCGATCGTCCCACAATTAAGCAATTGGCAAGGTGGCGTCTCGGCGCAGGCGCACGCGGAAACGGGCCGTAACGAGCGCGTCATGAACATCGATCGAATTCTATGTGCTCATCAAACGGACCGCCCGACCAGCAGACACGTGAGAACTGCGCCAGTGTAGCTCTGGAGACAGGCTCACGTTTTCAACTACTGTTTTATAACTTACTTTATTTATATAACTTTTGAAACTATCATGGTCACTTACATTAGAATAAATATTATTAACGGGATTATTCGGATCGTTTTGTCTGCTCATAATCACCCACCCGCAATAACTTCAGTACATCCGTGATCATGGCGCATGCAACTGTGCCGAAATATCGGATACTCAAAAACAACAAAAAACATGGTAATAATCCCGTTAATAATATTTATTACTTTATTTATTTATTAAGGTGAAAAACAGTCATATGTGAACAAATACATGCAGCAATGCATACAAGTAAAAGTATATACTGTGTATTTTTTGTATCTTAGATACGAAGAAACTGTATTAAGAGCTGACAGTTTTTCTGTATATCCTATGGTATCAAATTTTCTCATGCTGTCTCAGTTAAAAAAACCCGGCCAAGTGCGTGTCGGGCCACGCGCAGTGTAGGGTTCCGTAGCCCAATAATGCAGACTCTGAGAAGAGAGCTTTTATGAACATTTATTTAACGATGGCTCATATAATTAAAAGTAGATATTACCGGTATGACACACCTGACAACGTTATTTAAGTAGTTCCCAATGAAGAATTTGTACTGCGCCAGGTACATTTTATAAGTTGTTCGACTGTTACTCGTAAACTTGTAAAGCCTACTTAGCTGTGATAGTTTTCCTTTTAACTTCGTCATATACTACAACTGCCGTGAACTTTTTCACGTATCCTTGACTCTAAACGAAATTTTGCACTTTAACGTGTAGGGGAGGTAACCTAAAAAAAATATTTTTCAAAATTTTACTCCACCACTTTGTCGGCGTGATTAATATGTATATCCATGTCAAATTACAGCTTTCTAGTACTAAGAGTCTATGAGCTAGGCTGGGGACAGAAAGACAGACAGACAGACATGGCGAAACTAAAAAGGTTCCTTGTTGACTACGGAACCCTAAAAATTCACTGTATAGTACAATTTTTAAGAAATACCTTCCAATACTTTCCAGCTTCATGGACTATAACACGCAAGGGACTGAAAGTAACAAACCAAGCGGACAAAAATCCGTCGCCTACGCACTTACTTAAGCATCGAAAATAACCCCGATCCGATCCGAATCCAACGGGAAAATCTAGTATGGCACGGAGACACGCACTAGTGCGTGATGCCGTTGACACGGCATGAGGAACCCTTTCAGTTTCTCGCCGCCCGTCCCCAAAAAAGCCGGGTGAAGCTGAAAATGCCGCCTGAGGCAATAAGCATAATAAACAAAAAATAAAAACGAAAATAAAAAACACTTTGTCACATCTTACAAGGAAACTGAACACAGGACCTACCAGGAGGGTAGGTAGAGCCGAGCCGAGACTTTTTTAGTGCGTTCGCCTGCATTAGTGATGACAAAAATTTAACGCGAGACGTTTTTATAATTTAACGATATTACTGCAATTCAATTCAACTCTTTATTTGCTTACTAACTGCTTCACCACAAAAAAGATGACTAAAGTTAGACAATGCTCAAAACAGATGCTGTCACTTTTTAGCTCATATTATTAGACAGAGACACAATATTTTATGCACGTATTTAGCCATTGTTTCCCTCTAATACACTGTTTTGTTGTAAAAGGGGTAAGTATTTACAAAGCTAAAGGTATTACAGGAGCAGTACTTAGGTACCGCTAAGGTATTGCTTATTCTAAGAACTAGGTATTGAAACTTTTTTGAATTTTATATGCCAGCTCTTGGACTATCGAGGACATCGCAACTGATCCAATCGTTTGCCCCATGATTAATAAGCACAGTCGTGCGGCTCTTTCGGATTCCTGGTTAATCGGGCGGTTTTCTTCCGCCGTCGTCGGTCGTCGGAGGCCTTTATCACGGCGTCATCGCTGCCGATGTTGCGTTCATTCATGTGATGTGTCTTTCTACCTGTAAAAATAATTATGTCGAGCTGTAAGAAATCTAACGAAAAATATTATAACAGTTCCTAGAAAATATTTAATTTAGATTCATCTTTTATAAGTGCAAGGAATAAATAAAACTTTTTCGACATAATTGATTTGCGAAAACTCGAGTATTTTGCCTCTGTTATACCTAGTTGTGCACGTCTTTCAAAATCATCGATAGTATAGCAAGCTATTGTTAACATCGTAAAGACACTTCCTACTTCATATAAGCAATAAAAACAATTAAATTTTATTTGAAACAACAACCGCAAACTCTAAATAGCCACTAGCTCGGTATTGCGCCTTCGCATTTTCTTTGTAATTAATAATTTTGCTAAAGTATAATTATCTACCTCAGATCAATTGGAATGTAACCGTATTACTTGCACAACGGTGAACAAGAAACACAAAGTTCCCAATTACAAGTAAATAATGATAACTTCTCCAGTAATGATTGCTAGTGTTCCGTATTAAGCAATCAAGGAAACCTATCCAATATCCCAACATTTCCTGTTGAACTTTTGTAACTGCCTACGTTAGGTTTCGCAAAGCCATCTGTGATAGAAATAATATTAGTTGCATGTCGTAAATCTTGGAAACGTTTTACACTGATGGTCGCGGCTTCATAATGATCTCTCGAACTGTGTCAGTGTGAGATAGTTGGTGCCACCGATTGTCCCCGAAACCTTAGGTGCGACTATTATTCAAATAACCTCCAGTGCAGAGAGAACCGTTAGTTCTACGTGATCCTCGCGCCTAGCGGCACCCACTGCTATCATTATCCACCCATTAACTCTACTCTACGATGTGACACGCTTTCCTTGAATAACCAATTCGGTATACGGCTTTATTGTGCTGACACTACCAATATGTACAATATTTTATAGCTCCTCTGTGTCTCGTAAACGTAAAATAAATTGTCTATAAATTTTAATGCATAAACATGTTTGCGGAAATGTTTTCGATGAGTTTGACATGCACATTTATATCGTTTGCTATCGCTCTTGTGAAGTGAATCAACTAGATAATTGCAAAATTTAATTACGCTAGTGAATCGGTCAAGATTAGGAGTTTCATAGTCCTTTAAATTGTTGTAAAATAATAAATGTGCACAATTCAATTACCATATATCGTGGCCTGGGGGATGTGAATTGCATCAGGAAAGCCTTACAATAATTTTCCCTTTGCACATTTCAATATTCTCAAGAGAACAGCTATGACGATTTATTATTTACGCATGTACGTTAATTCAGGGAGCCTTAAAAGGCGTGAATAATTACTCGGATGACAGAAAAAGCGGTCGGATTCCACGGCTAAAACGCGCAGTGGTCCGTTGCGATGCAGCGCGTCTTCTTTTTGCTTGGGGTAAAAAATGTGTCTTTGTATGTCGTTCGTTGCGGGGTTGGGCCGGGGTTGAGAGGATGCGGCATTCGCGGCCGCTCGGCGTGGTCCGTCAGTCTAGCTGTACCTCGTGCGTGCAGCGGTCGTGGAAGGGGCGTCGCTACGCTCGCTCTCGCTTATCCACTGTTATTCGCGGTTTTCCGTCGAAAGCGCACGTGTCGCCGGCGCCGAATGCTGCGTTTATTTACACTTGTACACCTGTGACCACACTTATATTTGACGTGATGTGAAAGACCACTGTTGGTTCTATCGTTTTGTGTTTTGTCGAATACGACTTAACGGTGTGCTTGTGATTTTGAACTGTGCTGGAGTTTCGTGCCGCGCTTTTTTTTTGGATATTCATAAACTGTGCTGCTTGATCACGAATTTCGGCGACAGCCAGAGCGTCCACATCTATAGTTGGATGAACGCCAACAACACGCCTAAGGTGAGCGGATCTCCAAACATCGGTTTAATTTCGAGTGTTATTTCTTTTTGCACGAGTTCCAAGTTCTTTATCTGCGTCAGTGGCGGAGCGGCTTATCTGAAACGTTCCGCTTGTTGCAATTTTATAAATATATCCTGTTAATCAGAAATTACGAGTGCATTGTTCATTTACTATGTTTTCAGTTCTTCGTTAAAAATAACGATTAATTAACTGTAAAAAATAATGACGCGATACCCAACAAAAGTGCTTAATTTCCATATTTGGATGAAGGCTTTTTCCATATTGCGATAAAAGTTACCCATATTACGCTCTCACTTCTCGATGTCAATTTATATTTATTAATGCTAATGATAATAACAGTTTCCTAAACCAATACATGTAAAGATTGCATCACGTTCTATAGTAAAAAAAAATATTTTCTGTAGGTCTAAGTAATTATTTTCAAATTCCTTAAATAGTCTTTAAAAAGCCTTACTTTGAAAAAGTTAAGTTTACCTTAAGATTTCTAATTCGTAACCTTCTATGAAGTACTTCCATCCATCAAATTTATTCGGCTATAACAATCCATCGTTAAAAAAAATTGTCAAACGAATACATATTTTTACGTTCTTTGCCAAGGTTATAAGTAGGCGTGCCATTATCATTAAGCTAGCTATCAAGTAGGTACCGCACCAAGGGCACAGTCATGGTATTCGTCTTATCTGTTGACATATTATTCGCAACATCCACTTTATGCTATCGTGAACAATAACTGTTTTGTTATTTTCCTCTTGTTGGCCCAGTAACATGATGTCGGTACGGTGAGGTGCTAAGTTCATCCAACCCAACATTTAAATTCACATGTAACTGTCAAACACCATTGTACGTGTTTATGTGATTTAAAACCGCTGTTGCTATGCACGCTTTTGTTATAACAATAAAAAAGTTTATTATAGCATCAACGTTATTTTCGTTAGCTTTTTTTGTTTTATCTTCAATACTAATTCTTGTCGAATATTTTCAACGATTGCGTTGTATGTTTCATTGCGGTGTTGTCTGCCTAATTCTTTGAGCTTAACACTACTATCTTCAATTACTCATACAGCAATCTCTGGTAGAATGAAGAAGCGAATATCTGAACGATAACTTCCACAGATAAGAGCTGATCGACAGACTGCGCGGCGTACGTGACATGACGAGAGCTCTTTGGTTAGCGGGTCACGTTTGACACAGTCTTCGATAGAAGCCCCTTCATATCTAACAGTCGACGTTATTAACGCCCATTTGCTTACAAACCTTATCCTGAGTCGTGGATTTTTAATACGAATTGACCCATAACCTTAATAATGCGGTGAATACAATAAGTACAATTTGTGCTTCTAAAGTTCCAACTTTAGTCCATTGATATTAATTGTTCACAATGAATTGATATTAAAAGACTACCAATGTACATTGATACACATTTGTTCTTACTCAATGGATCAGTCACAAGTGGTGCCTGAATCAGGTGCTTCAGAAGATCGACCTCCCCGAAATAGACCGGTGTGCGTGACCGTCTACCCCTGCTTTTTCGGTTGGCGCTAATCGTCACTCATTCAATTGCTGTTGGCCTTAGGCCAGGATAACACGGATGCCAAGGTTCGATCCACTTTTATACAGACGCGTGTAGTTTTGTTTGCGAAATTAAATCACGTAGAAAGACACGTCGTTAGCCTAACATTTTTATGGACGCGGTGAAAGCCTTGATGACATTTTTTTGTAGACCACCATCGCGTTGATTTCAGGTTGCGATTAAAATTCTGGTCAGGCCAGCATAAATGGCGTTAAAAACTTTTCATCGTTCTGGTGTGCTTCTTTTTAAATGTTTGCAGACTTTATGAGGTCAAACGAGACAAAATCTGCAATTAAGGTTGTATCGCTTAGTAATTGCTTATCAAAATGGACATATTCGTAACACACATCATGTGCAGAGAACTCTTAATTTAATTCAGTTGGTTCTATGTTTAGTTTCATTCAAAGTTTCAGTAACATGTGTCCAGCCAGTTTCCTCGTCTCCAGCTGGTGTCTTGACTTAAGTATTTATAGTTTTCTGGTGTTTCTCAATTCGCGGCTGCTGCATTAGAACTGGAAATCGCCCGGACTGAATTAGTTTTACGAGAGGCGCGGTATGACGCGCGGCACACACCGGCGCGGACGCACTCTTTGTTACTGTTATTATTAGTACACACAAATCGGTTACGTTATTAATTACGTACGTCGTAGTTTTCATAACCTTGATTATTATTTTGTAAACGTTAACTAATTGTAGATTGCTGTTTTTCATTAAGTTATCAAATTTCATATGCTGCTACTAACTAATTTTAATGATTGCAACGTAAACACTGTATAAAAATATGCAAATAATTTGTAGTATTCGCATAGTAAAAGTAAGCAGTTCCAAAAGTGTTTTTGTTGATTGCGAATTTCGGTTGGTTTTAAATTCAACTCGAAGCACAGTGTCAACAAGGATACTTATTGGTGTCATCAGGACATTGGGGCAACGGGTGAACAATGAAATTTTTACACTTCATTATATTGGTAAATTATTCACGACGCATATTTAAAAAAGTGATTCGTGAAATTTGCGACCAGTCGAGGCGACCTATTGAAGTTTGACTAAGCACTCCTAATTAGATACATATTCAGTTTCACTTTACGATCCTGTATCGTATCGCTAATCCGTGAACAGCCTTGATCCGATTCAGTTTTAGAGCTCCGTTACTTTACGATTCGAGTCTTTCGAATTGATTGCGGCAATTAACTTTAACTTAATTCGTTTCCGAACAAAAACTTCTCGGTCGTCATTTGTCTCGGCCCAAGATTTAATGTTTGCCAAATATTGGTTATGGGGTCGGGTATCGGTAAACGCTTTTCGACGACATCTCGCGCGATGCTTAACAAACTCCATGCGACTCCTTTATGAGTTAATGTACGTAAAATTTTATTGTTGCATTGACACCAATATGTCATACGTAGGGCCGAACGACGAGAAAGAAGTGGAAATTTGTGATGAGGCTAGAAAATCGGAACAAGACTGCCCCTTATATGGTTGCAGAAACAGGTTGTTAACGATTGTCGAAGTCATCGAATAACGGTTGGGATCCTACAAAAAATCGTTTCAGTGTTTCCATCCCGCGTAATTGGCTGGTTTCATTCGGAATGTGGTCTGACGAAGATGTGTCCCAAAAGGCAATACTGGCAACACCGTACGCGGCCGTCTGGAGACTACATCAAAATAGAATTTCAATTAACATCCACCCAGATGAGTTAATATTTTAACATCCGTTTCTTGTTAAGTCATTTAGATATATAAAAAATTATGCTGTTTTCCGTCAATCATCCTGTCTCTCTCTATCTTTTTTAAAATAAATTGTATTAAAATATAACATTATCTATCCTTTGAAAATTTTGTAAAAGCCGTTTGATGTATAATTTAGTCGCATAAAATAATAGCTAACAATATTTATTATTAAAGTCTGAATTCTTGGTTTCCAAAATCTTTTTGATGTTTGACTTTGTTACAAAATATAAAATATAATAAGATTTACTAATAGTTATCAAGTTTGAAAGGTAATCTTGTTTAGAGTGCTCTAAAAGGCTTAAAAAAATACGTCATTTGATGTTTGATGTATTTACCGTAAACCAGATACTTTAAAATGCCTCAACTCAATTTTGTTATTGAGAAAAAACTTACAAGGAGTAAAGTTAACGGTACACTTTAATCATAACATTACCCAAGTTGTTTGGAGTAATGGGACACAACGTCTTAACTCAAGTATGTGTGTTTTTTTTTTTTTTTTTTTTTTTTTATACGTAGCACGGCAAATGACTCCAATTCACCTGATGTTAAGTAAATATGGAATCCAGATGCGACGATAACTGGTGCAGCGTGAGAACAGCGCAGCGTCAGTTATCCTCACTTTGCCGGCCCACAAGGTGCCTCTTCACGCCTCGTTTGAAGGACCCCATATCATAGGAAGGAGGGAAAACGTGTGCTGGCAAACTATTCCATGTTTTGGAGGTGCGACAAAAAAACGAGTCACCAAATTTCTTAGTGCGCGATGGAATATTAGAGACAGTGAAGCGGTGACTCCGGAGAGCAGCACGTGTACTCCTATGGAATAAGGGAGAAGGTGGGATGAGGTCAAAGAGTTCTTCAGAGCACTCGCCATGGTATAAGCGGTAAAACACGCTGAGTGACGCAATATCTCTTCGCAATTGCAGAGTTTCAAGAGTATTTGTGACGTCTGCGTTGCCGATAATGCGTACAGCGCGACGCTGCAATCTGTCCAAAGCATCGAGAAGGTACTTTGCGGAACCGTCCCAGATGTGCGAGCAATACTCCACGCAAGACCGTACCTGTGTCTTGTACAAAAGGCACAACTGGTCAGGCGTAAAGAATCGCCGCACCCTGTTCAGAATACCGAGTTTTCGCGAGGCTGTTTTGATCACGGCTTCGATGTAGTCCTTTTGGTTCAGATCGCAGCGAATCGTCATACCGAGCATGTTGATACTGCTCTGCAGGCTTAGAGATGTACCCTGAAGAGTTGGAAGGGGAAAGAATGGTGACTTTTTTGCCGTGAACGCACACACCTGTGTTTTCTTGGCATTGAACTCAACAAGATTATTGGAGCCCCATTTAGATATGAGGTCCAATACCCGATTGAGCTCAATGACAAGATTCACTCGGTTAACTTCGGTTTCGACCCGCCCAGCCGCTGGGTGACCGTTATATCCCCCATGCACTGTGCTATCATCTGCATAGCAATGAATATTTCCAAGTGGAAGCATATCATTGATATGCAGAAGGAACAGCGTGGGGGACAGAACGGAACCTTGAGGGACACCAGCGTTCACTGACATGAACCGCGAAGCGCATCCATCAGACAGGACACGGATTCTCCGCTCATGTAGGAAGCCAGCGACCCAGTTGCAGAACTGAACTGGCAGACCGTATGCCGGGAGCTTGGAGAGAAGAGCTTTGTGCCAGACCCGATCAAAAGCCTTGGCTATGTCAAGGCTAACAGCCATTGACTCACCACGCTTGTCAATAGCCTCACCCCAGAGATGTGCAACGTACGCTAGAAGATCACCCGTTGATCGTTTCGGCCGAAACCCGTATTGGCGATCATGAATTATGGAGTGTTCTTCCAGGTAGTGTACAAGTTGTTTATTTAAAATACGTTCCATGATTTTGCACAAAACTGAAGTAACGGCTATGGGGCGGTAATTAGATGGGTCTGACCGATCTCCTTTTTTGGGGACCGGTTGCACATTAGCTTCTCTCCAAGATTCCGGCACACAACCAGAAGAGAGCGAGAGACGGTAAAGGCGCGTTAACACGGGGGACAACTCCGCTGCACACATTTTCAGGACTATTGCTGGGATGCCATCAGGGTCATTAGCTTTCCGGACATCGATTGACTGCAGCTCCGCACGGACATCACACTGCCTGATTTTAAAATCAGGCATTGTGTGGCCACAGTGAGGAATTGAAGGTGGCTGTGCATTGCAGTCATCGATTCGGGAGTTAGCTGCAAAGAGTTTGGCCAGGAGATCGACCTTCTCCTGCGGCTTGTGAGCTAAAGTCCCGTCATGACATCTCAGTGGTGGCAGCGAGGGTTGGCAGAAATTTGATTGCACGGCTTTGGCCAGACGCCAGTAGCTACGGCTGCCCGTAGGATGCGTCAGTAGTTCTTGGCCGACCCGTGCAACGCGCTGGGCATCCGCTCTAATGTAGGCTCTTTTGCAAGACTTGGTGGCATTATTATAGGCTGCTTTCAGCGAGCGAGTTTCGGGATCTCCAAGAGCTTTACCTCTGATCCAAGCGCGGTATGCCGCCTGCCTGTTATCGACAGCGTTGGCACACTCACGGTTGAACCATCGGTTGCGCCGGCCTTTGCTGACGAGATAGGAGTGCGGAATATAGTATTCCATACCTAACACTATCTCATCAGCAACTGCAGTCCCAAAAACACCAATTCCGCCGAATAAACGTATCTAAACCACTTCCGAGAATGTGGGCCGCATGGTGCACCCTAGTTTCTTAACGTAAAACACAATGTATAATACAACCTTTCAAGTATGAGTTGTCATAAATTTTTATGGCACTATTCAACCGAAAAACAATAAAATTGTATACTCCTAACAACAACTTTTACGACTATCAAAATGCTTTTAGTGAAATTCGAGCGTGTCCACAGGTTATTTAAACGTTCTAAATTCTAAGCAACTATAACAAGTTGAGTCGAATTGAAAAACGATTTATGTTTTATCTGTGCTTTTGTGTATATTCGATAGTACGTTGACTATGCGCCAGAGCATTGGTATAACAGATTAGTGTCTCGTCATGACCAAACAGTGTGTTTGCTTTTTTGATCGTCACTTGTTATCATGCTCAAGCCAAACATGTGCGTATTTCATTCGGAACCACACGTTATTTGACTTTCTATTGCTCGTGCTGCCAGAAGAGATATAGAAAAATAAACTCAATTTCTAGGTTTATATGAAGGCATTCTTTCTTTCTCATATTTGTTTGCAATATTTGCTACAAACAATGAAACAAGAACAGTTTCTGCTGTTTTTTAAATAACATCTGATGTGTCTGTACCATAATCAAGATTAGAGAAAAGTAACGCAAATGCGCCGTTGCGTCGCGAGACAAATAAATACCCTACAACCAAATACATTACCGCGAACGAACCCATAAGGCGATAACTAATTTTCACTGATTGCGTCTTGATCTAGACTCGTATTCCTTCAGTCTAGACAACCCTATCGCAAACAGTTCTCGTTCTTGGTGGCAAGCAATTAATTAAATACACATATAAGTTTTTCCGCGAACTTGTGACACAGTAGGGAAAAAGAGAAATTCTTTAACGCTTTATTGGTACTGGACACGTTAGGTTCGATTCGCGAAGAATGTAAAAGTTGTAGTAGACGGGGTTATTAGTGATGTACACAATAATGTTGCAATGCGCGATACATCTAGCGTTGCTAACTCGAAAGCCGCTAAATCACTAATCGACGCTTCCTAGATTGCTCACCGCACACCCACGGAGGACAAGCAGAGAAACCAGAGATATATTGCTGTGTATCCATTATTCATTAATTAACCTACTCCGTAGCTCCATAACGGGCCATCCTTAGAAGCAACTAGAGTTATTGCGCGCGTCCACGCGTTTGCAGACGCATTCGTCAATTAACGTGCTTTATTTTAGTTTTTGTTCGGCTAAATCGGATGCAGGCATACGATTTTACTGATAGGAAGTGACTATCGTAGCCTATTGATGCTGCTTGCAACACTATGGGTGAAACTTGCGTGTATCTTACGAGGATTAATATGCCCAGTAATTTTCCTGGATCTATATCATCATACCCTGTAAACAGGAACACAGAAGTGCAGATCATTGTTGCTTAACAGGCATTATGCTTCGCAAGCGTCATAAGTTTTGTAATTTATTCTTGATTGTTTTTAACGTTTATAGTGCTTTCGTAATTTCTGAGTTCATTTTATTTTACCCAATTTCCTAAAAAGTTCCGTAACTAAAACAGTCATTTTTACAATATATCCGTATTTATTGACATCGTTTCGATGCAAATGCAAATAAATGCATGCAGCAGACGCTGCAGCAAACAGTTTCTATTTTACAATGACGCTACGTAATCAAACGCCGTCAGAGATATTCCTCGCTGATATTTGCGTTCTGAGATGTCGTTAGTAAAATATCGACAGTCGAATATATTATCCGTGTCCGAAGTCTGACAGTTAACAAGCGTTCTATGCGTTCCCGTGTTCGAAGAAGCGGCCATTTCTAACTTGTTTGTGGATTACTAACAATTGTTTATCGAGCCTCCGCATCTGTCTGTTGCGAGCTATTTTTTATACTATTCATGTACTGAATACAATGCTAAGTGTCTTTATAGTTTTATTCTTCGGTTACCGGGTCCTTGCATCTATTTTCAATGTCGATGTGATCGTCTTTGCGAACTAATAGATCTCGTTATACATTCCTGTTCAAATATCCAAATCAAACACATTCAGAATTTATAAAAAGTAAAAAAATCAACTATCCAGAACTGAAAATATATTATCACTTTAAATTTTTACCACCAGTCATGGTTATAGCACGTCACAGGCACAGGTATAATTAATAAATGCAAGTATTAGACGGGCAATGAGCGTCAACAGGACAAATAGTATGAAAGACTCGATACACTAATTAACCACTATTCAGGAAACTATTCCACTATACTTGATTATATGAACATACTAGAAAATACTATCGTAATCAGTACAATTAAGTCCAAGTAAGTCTACGAGTATCAGAGCATCTAGCTTCGGCTGCATGTCGGACCGCAGTACATTCCGTTGATTCACATAACGCGTCACGCATTGTTGCGGTTGCTGTTGTGGCAATTAGCGCAATCAGAATTCAAACCTTCTTTTCTTTTTTTAAATCTAAGAGCATGATATATTCTGTACCCTGAAACTGTTTTAAAATATGATCACCTTGCCCTAAAAACAATTGCAGTTAGTTACATTATTAAAATGGGTTTTGTGGCAGAGCAAAAACTGGTACAACAATTTAAACCCTATTTAACAGAAATTAGATGCACATTAAAATCAGTTATAAGTATTCTAGAAGATTTTCTTTCGGTTCACTGGAGTGAGAAGTCGCCGTTACTGCACAGGCCGATGAGCCGATAAATAATCTAGTTTCCGGGCGACAAGCCGATACCACATCGATTAGCATATATGCGTCTGTTGTCCTATGGCTTTGGATTGTATGTTCAACAGTATGTTTGTTATTAACGTGTGTGTGTGTTATTGTGAGTGCTTGACTCTCTGGCTTATCATCTACGATATAACAGTTTATCTAAGATACTTGACTTATTTATACATGAAAAACAGACTATCAGTAGCTACTAAAGCCTTTACATAATTACCACTTGGGCTTTTTCTAGAACTTAAATATATCTGATATTTTGCTGCATTAAAACTTTTACTATAATACCTTTAACGAGTAAGTAATATGTGTATAGTGTTATTTGGAAAACAGAAGTACTAGCACTAACATAAGTTACAAAAACCAGGTCCAATTATAACCAGTAACTAATTCGTATCTTTTAAGAATCATAAAACAAATGTTTTACGCAAGTTGAATTCCTTGAACATCTGCAGGCTTTGTTTTTTTTGTCGGTGTTATGCCCGGGCAAGTTCACCATCTGGCCTCAAACTGTCCGTCTATTGGTAATCTACGTCGCCCTGACCCAGCCTCGTCGGCTACTATAATGATTGAGCACCTTATCGATCAATCAGATGAACTTCCATCTGATCCGGTGTGTAGGACCAATTCTATTGCTGGCATGTTTAGGTAGAAATTGTTTGTTTTATTCTTTGATCAATTATGTTTGAAGGTTTTATTATATTCTGTTGAAATGTTAGTAATGATGTTGCTTGTTGTGAAACGAGAAAACAAAGAATGAATGAATATCGCCAAAACACTAGAGATTTATTCGCACTAACAATAGAAATGACGAATTGTGAAATTTAATAGTTTTTAGGTAAATGCAATAGACGAATAAATGAAGCAATAATGAAGTTAAAAGTTAAAAAGCATTTCGCTATTATTACATTATTATTATTCCTTACCTATAAAAATCTTCATGCAAAACGTTGCATGAAGATTTTTTATAAAATTATATTTTTCTTACTAACGTTTTTTTTTTTTAATTTTCTTAACATCTATTTGTGTTAACACTATAAAAATTGTAGAGTAGTGTGTTTGTTTCACTAGCTAAATATAGCAGACATTAAAAACAAAAAAAAATGAAGTCTCTTCAAAGCTACAATGAAACAAAAGGTCCAATTCCGCGAACAAAAAAGAAGTCAATTTAAAAAAAAAAATTGGGCGATAAAGACACAAAATGAATATTCATTGTTATTACTGAAGCTTAAGTAACATAGTCCTAATTAAAGGTGTATAATAATATTAACAACCGGTATTGACTTTTAGAATTAATAGAACTATTAATAAGTGAGAAAAAAACGTCAATTTCATAGGTATACCCAATATTTTACCCTTAGATTAATAACGTATTCTAAGATTTTACCTTTTTTTATCTATCGGGATAATTCTTCTTTTTCTTATTTTATATTGTGTTCGAGTATCCGATATTCCGGCACTGTTCCATACGTCATGGTGATCCCTGATCATGATCTGGGATATACTGAAATCATGTATTCGGAATAACTAATTGTTAAATTCTTGTTTTTGGTTGATTTTTGAAGTATGCAAATATTTGATTGCGTACAGATTGTTAAGAAACTATGCTATAACGGTCTAGTTGGGCATCAAGGATAGAGATCAATAAGTGGCTGTTATTCAATCACATTGGTGTCATGCGGGCCTCGAGTGATACGGGACAAAGAATAAACAAATTTCGACCATTCCGATGATGCCTGTTGATTTATTGTACGGCCATTGACGACAGAGTGAGCATATTTATCTTTGTTGTCGCCCTTTGCTATGACTCTATGTATATTTGTGTTTCTGATTACTGCTTCTGTTTAATCTTGAACGATAAGAATGATGATATTGCAAAAAAAGTAAACGTCATTTTGGAGCTTTAGGTGCAACAGCTAACGCTTTTGGATTGCGATTGGCTGAGTTAAGCAACTTTTGTAGTACTGGTTTCTGGATGGGTGATGAAAAGAACTATTCTTCTCCGTGCTTTAAGTGGCAATGGTATGGTAAGTCGTTGGTCACAGGCGTTGCTGTCGTTAACATTAACTCGTATTGATCTAAGCTACTTTTTGGGTTTCTCCTATGGGTAGGTACTCTCTATTAGAAATAAGAAACATGTTCTCATAATTTATGTAATCTTAGCCTATATTGTGTCTCACAGCTGGGCGAAGGCCTCCTCGCTGGTTCTACACTTTTCTTATACCGCTCGAGAAAAAAGTAGTCACGTCATAAGCAGAAATAAATATTGTTTTCTGTTCAATATTAATATTCATAAGATAATAGTAATATATCGAAGGGCGATTTCGAAAAGTTCTTTTGATCAACATTTATTCTTCACCTCACCTTCCATTTCTAAACATTATATAAAAATTGAGTTGTAAACAGTTCTATTTATAACTTAACTTGCTTACTTTAGTAGCTTACCTAATCCCGCTTTGAAGTAGTTCAAAATGCAAGGATTCCAAACATAATTAAACAAAGTTGGAGCCTCTCTGTTTGTTTTAATTGCTATACCAAGGACCGTGACCAAGGCCTTGCGCAAAAGGATTTTTGATCCGTCTAACTAACATGAAGCTATTTTGCTTGATAACTTTGATGTTATATAATGTATAATTATGTAATTTTACGTTATTGTTGTTGCAAAAATTGTTGTTATAATTTAGAAAAAAAAACATGAATAATGTTCATCTTATTTAGACGTAGTTAATAGTTTAAATGTTATTGAAATTTACTTTTTTTTTGGAAATAATTTATTATTTACTTCTCCTTATTAACATACAGTAGTAATATCGTGGTTAACTCCTATTTAGAAAGGCCCTCCTGTTAACTACCAGTTACGGTAGTAGCTGACAAAAAAGCATTCTAGTGCAAACATCATACAATCTCCTTTGTTAATACGTCATTGTTACCAATAATAGTGTTTATATAATCCAATGCATTCGGTGCACTGTTTTCAAAACATCACGCCATCGTTGATATCAAGCTCCTTTTGTTCCGCTATCTTATCTCTAGATAAATGGTTATCAGGAGACGCATTTGTTTGTCTAAAATCAGGTTTCGGAAAATCGAATGAGCCACTTGACGAGAACATTTATATTATTCTCTACGGATAGTTAAATCTCTCACAGAACGTTTTGCCAAATGACTACAGCTTGAAATCGTGATTCGTGGGGTCGGTAACGCGCATGTTATCAAGTCTGAAGTTTTAAGTCTGAAGTAACAATACCTAAATAAATTAAATAACAAAAAAATCATAAATATTTTTATATCATGTTAAATTTATCGTCACCTTCACCAGCAGCGTAGATGTACTGCCTGTAGATGCCTGCATAGCAGACTATAATAGGTCAAATTTCTTCAATTAATGATCAACCATATGCCATAGATATAAAAAGTTCAATATCTATTGAGGAAATTTGACAGGTTGTGATAGTCTGATGTGCGGGCCTGTGTACAAGTATAATGTATTATTGAAACTTGAAATTAGTTTAAACATAAGTTTACAAAACAATTTCTTAACCCTAAAATGTAAGCAGGACTTAGCAGGGTCATTTTTAACACACCCTGGTGAAATGTTGCAAAAATTTTAGTTGCACACTCGTGCGCTCAATGGCCGAGACAGTTAGGAGCGCATGGAGCCACAGGACGCGCACAATGCGGGCACAGCTAATTGCAGGCAGCGCACGCGCGCTTCCGTCGCGTGCGTTGCAGACGCACAGGTATTTGGAACGATTGTCTATAGTACATTTACACGTTAAACACAAAAAATGGTTTATCTAACCATATTTACCTATTTGTCAATTTGAAATTTCGGGGTTACCTGTATTGAGGAATGGTTTTCATTATATCGGTTGTAAGAGTCTTTATAAGAGGTTATCCATATTTTTAAATATTCAAGATATTCCAGGCATAAAGACTACAGGTGCAATACGGGCGTAACGTCGGGTACGTTAAATAGTGTGCCTAGGATATCTATTATATAAAACATGCTAAACATTTTAAGTTACAATTATTATTTTTCTACCATTCGAATACTAAGTTTATCTCGAGTAACAGCGATAAGAATGGGCGTAACATCACAAACCGACCGTTATTACGCTGATAGCGACGCTGTTATGCAAATTGTGAGGGACGAAATCGTCCATTGTGCAAAACGTACCTCCCGTTGCATTGCATGTATATCCAACCTTGTTATTGTCATACAAATAGACAGAGAGGACGTTCATCCGACGTTGTCAATACATTATTAAATCCTCGGTCTCGTCAACCCCTCCGAATTCGGAATTAAACAGGAATGACTTGTGCAGCAAAGGGTTGAGTGGGTACCCCTAGCTTACTCTGGTCTATAACTTGACGATTTATTAGCTATTTCCACACAATAGCATAGAAAATTTATAACGTGATAACGTCCGTTTTTCATCCTGTTTATTGCTTGAAGGATTTGTGCTTGAATTGTTGTCAGGCTATAAAATGTGTAAATGAAAGAATAATAGCGTTGGAATAAACTATCAGTTTTTTTTGTAAAAAATTATAAAAAATTTATTCGAAAAGTTCGTAAGTTTTTTACTTTTTATTCGTATTGCATTTGATAATTATATTAATTCCGCATTCAGTTTGACAACTTCGCTATCTAAGCCACCCGCCGGCGCCGCCGTGTTAATTTGTAACCAATGTGATCGAAATGCATTTTATTAGGATAGTTATGTAAATATTGTCGAATTGTTAAATTCATTTATTATAATGATATCATCATCATCATCATCATCAGCCTATCTTAGTCCACTGCTGGACATAGGCCTCCCCCAATGAGAAATAATAATATGATAATAATAATAATAATTTCGCATATAATGATATGCGAAAGTTTAAAAGTTTAGATGCCTTTGGCAAAAGTATTAATTATCCTTCACTCACATTACACCAACAAGGGTTAAAAACGCCTTAAAAAACCTATTTGAAAAATCTAAACCAAATAGTTGAAAGGATTTTCGCCTTGCACCTCTCATATTAGACCGACAACACGCAGTGCACGCGTAAATAATGAATCTGCAGGACGCAGTGGGGTGCTTTAGACCCCTCCGGGCGTCTGGTCGTCTGGAGGGACCCCAGAGGGCCCCCAGAGGATGCTACGCGTGCGCGCCGCGTGCGTACTACAAGACAAAGCCGCGGGATTTGATGTGTTCATCAAAGGGAAATGCAATTTTGGGCGTATATAAATCGGCCGTGTCGAATGGATTTTGGAACTGCGTAATATTAAGCTTGCGTTTAATATTAACTGTATTCTATGATTAAAATGTTTAATGGGGTTTAATTCAAAGGCTTTAGGCTAAAGGTGCGTCCAGACTATATGACACAATCATGTTTATTTTATATGGCATAGTTATGATTATTTACATATAATTTTACGCAAATTTTGTTGCGAACAAATTACAATTTGAAAAAAGACTGTTGGAAAATTACACTAGCGGGATTCGAACCCGCACCCCGTGACATGCCGAGTCAGGAGCACTACCAATTATGCCAGTACCAACAACTGAGCCACGATAGCATAGTTGATATGGGGCTCGAATCCCGCTTGTAGAATTTTTTCAACACTTTGTCTTTTTTTGGCATACTTAGTTATGTTGCATGTTTTTTTAAGTGTGGACGATAAGTATCAATAAAGCAACCTTTTGCAACTTTTAATTTTATAGTTTTTAGGTTACTTAATGTGGACTCACCTTAACGCTTAGGCCGGTGTATCTTGGTCGATACGTCGGGTACCTTTTTATAATGGTATGCCGAGGATAATAACTATACCCAGGGAATAAGCTTAACGAATTTAAACACCATATTAAACTCTATATTAATAATAGAAAGCGAGAGGTTAAAGATAAAGATAAGTATAAGATAAAATTGGTGGGTAAGGGTGGTTAAAATTGTATATATCATCGCTGTAAAATAAATAACCTTGTATGTCAAAAAAGCATATTTTTCTATTTTTGTAAAAATCAAATGAAAACCCCGTATTTTATAATACCGCGAAACAGTGTACCCAATATAATGACTACTTGTGTTCATTAAACATATTTTTTTTAGTCTACATCAGTTTCTTTACTTTTGAAAACCTCGTAACTATGTAGGTAGTACATTTATAAACAGAAAACCTCTTAAGTCATTTAACTTAAGTAAGGGATTGGTAAATAACAAATTAGGCCCTTTTTATCATTCAAAACATGATACAAAAGCACATAACAATATTTTAAACATTGACGAAATGGGCCACTTTTTTTTCGTTTCCTGTAAAGTTTGGATATCTGGACATACGAGGTTTTCATTCTACAGCGACGATATGTAAGTAAAAAAATGAAATAGACAGTAAATGTGGCGACGACTCCATTCTGCCCGCGATGATAAGCTGACACCTTAGCGGTCATAAGTTTATTTACTTTTCCTTTCATCATCGTCATCATCAGCTCATTTATGTCCCCACTGCTGGGGCACGAGCCTTTCCTATGGATGGATAGGGAGAACGGGCCATGAACCACCACGCGGGCCCAGTGCGGATTGGTGGTTGTTAACGACTGCTAATGCAGCCGGGACCAACGGCTTTATGTGCCTTCCGAAGCACGGAAAAGCTCAAGATGATAAATTTTTGGTCACACATCCGATGCCCGGCCTTTGCGATAGTTGCTTAACCTCAGCACTCGCAGACCGGGCGCGTTAACCATTGCGCCATCGAGCTCCTCTCCTTTTCCTTTGCTCTTGCCATATTTTTTTTATCGGAAGCTGTTGTCTTTAATAATTGGAGAAGTACTCACAACTAAAACCGTTAAACCTTTTCTATATGATTTGTAAAATAAATAAGACCACTGAACTGACCTAATTCCATAAAGGATCTATTTCCCATCAAAATGTCTAGAGAAAGCTTACATGTATAATTTTGTTTTCCGAAATGGGAATCATTACCATTGTTTATACTCAAAAAATAAAAAATACACCGAAAAGATGTTTGCAATATAAGTATAGTCTTAATTCGGTCAGTAGAATCCAAAAGCTAAGCCTTGTGCAAGCTCAAGCTGTTCATTAATTTCCTTACCCCACCTCATTGTAAGCCTCCAAACGTGACCCAGTGAAACCAGCTTCTAAATCTAGCATGCATCTTTCTCGCATAATATGAGGTTCCGTACCATAAATACTTTTTAGTTATTTGGAGGATATGTTTAGTTAAAACCTTTTTAGTGAAATAATATTTATGTTGGTGATAGATACTTAATTGGTGTAGAATAATCGCGTCTTCGGGCGGACCTGTATAAAGTGTTTTAATCTCTCATTATAATAAGGTTTCTTTATACTTAAACGTTAAATTATTTTGAACCTCGATGGTGTTTCGAACAGTTTGATGCAGACTCTACTAATTTGCATTGTTTTATTTATAGTGCTGGTAAAAAAAAGTGTTTGAAAAGATCCGTCTGGCACAGAACCCTAACCCTTAAAAAAATAATGGCACAGTGCCGCGCATGCGCGCTTTGTTCGATATTATAGAGTCGGGCCACGGTACGCCCTTTGGCGAGAGGGGTAGCTATTATCAAAAATCATTCTCACGGTTACGTCAATTGCTTTATAAGTCATATTGCAAAATGAATGAAATGAAAAGTTACTCAGCAGATATGATGAATGTTTAACCCTTTTTCTCTGCCTCTTATCTAATTTTTTTTTAAAGTTAACTTTTACACTTAATAATAATAATTAATACAAAAAACTTAAAGCTTTAATATTAAGTCATATTTATAAAGCTCTTTTCGGTATCAAGTGTTGTCTCGAAAGAAATCTCAGCTCTATATCACATCTTTATTTAGATTGGGGCATCTTCAGATAAAATATCTATACCAAAAAATCAAGAAAATGTATTAGGGATCTGGATCACACATCTGAATAGAAAATGATGCCTATCCTGAATAGAAAACAAAACTAGATAATTCTTTAACATTATGTTTTATCCAAAGTCGTTAGTCATTACAAAGTTAAATATACAGCAGTACGTAACTACTCTTGGTAGAACAATAACAGACACATAATCATAATGATATATTATCATTGCACTATAATGAATTCCCTTTATGTCCCACAGATGATGCCAAATGCCCCCAACTTTATCTGATCATTTGTCATGGATAAAGTTCTTATGTCATCCATTGTTAATCGCTTAAATGTGCGAGACGTGAACAAATAGCATTATCCTTTTTTAGACTTTTAAACAAACACATACCGTATTTCATAAAAAAACGGTAAATTTTTATTATAAAACAAAATCGTAAAATTTCAACTGTAAATAGGCGAAGTTTAAAAAGTACTACCTTGTTAATAACTGATACTTGTAAAAACTTTTTTTTTTTTGCAATAAATGCACTTTATGTAACTTCGACAAAGATTGGCGAAAGATTCAGTCCCCCTTACACCGGGGACACACTTCGGCGGTCACCCTACGACTTCACAAATGCCGTTACCAAAACGAGTAAGGGATGGCCAATACTCTGTAAGCAGCGGACACAAACAGTGACAAAATATCAAGTTAAAACAAAAATGTAGGTCACCAATCGTTCACTAAAATGTGGTAATGCAATTCATGTTTTAAAATTTACTTTGACCGTGAGACAGATTATGTGCGGATCATACCATTTATGATACAAACGAATCAGCCGCGAAGCTTATGGCTTACCGATAATTGTGTCAAATATTGAAATAAATGGCATGCTCTTGAAAATATTCCCGCGTCAACAAGTTGCATGACGTTTGACAAACAATCGGAATGCACATATTTCAGCTGGGTGATGCATGTGATCTATGACAGGAAGTTACGGATACACTGCAAATAGCTGCGTGTGCTACACATGAACAGTGTTGACTCACGATGAGTAGCGATTTAAAATATCACACACAACACACGTCAGCAGTATTGTTATAGTGCGACGCAAACTTTGTGTGTGAAGTTAGCTGCGAGCGCAAATACGCGCAGGTTGCGGGACGCTACAGTCCACGCGGATTGGTGGACACATACGGCTTGTTACTGCGACGGCACTTGCGCCTGACTTTACGACCCCCATAAAGTTTGCATACATTGCTATACAATTGTGTGATTCAGAAATATCAAGTGACGCGAAGTTGCGTCCCTACAGTGATCCGTATGCCACCTTAGTGCTCACATTCCGTGACGCTGGCGATACATACCACACCTGTCGTCTTTGTTCCCACGGAAGGATGTTAAGTGGGGAGCCCCGCACATGAATAATAAACGAAGCAATTTCGTCTTTCATAAACCATGTCACGGTGCTGCTGGTTTTAAAAGGACATAAAATCAAGTTAGCCGTCTCTTGCTTTACCGCGCCTCCTCTGAAAGCTCGTGGGATGTGGTACTATAAGGTCGCCTGGCTATCTACCAATGTCTTATCAAATCTGTCGCTATCACAATAATTTTAATAGCACTGTTGTGATTCGTCAGTTGGGAAATATAACCAATTCCTCAGTGGTTCAGAAGTGACCTGCGACAACATGATTCCTGTATATTTGGCAATATGACTCCTAGATGACCAGTCCTAGTCGCTGGTGCGCCCGAAGATGGCTAGCAAAGTCGAGCTTTGTGGTACGAGTAAATGTGCGTACGCATTACAGGCAAAGGCAACTGTAATGTGTGACCAAATGTGACGCTGTTATCGAGTTGTTTATAGAAATAGAACACTGTGATAGCAAACCGTAAGTCATAAATATTAACAGGAGTAAAATTTAAAGGTAGCGTAACCATTAACCAAATGCGCCGGTGCGGCTTCGAGTCAGGGCTCGGCTTATGGCCTGTTGCGTAAAACGTTATTGCGAATTGCGTTCGCCCATCGATTCCGGCTATTCGCATGTCAACGCAAGTTGTCTTGTTTATGCCAATGTTTATGTGAAAAGTCTATAACAGTAATTGTTCTCGGAATATGGTTATCTAATATGTTTGAAGATTTTCGAAATAACAAAAAAAACTATTATTAAATTGTAATGCAGACACATCATTGTCAGTGTAGGTAGGTCTACATGAGGATAACCCTACATAACACCACGCTGGTCCAATGCAAATTGGGGCGGTAACGACTGCGATCTTAAGACAACAACCGGGAAGGACGGAGGAGCTCAAAATATTTGGATGTAGTCACCTATTCTGGTCACAAAGCATATTGTTTCTTGCTTAATCGCATAGATGTTTTAATATGCTCTATGCCTAATCTCCATTAACTATACTTCTAACTAACAAACTAAGAAACGGGTTCGTTGAGGTGGGTACTATTAGTCGTAGCAATGTTATAGTTAAGTACTAGACGCTACGCCAATGAGCTTCCCCATAACATAAAGGGAGTTGTTTCCACTAAAGATGAGAGGAGATAACAACGAACTTTCTCTCATCTTTGGTGGTTTGGTGGTCATCACTCTTATTTTTATTGGTTTTTACGAAACATTTCTGCTCTTTTCGTCTCTACTTTGGTAGATTCCGGGCCTAAAAACGTTTTTGAGTCTTGCCAAAGACATCAAACTTTTTAGTATAAAGCATTTTTCTGGATGTCAATCGTATATCCATCATTCAATGAACCATTATAAGTCACCGTGCAAATCCATAGCATCAGATCACGAACATAGCCATTCCCATGATTTTCAATTATCAACATTCCCACGACTGATACAACTTCTGATTCAACTAATAATAGCTTATAATATGCATAGGTATACTCTAGGCGTATCCAATTTGTTATGAGAAGGTATAGTTATATAACAAGATTAGGACTGGGATTGTTGAAAATATATTGTTACATGAAAACAAGGTTTTTTTACACATCAACTGCTTGGCTTTCACACTTTTAGAATGTGACGATAAAGCAGAATGAAAGCTTACTTCATTCGGAATCCTCAACTTCGAGACACCTACTGGCTACCGTACTTCTGTCGAGAACACAGACATTATTGTTACGGCGGCAGAACTAGATAGCTTACCAGATGGACTTGGACAAGAACTCCCACCAACTTAACCAAATACAATGGGAACTCAATATATGAGGATATTAGACCGATATGGTTTAAGCACTAGACCTGCGCAGAGGAGATTTAAGATGTGATTCTTGAGATTTTGTTTCGTAGACACCTTCTTTAGCTGTCCATATAAATATATTACGGGCATGTCCAATATTATCTTTACTTGGATGTAACAAGTAACATACATATATTATGTTATGCATCAAAGATTTCAAAGTACCGTACGTTTCTGATATTTGCAAACATTATGTATTATTAAACAACCTCAAATGCGATACAAATGGTGTCTACGTAAATAGATCTTGCATTAACAATGTAAACAATGAATATATGTGCGTACGCAGATTTAGAAACATTAGCGATTGCATATGTGTGTGACCTTTATAGTTGAATTCAAATGTACAAATAGACGAACTAGATTACAAAAGCAAAGGTTTAATATGATATGTATATATACATATACAACTATAATATGGCAGTGTTGTGCAGATCTATACTAACTTAGACGCATGTACCACCACCCTTATATCTTATATCTATTTTTGCCGCCAAGCAGCATTTATCAGCATTGTTGTGTTCCAGTTTGAAGGTAACTAGATCATATCCTGCGGAATTTCAAGACATAAAGGCGTATCAACTGAAGCTTCAGGCTCTGCAGCGCTCGCGATATCCTATTTGTTGCAAGTTACATGGCTGGCGATGATCGCTTTCCATTAGGCAGGCCATATAGTTGCTTGCCGACTCTAAAACTTAAAAAAATAAAACAAATGAATGCAATTAAATAATGTTGATCGCTCCCACAAAGAGCTCGACATTCGTGCTGCATGTACAGTGCAGTATAGTGCAGTGCAATTTGTAATGATCTCGCGGTCCCTGCGAGCAGCCTTGACCTAAAATCGTGAGACGCGTCGCGTGCGCACACTATTGTGAAGTCAGAGGGCGCAAGTTGCATGTGACGAACTTTAGATTCAAGCCAAGATACGTTTATGTAGCGGGGCGGCAGATTGTTAACATTAATTATATCTTTTTAAATCGGTCTGGCTACAATTTGGCTCTTATAGAAGTCATTACGCCGTAGGTTCTGGCAAGCTATTAAGAAGAACTGGCAAGAAACTTAGCAAGGGCATTTCTTTTCTCCCTTGCTTTACAGCGTCAGAAACATTAAATGCTCTTTCTATCATAAAAGGACGGTCTCTAGACTAGTTAGGGATGGTCTCTACGAAGGGTGTATAAGCTCAATTCTTTATATGCTCTATGCAATTTGAAAGGACACAAAAGTCTTTATCACGTTTTTTCTAGAACCATGTTATTGTCCTAGACCAAAAGCAGCCAGTTCCATTTACGAGTCCTCTATGTCTCTGCATAAACTGCTTGATTTGTGTAACAAATAACCTCGCTTTTGCATTATATAACACTAGTCCGAAATAACATCTCGATCAGCCTAAAACGTCTCCTATAGGACTCAAATCTTCCCCCCATGCACAAGCAACACATTAAAAGATCAGGTCACAACCCATCAAGACTACTGGTAATGTGAGTTTTAACCGTTACATGCCAACCAAGCAAGTGACCTCCAAATATAATTGGCTATTAACAATTGTCAAACCGACCATAGACTATTGAAGGGCCTTAATTATTTTGAAAAGTTGTCAATACCAAAGACACGTTTAGCCTCTCGTCTCCGGCCTAACCTGCTGGGGATTTAGGATTTATCACGCGGCCCTGACAACACAATGGCTCGTCCATTCCCGCCCAGGCATGATCCCCTGCCTACCATAGGTCGTTCGGTCGCTTCCCGTGGTTTATAGCCCATTGACTCTAATGATATTATTATGGTATCCCTTTCCACCTAGCGTTGCCGTAAAAGTTTCGTTCTCGCTTTGATACCTTGGTGGTCAGTGGTTTCTTATTTCTCATTATGTGCAATGGATTTAATGTCAGAAAACTATTTGTACTCCTTAAGCCTAGCAAATACTGTAGGTACACTAGTGGGGTAATTGCAAGATTTAAAATTTTACCCGTAAAAACATTCTGGATGTTGTTGGCTATACTCATATAAGCACTCGTCTGCGTGAATACCAGACAATATAATTTTGGTCGATCGACACTCAAGGGGAATAAGACAAAATTATCAGGGATGTAATTTATGTTGTGATTCAAACAGATTTTGTGTGTTTTAAAACAGGAATAATAGTGCATTAGATCGGGAAAACATGTGGCATATAACACCCTCAGGCTTTCCAAACATCTCTGAGCAAAAAATCACTTGGAACCGTTTGGCCATTTTAAAGTAAAGAAAGAAAAAACTCACCTTTTTATTTTTAACTTATTACGGTTTCGCAAGTGTCTGTGGTCATAATATTATTATTTGTATTGCCTTATTATATTGTTATGTATGTCTTTAAATGTAGTCATAAAAAAGTGAAAACACAATTTATCTTATCCGTAAACCGACAAATATAATGTTATTAAACAAAATGTGACCAGCTCCACACTTTCGTTTACCTTAATCACTTATGTTGCTCGCTACTGACTGATATTAAGAGCATCGAAAAAGCTTACAAGCAAGATTAATGAATGAATCTACTTTAATACGCAATCACCCCTTATCTGGCGACCTTTAAACAACCGTGTTTATCTTACAGCATATTAATTTGAGAGAAAAAGCTTTTTTCCTTAATGTACACTTATTTCGGACAATGATATTTACGCTGTCACTTACATAGTATTGTCATAAAATTTATTTTTTGTGCGAAAAATACATGTATATTTATTTTTAAGGTTGCGTATCACATGACGGAAAAACAGATTCCTTACAGGATCACCCTTTTTCGTTAATGCTGTTTGTATTATATAAATCAAAAGAGGGTTATTGAAAAGTCTGTGGCGCAACAGCTCACGCGAGGATTCGCTTGTCGTGAAACTAAGCTAAGCAACTTTCGTATTCTTGTGTCTTCAGATTGGTGACCAAAAGTAACTCTATCTCCTTCGAGCTCTGCAGTTCGACGGTTAGACCTTGCCGCTGTTGTTATTGAGACAGCGTAATAAAAACCTGGTCTTATAGCTCATTTAAAATCTGGACGATGAATGGATTTAAGTTTTTCGTTAATATTTCTGTATGTTACTTTAAGTATCAAATAAACAATTCCCATCAAGCTTACCCAATCTTCCGTATTGCATAACTGCAATTTCGAGGTGAGTTTCCCGTCAATATTGACGGAAATGATTGTATGTCGATAGGCCCATGAATCTATTGCAATTAACATGTCCACATCATGCGCGTGACTCACGATCTGCTACCGTGCGCGCCCAGAGGCCGGCGCCGGCGCAGCGCAGCCCACTGCACGGAACAATTATATTGTCGTTCTATTTTGTTGCCGCTCAGCAACTTGCACGGCAAGCAATTGCAAGTGTGCTGTCTTGCTCTTGGATGTCTGGCTGTCCGGGTATCTGGCTGTTTGGCTGGCTGTCTGGACGTTCGGATGTCTGGATATCTGGCTGTCCCGGTGTCTCGCTCGCTAACCAAAGTCAGCTGGCTGGATATTTGGATGTCTAGAGGTCTGACTGTCTTGCATTCTGGATGTCTGGCTGTCAGACTATATGACTGCCTTGCGGTCTGACTGTCTGGAATAATCTGGGTATCTGGCTGTCTGGCCGCTTGGCCGTCTGAATGGCTGAGACACTTAAGAAATAAAAAAATATATATTACTAAGTATTCATTGACATTAATTGACGTGTAAGAGTGCGGTACCAAGTATGAATTTTATTAGCGGGTCGAAAGATGTATTTATTTCTTAAACGATTTCTTCCATAAAAGTTAAGCGGCATTTTTATTTATAACTAGTGGTTACGTGAAGGTATTGCGTTTTCATTGTTTTTAACACCTCGTTTACTATGCACTTAAACAGTGAATTGTTTCTCTATTAGATAACGTTTAATTGCAACCATTCTTTATCACCCATCAATTCTAGCAACTTAATTGCGATCTTCACAAAGAAATATGTAATAAGTCCTGTGATTCGGAACCGTACGAGTCACAGACGTCGATAAACGGATCACACTACTCACGTGGGGGTGGGCAGGGCATGTGGCTAGACGGGAAGACGGCAGATAGACCCGGTCGCTGACAGAGTGATGGCTATGGAATGGTTGTCAGTTGAAAGACCTCAAGTTCTGTGGTCGGACGACCTAGTCCGGGTGGCGGGCAGGGGATGGATGAGGATGGCGCAGGAATGCGCAGAGTGGCGTGCCAGGGGAGAGGTCAATGCCCTGTATGTAAATAAATCACATAAGCTTGCATAGTTTTATGGCCACGGTAGCATAGTTGATAGTGCACCTGACCCGGCATGTCATGGGGTGCGGGTTCGAATCCCGCTCGTAGAATTTTTTTTCAACACTTTGTCTATTTTTTTTTAATTGTACGTAAGTAATTAGATTAAATACTGCCTCACTGCTGGGTAAACGTCATCATGGAAATTAGGTCGTCGATACAATTAATGGGTAGGTATGCCAAATGCGGGTTGGTGATCGATCACAAACCTGCCCCCCAACCGCCTAACTCTCTCGCCTTCGATCGCTTTGAAGGCGAGGCCCTCGCCTCGCTTTCTAATATAATATCGAAATATAATATCGAATAATATCGAAAGCTATAGCTTTCGATATTGCTTTCATATTGCTTTCGAAATGACAAGATGACGCCTCCTCCTCGCCTCGCCTTCAAAGCGATCGAAAGCGAGAGAGTTAGGCGGTCGACCCCCTGGGCTTTGCATCGAATAACCGAAACACACTTTTCCACTCGGCAACCGACGCTATTTTTATTTATAGCAGTTACGTGAAGTTATTGCGTTTTTTTTAACGTTTGTTATCCACTTAAACACTGACTTAAATTGTTATTGTTCAACGTAATAGAGTAACCAAATTGCGATCTTCATAACATTGTAATACGTATGATAAACTGTTTCTTTCGTCAAACAATTTTATAACGCTCGCGTCGTATTACTCAACAGATGGTAATGAGTGTTTGATCTCTCGAAACTCTCGTAATAAATTAATTATCTTCTCATCTTCCGCTCCGTCTGCACCGTTTAGAGCCCCTTTACACTAGCGTTTCTCCAGCTTAGGCGTTCAACAAACGTATGCCGCCTCTGTGGTCTAGCGGATAAGACCACCGGTTTAGACTCAGAGGTCCCGGGTTCGATTCCCAGCGGGGGGGTACATGTTTTTGTACTCGGTTTGGTTGGTGGTAGGGCTTGTTTTTCCACCATAGCTGCCACCATATATGTCGCCACAACATCAATGTTTGTAACATTGTTGTGTTCCGGCAGCTAGAAATAAGAGTATAAAGAAAAGTAATATAGCCTTAATACTGTCCCACTGTTGCGCAAATGCGTCCATCATTGCAATCAAGTCATCGACACGCTTGTCAATTGATCACTCATTCCATAGATGATAGATCATACTCATGATAGATCATTGATGATCACGTATGTATAGTATAATCCGAAACATTCTTTCTCGACCTGGTAACAGGGTGCCTAGTGTGAGTTTTGTTTACTATCCGTATTCATTAGATTACGTTAACGAAAACGAAAATTAGTATGGCATTAAAGCAGCGCCTCCTGGCGACATACGAGAATAGTTAAAATTTTGCCATACAAATTCTCGTTTTCGTTAACGTGATCGAATAGCGAAAGAAACTCGACCACCGAGGCGTAATGCGACGTGTGCGTATATGCGCATGCGCATGCGCTATCAAATACGTTTGTCGAACGCCTTCGCTTAAGAAACGCTAGTGTGAAGGGGTCCTGTGACATCGCCCGTCCGTCATTCGCGTCTCGTGCGGAAAGCAGCGGATTCGCTTCCGGCCTTTTTTCAGTGATTGCGGACCGGTTGACGGGTGCCTTCGTCGGATTATGACGTAACGATTGTGTAGTACATGCCCGCCCGATGAGTGTCAGCTCGTGGGCGGCTCACAGTGATTTATTACGCGGTATGTGACGTGTGTTAGTTTTCTCAAAGTAGGCGCGGCGCGTCTTATCGGGTCACTTCTTGTTTCTACAATGCAATACTATGGTTATAATACTACTACACTTTTATTTTAAATCATTGTACACGGGTAAAAAGGATTTCTTAAACCAAGTAATGTCATTTTCTTAGCAATATTAGCTTAGCTCAAGCATATTTGCATCATATCAAAAATCTGAATATTTTGAACCAAAAACCCATATTTTCTTGTTTGATTTGCTAAATTTAAAACCAATATATTTAATTTGAGTTCAGGCTTGTTTGATTGAAGTGTGATCGATTTTATTTAAACCAAAACCAGAAATTTCGTCAAAGTAAAAAATACTTTTTGAAACCAAGAAATAATTTACTTGCATTCAGAACTATTATACTGAAATCAAATAAAAATATTTAATTCAATCTGAAAGAACTCTTTTCTTGACTCTAAACATTAATTTTATTGGATCAACTAAATATTGCTTTCGCTCAAGTTTTCTGGACCGCAAGAATATATTTTGTTAGCTCAAGTAACGACAATATCTCATATCCACAAAAATGGTTTTTTTAATTCGAATTAACCTGTTATTTCAATTCAACATTTTATTTGTGATTACAAGAAGATCAGACTATTGAAATTAACATATATTTATTTAAACCTAGAGGATATCAATTCGATCTGATACAATATAAATGTAAAACTAACAAAACCATTATTTCTCTTGATATAATAAAGCATGTTTTTGACTTAAATTATACAAATACTAGAATGAAATAATATTAGTCTGTAGTTAAGATTATAACGCTTTGAACTGGCTACACAAGTCATTTTCTGCCTTGAGCTGTCTGGGTTTGGTTGGTCACTGTTGCGCTGTGTTGCGCGTTTACCTTTAGTTATTATTGAAGAGGATTTTACATTCAGTCTGGCCACTTTTTAACGCGCGCGCTGCTCACCGAGTGTAAAGTGTGTGTCATTACATTACCTACTAGGTACATAGTACTACATAGGTATTTTGTACCTTACCTACTTAAGGACGTTAGAATGGAAGAACTTACAGAGCTGCAACGATCGTGCGTGGCTAGTTCCCGACGAAATTGTTAAAATTTTCATAGGTAAGTACCTAATTTGTTTTCCAAAATCTAGGATTTAAGAAGAAAATACTTACTGATATTACAGTTCGTATCTATCCATCAGATTATGCGCTGTTTGTGTGCCTTTATTGTTGTGTGTTGTAAACCTATGCCAAGGTTTAGCCATTGTTAATACTGTTTTTTAATGATGAAATTAATTTATTAATGAGAAAGACTGTTTAAATTATTGTCCTTCCGTCATGTAAAGGATCGACGTAATTTTAAATTAATATAGATGTAAGACAACATCAAATACAATGCTCTGATCTAAAGTAAGTAGCTAAAGCGCTTGTGCTATCAAAATTCGAATTCGAAACCCGTCACCGTTGCATAAAATTCGGATTCCTAGCTGCTACTTCATCTATTTACTCTTTATTTCTTATAGTAAAAATAATTATGTATTTTGCAGAAAGCAATCAAGCAGGTTTGATGTGGTTGCAAACAACACAGATCCATGGGAGGAAGTGGAAAAAACATGATAGTCTTTACAATGTCCTGGAAGAATAGAAGATTCTTTGACCAAATAAGTGATGTTCGTAAGTATATTTTATTATTTTCATATCATAGCGATCCTATTGGTGGATATCATACACATGCCTTGCTACATAGCTTAGCACATCTTTGGTCGAAAAGCAGTATGATACAAATACACAAACTTTTCAGATAAAATACAATAAATGATGGTAAAACCCCAATATAATCCATTATGTAGCTTAGAAGATCTAAGCAATTAAGTGAAGGGGCTGAAGGCAACATTGTATGTACTAAATATAGAGAATAATTGAAAAAACAAGAAAAATATTGTGTGCTGTTATGGTGACTTGACTGAGCCCTAATTTATTTAATGTTTAATTTTCAGATTTTAATCCATTTCGATATGATATATACTAACAAGGGACTAAACTTTTATATAAACTGGAAAAACTGAAAATATTTTTATTTAAAAACCAACTTAGTGTTATAAACTTTATACACAATCTGGATGATGTGATAAGTTTTTTCATCGCTTGAATTGAATTTTGGAAATTCCCTTTACTAGTGGTAAGAGTCAGAAAAGCTCTTATATATTTTAAAACATTATTTTATAGAAGCAACTCTTTAGTAATATTACCGTAGTTAATTTGGTATAATGCAAGGTCATCTTTTTATTTCAGTAAAAAATCCTCACAGATGCCATCCACACCTCATGTATTGGAACATCAAGTAGGTACCTACCAAAAGAAAGGCTTACGAAGAAATTTAAATTATCGACGCAGGAGCTATAGATAGCATATTTGTCAGTGCTAAGGTGTGTATTGTATTATTTTCTTTTAGATTATCATAATTATCTACTGTGTTAATAGGCTAAATAATATAATTTGCCAACAAATTCCTGCATACCCATATTAGTCAAATGGGAAACTAGTGAATAATATATTTAAATATTTACAGATTGCTGGTGACGACAACATAATTGCCACACAGAAAGAAAAGGCTTCATTGAAAAGCTTGTAAAATATATACATAATTTTTATTAATTATGTTAGTTATGTACCTGACATGAAACGTTAAAAACGCAATTAATTTAAGTATAAGTAGAATTATAAATAAACAGTAAATTTGTAATAATGACTTTCAATTTTTATATTTGTAGGAGTTCCATTCAAAATGTTTTATAGTTTTGTATAAAGAGGTATTAAGTTTTTATGGAAATGTAGGATGTTCCTGCACCTTCTAGTCTTTTTTACATAGCATCCTAGCCATGCTATGCAAAAAATAGCATGGCTAGGATGCTATGTAAAGAATACTAGAAGGTGCAGGAACACCCTAAACTTCCAAAAATAAAACATTTTGAATGAACAACATCCTCTATTTGACCCAAGAAAATATCATATTATTTCAAAACATTAACGTCTTCAGAGAAAAAAGTTGTAGTTTTAATTTGAAATAATAATAACTACATGATACTTGTTTTTCTTGATTCAAAATAATAATTCTGTAGATCAATTTTTTTATTCTTAAAACAAGAAATAGAGTTGGTTTGATATAAATTATAACAGTTATTGAGTGAAGGCGTTATTGTATTTAGAAGAAAAAAACTATTTTCTTTAATAAAAACAACAATCATTTAGTTTGAGAATTTATAGAATTAAATAAAGAAAAGCATTTTTTTTTCTCAACAATACATTTTTTTATTCTAAGAATACATTTACTTATTCTAATATATTATTTATTTATTTTTAATTGCATATAATCTAAGAATAACGCTTCCATGTATTGGTTCAAGAAAAAAAAAATTTTCAATTAAAAAAATATTTACTTGGTATTCAAGAAAATAATGATTTGAATGGAAAAAAATATATTTTTTCAAAACAAACAAAACTAATCTTATTGTAAAGAAATAAAACCAAGATTATTGTGATATTAAATTTAAGAAAATATTATTTTCAGTATATATGAGTGGATCATTTTGTTGAATTTAAGAAATATGCTTTGACTGAAGTAATTTTGCTTTGTTTTAAGAAAACTGTTTTTACCGTGTACTGATAAACTTTGATATGTTGTGTTTTGTATTTTTGTATTTACCCATCCGAATCCCGACACCACGTGTAGCTTCACATTCGCGATAGTTCCAAAGAACGCGTAACCGCCTCGCTACCGTCTATGTGTGCCAACACCGCTGTCCAAGAATGTCTAACACACATCGACTGTTCAAAAGAACGCCTGGAAAGTAGAACCAGTTGTGAGCCCCGATAACTCAGGAGTTGCGTAACCATGGTTTTTATCCAGCCCCGATGGGGGCGACGTCATCAGAACATCTCGAAAGTCCTATCGTATCGGTTCGGTACGTTTCGTAACATACCGTATCGCCGTATCGAACGAATCTGTAGCAGGTTTGGTGCAAGTTGATAGAGTTTAGCGCTGGTAAACGATTGCGTTTGTTTTTCTTAGTTATGAATAGGTTAGGGGTGGAATTAATTAGACTTTTTTGAGGTTATAGAAACATGTAAATATAAACGAAATTTGTTTTTTTTTTTTTTTTTTGTCTTTGCGTATCCGATATTGCAGATTGCCATAATCATGGAATTCATGAACATTCATGAACATGAACAAATTATCATTATTCTAATGATCGTTTCAGCAATGTTTTGCTTACATCATCAACATCATCATCATCAGCTCATTTTTATGTCCCCACTGCTGGGGCACGAGCCTTCCCTATGGATGGATAGGGAGAACGGGCCATAAACCACCACGCGGGCCCAGTGCGGATTGGTGGTTGTTAACGACTGCTAATGCAGCCGGGACCAACGGCTTTACGTGCCTTCCGAAGCACGGAGAAGCGAGAGATGATACATTTTTGGTCACCCATCCGATGACCGGCCTTTGCAAAAGTTGCTTAACCTCAGCACTCGCAAACCGGGCGCGTTAACCACTGCGCCATCGAGCTCCTCCTTTGCTTACTTACATATTAACCAAAAAATCGCTTCCATTATTTACCAAAAACCACTTAATAATATGTTTACTCTAGTAATAAGTTGTTCGATAAATCATTCGCTTATTACTATAAAATAAACTTAGCCTTACTTATGTAAACTAATAATTATTAAATAATGATGACACAATTAACTATTATTTGTGGAAAGAATTATACGTTGCTACCTGCTGAAGTAAAGTAGAAGCATGAATAAAATGTTGTTTAGTGCAAAAACTTTGCAAAGTTACCACTTCCCCGCGACCTCTCATGAGTTGCGGCGTGCCACATGCTCGCTATCTCCAAAGTTCGTGGCCATTAAGTAATTCTTTTGTCTACAATGACTTGCACCGGCCGCGGCCGTGTCTTACTCCTTTACCATTTGTGTGTGTTCCACATAACCTGATTCAATTTAGTATTCTGATTGTTTCTAAACATGCAACGCTTTGTACTTATCAATTATTTGCCCAGACGTTTGTTCTACTACAGTTACTATACAGTCGTGCCAGGTGGAACGAGGAAGTCCTTTATTAAGGAATGAGAAACCAATATACATTGCATTAAAATCTACATTATTTTTTGTTTTTTTTTTATAATCCGAGTTAGTAATTTTTGGCGTTTTTAGTAAAAAAAAGCACTAAAAATCATAGCACCACGGTAATGGGCGGGTGGCGTTCTGCTGCATCAGATATAATTTTTATAATAATAAAGAAAAATTCAGTCCATTTCATTTACTGGTTAGTAGTAAATGAATATTGACAGAGTGCATCCCCCTAAAATAAATACAGAAGTAGTTGCTTGTAGATAGTATTTTTTTAAACATTACTCTGACATTTTTTTTTGGGCGAACCCACGACCTTTGGATAACCGGTCCAATGCCCGCTGAGCTACCGAGGTCCCAGAAGACTCGTTAATTTTTTTCTAAAAGTTTGGGATTTACGCTACAAGCCAGCGGTATTACGTCACTGTGAAGTTACTACCTTCACAGTCGAAAGAAACACTTGCAAGTATTTTAACCAATCGATAAAGACGTAATTCCTTTAAATATTTATATTATTTTAAATTTTGCATTCATAATCTTTATATATAAAAATGTTATTGAACTCCTTCTAGACGACTGGACCGATTTGGATGAAATTTTCTGTGTGTGTCCAAGTAACTCAGACCTTAGACTAACCAATGATAGATTTTTCCAAATGATAGGGCAATAATAAATAAAATCTTGTGATAAAAACACGTATTTTATTCTAGACAATCAAGTTTGAAGTACATTCATAAGAAGAGACTACTACACTGTCAAATATTACAAAATTTAAATATAAAAGTCAAAATTGTGCAAAAAGTTCTTTTACATGTTAGTGAAAAACTTCTTGCTTCAACACTCCTCCTCAATTTCGACTTCATACTAACTACTACTTATACAACTCCCATACATAATGTACACCACGCAAACTTTCCTTTCAGCAAAGGTTTGGTCAATGAGTCAGCAACCATACGTTCTGTCTGAACATACTCTAACTCAATGTGCCCATGTTCAACTGCCTCTCTCACAAAATGGTGGCGTACAGCAATATGTTTTGTACGCTGGTGATGCACATAAGCAATTGCAATAGCAGATTGGCTGTCACTGTAGATCTTTATCGGCAATTCGGCTTGACCAGTTATTTCAGCCACAAATCTTTTTAGAAATATTGCCTCTCTTGCAGCTTCCGACATTGCAACATACTCAGCTTCAGCTGTAGATAATGCAATGGTCTTCTGCTTCTTGCTTTCCCAGCTGACAGCAGCTCCCATATGCAAGAATACTGCTCCTGAATACGACCTCTTATCATAACAGGAGGCATGACTTGCATCTGCGTAGCAATAAACTTCATCTGATGTTTCTCTCTTAAACATCAATCCAAAATCTTGAGTTCCTCTAAGGTACCTTAATACACGCTTTGCAGCAATCCAATGCTCGTCACTATAGTTGCTGTTAAACTGACTTAGATAGTTAACCGCATATGCTATATCTGGTCTAGTGCATACAGATAGATACATCAAAGACCCAATCAAACTTTGATATGGTGTGTCAGGATCGGATACATTCTCCGGTCCAGGTTTATTTAAATTTTGACCCGTAACTGCAGGCGTAGCTGCTGGCTTGCAGTTCTCCATTCCAAAAAACTTCAAAACCTTATTCACATACTTCGATTGATCCACTTTGATACCTAACTCGCTCTGAGTTATGTGCATTCCTAGGATAAGTTCAGCTTTGCCTAAGTCCTTCATTTCAAACTTGGCCATGAGTTCCTGCTTAACCTTCCGTAGTTCAGCAGCATTATTCCAAAATATCAACATGTCGTCAACATACACTGCTAGTATGATCACATTGTTGCCTTTAGATCTTGTGTACACGCAGGGTTCATTCTTTGATCTCTTGAATCCTAGTTGTAGTAACTCCTTATTGAGCTTTGTGTTCCATTCCCTTGGGGCTTGCTTCAACCCATACAGTGAACGTTTCAATAAACAAACATGGTCTTCTTTCCCTTTTTCTTCAAAGCCTTCTGGTTGTTTCATGTAGACAGTTTCATGTAACTCTCCATTAAGAAATGCTGTCTTGACGTCCATCTGATCTATTTTTAGTCCTTGTATCACAGCTTGAGCAATGAGGGCTCGCAAAGAACTATGTCTTACTACTGGCGCAAACGTCTCTTCATAGTCAATTCCGCGCCTTTGACGGAATCCTCGTGCCACAAGACGTGCTTTATACCGTCTTTTATTCCCCGCCTCTTCTTTGACTTTGAAGAGCCACTTTGAGTCAACGATGTTACACCTCTTTTCCAGTTTTACAAGAATCCATGTTTTATTTTTCTTCAGTGCATCAAGCTCCTCTTGAATTGCTTGTTTCCAGTCTTCGCTGTCTAATCTTGATAGTGCCTCACGCACTGTCACTGGATCTTGTTCCGCCTCAGCGTGATAAAGGATGTAGTCAGGAAACTCTTTCTTCTTTCTATCCCTGATTGGGTACCTCCTTTCACTTTCTTCTTCATTTTCAGAAACATCGTCCAACTCACAATCTTCAAATATATCTTCAGTTTCTGGTTCTGGAACTTGTGCTTCTGACTCCTGAATTTCAGCCTCTGGCTCCTGAATTTCCGCTTCTGGTTTCTGTATTCCAGTCTCTGGCTCATGAATTTCAGCCTGCAGTTCACGATCCTCCTTTTCAGATCTCGGACTCACAGATCCAAACTGTCTTACTTCTACACGCGGATCTCCATTGCCAAGAACTTTCTCGGAAGACGTGTGTATAAACTTTTCAGTGTCTTGAGTTCGATCACTTTCAGGTTCAGAGAATATTATGAAGTTCTCCTCTGAATTCTCTGGATCTGTGTATTTGCTATTTTCCAGAAATACAACATCTCTGGCTTTGTACTGTCTCCCTGTTTGAGGATCAATAAGGCGGTAAGCTTTGGCATTGTCACAAAAACCGGTGTGAACCAACTCTATACTCTTCGCATTCCATTTGGTTCGCTTTAGTTTTGGAACGTGCATAAAAGCTTTGCACCCAAAAGTCCTTACCATGCTCAGATCACATTTATTTCCAGACCATTTCTCCTCTGGTGTCATATTTCTCACCGCAATGGTTGGTGATCTATTTTTGAGATATACTGCATGATGAACAGCCTCGGCCCAGAACCGTTGAGGTAGTCCAGAATCTTGCAGCATACTCCTCGCTTTTTCACAGATAGTGCGGTTTGCCCTTTCCGCAACTCCATTCTGTTCTGGCGTGTAGTCAACTGTCAATTGATGATGAATCCCGTTCGCTGCTAGGAAGTCATGCATCCGTTTGTTGACATACTCGGTGCCATTATCCGATCGTAAAATCTTTATCTTCTTGCCTGTTTGATTTTCAGCATAAGTTGTAAACTCTTTAAACTTTTCATAAACTTCATTCTTTTGTTTTAAAAAATATACAAAAGTCTTACGCGATAAATCGTCAATAAACGTAACAAAATAAAGATTTCTACCAATTGAGGGAATACGCATAGGTCCGCACACATCAGAGTGCACCAAGCCTAGAACCTCAGTAGCCCTCGAACCATTTTTAGTTAAAGGTTGCCTAGTTTGTTTTCCCATAATGCAAGAAATGCATTCTAATTTACAAGAACAATTTTGAAAACTCACCCCAGTTGCCATCTTGTCTCTCAGTAACTTCAGATTTCTCAAGCCCAGATGACCCATTCGTCTGTGCCATAAAACCAGATCGTTTGGCTCACCTTCTGCTGTTACAAGTGCAGAACCGTATGTACAATCCTTAATTTTGTAAATACCTCTATCTTCTACACCTGATCCAACATATTCGCCATACACCTCGCATCCGTTACTCTTAAAGATGTTGCACTTGTCCTCCGTAAACACTAATACATGACCTTTCTTAGCTATAGCATTCACACTCAGTAAATTAGATGCTAAATTTGGTACATAAGTTACATCGCTTACCGTCATCTTGTCACACACAACCATACCAACACTTTCACCCAGCACCACGTTTCCATCCGCACACGTAACTCTCAAAGGTCTAGAATTCTTCTTTAAATCTTTTAGCCAGGCTTTCGTCTTCGTCATATGTGAAGAAGCACCAGAGTCGATCACCCAATCTTCTCTAGTTGCAGTATCAGACGCAGTTCCGAAAGCGAATGCTTGATGAGCTTCCTTCTTGGAGTTTTCCTTGTTTGGACATTGGAAACACTTATGAGGGCCATCACAGATGTAGCACTTCAATACTTTCTTTGTAAATTTCTTAGTATCTCCCTAGTGGATTCGAGAATGGTATAGATTTACAATTGGACCGGTAGGTTTCGCTGCTATAAAGGTCCATCATGGGATACGGGTGTTCTTAAGCGGACGAATGATTTGTTTGTTAACTGTCAACGTGAAACTGTCAAAGCGGTACTAAGTCCGCCGGTCAGCTAGTTATATATATATATATATATATATAGTAGATACAATCTGATCAGAAATAATCAACCAACCTTTTTTTATAAAGTTTTATCAATGGTTTTTTTACAATATCTCTATTACTTTGACACTGGCTAAATGTGCAACCTGCAATGTCAAAATAAACATTTGCAATATTGAGTTTATTATTCTGTGTACTTTGTATGAAGCATAATTGCGTTCGTAGTCAATTGAAGTCTTAATATTAGTATCACGTCACCGTATGAAGTCATTGTCGTGTCTCCCTGGAGATACTGTTTCATTTGGTTGATGCTCGCCTTCATAGCTACTAGGATGAACTCTAATTATTAGAGATCGGATTTCAAAATTTCAGACATTATTACATTTTTTTAACATTTTTTTTCCATTAAGTCATATATTTTTGTTTATGTTTAAAATGTGATGATGTGTGATTGTTAAAGTTCAAATATTCTACCGTTTATACATGTTTTTTTCATTGGCATTATTCAACACTTTCTTCATATTCCATTATATTTGTAATAGAATTGATTCTATCTAAATATATTAAAGACGATGTTCTCATTTAAAAGACAGCAATAAAATTACAATAGAAAGTTAACCAATTAATTGAAATGTAACCTAATTATGTTAATGAAACAGTCGTTATAGTACGACAATAAATATTATTTTATAGTGTATGTGTTATGCAATTTCCCGTGTCGCCTAGCTTGTCCGAAATTCGAATATTGGTCCGAATCCGCCGGATGATTACACAAGTGACAATACTAATCGCTATGCAATGCCACTAATTTAGCCGACAATGCCGGGATGTGACATAAGAATGTCTGTATTAGGAATTAGCCAGTTCTTTTCGACAGCCTTATACAACGTTTAACATAATAAACCCTGAAAGTAGTTTGCTAAGAATCAACTACTGAATAATTTCAGCTATTTTTACCCGACTGCAAAGGAAGGGTATTGTTATATAGATATTTTTATACCTATACTAAATAAATATGTAGGTGTGTGTTCAATTTTTTTCTCGTTAGAAGGACCTTGATATGTCATACGAAGGAGGGAAAACGTTCACTTATATAGTGGCTTTTGCCTTTTAAATATTATTTAATTTCGTTTGATGCGACTGTTCACCGTAAGAGTCACGGTACTTAATTCAATATTTTTTTTATTTCATTAGGATAAAAAATACCTATTACATACCTACAATAGCCGATTCCTAACAAAATACTTTTAGGGTTTGCCTTTGTTATGTTACATGTTGTATTTGTAGCTTTTTACTTAAAGGGAAAGAAAAAGGCGTTAACTAATTTAAAAAAATCCCTCCTAATAAGGTCAGACTCTTCTTTGAGAACATACAACATACCGGCCTTTCCGTGCTAATAAAATGCTAGGAACATAGGGGATTCACCAGCCGGCACCATAAATTAAATTCTATTATTATTAATTTCGCCATTATTCAAATAAGTAGCAACCTTAAACTTAATCGGATTAAAGTCGTTCTAATTGTCATTGTTGCTCCGTGTAAGTATGCCTCGAACTGTAGAATGTAATATATCTGACAGTGCTATAATCGTGCTTAGTTTAAGTACTTTACGAGACATAATAACCAAATCGAGGCTTGATTTCGCAGTTTCTCATACATAATTATACGATTACTGTCATTTTAGCGTAATGTGTACCTGTGAGCATAGCTTTGTAGATCCAAATAATTGCTTATTGAAAATTTACGTGCATTTGTGACTAAATCGAATCGTACACTGCAATTGTTTATCCAATATTTCGGTATTGCATGTAATAAAATAAATCTATGAGATATCGTTGTCATTGATACAAATATTTTAGAGAATTGACTCTGAGAATTATCTATGTTTATCTGTTGCACGATTGCGACGTTCTTGAATTGCAGTAATTGTAATTTATTAATAGTGTGTTCTTTCTCTGAAGGGTCGACTTCGGAATGGGGTGATCCGACAGAGGACGAAAGTAATCGACATAACCCATCCGATCAGCAGTGGCAGAAGTGGCAATAGGCCGGTCATATTAGCCGCAAAACTGACAACCGTTGGGGTAAACGAGTTCTCGAGTGGAAACCGCGTATCGGCAAACGTAATAGTGTAGGACGCTCTCAGACTACGTGGAATAACGACCTTCGCAAGGTGGCTGGCAAGAGCTGGATGAGGGTAGCTGCGGATCGTGCTCGGTGGTGTGCACTTGGAGAGACCTATGTCCAGCAGTGGGTTAGTGTAGGCTGTGATGATGATGATATTCTTCAAAAAAGCGTGTAAAATATGTTATGCTATTTCGACTCGGACGCAAAGTATTCGTAAACATTCCGAATTACTGACGATTCGGACACTATCAAATGAAAACTCTTAACTCCTATAATCTATACTTAATATTATAAAGCTGAAGAGTTTGTTTGTTTGTTTGTTTGTTTGTTTGTTTGAACGCGCTAATCTCAGGAACTACTGGTTCGAATTGAAAAATTCTTTTTGTGTTGAATAGTACATTTATTGAGGAAGGCTATAGGCTATATTACATCACGCTATGACTAATAGGAGTGGAACAGTCGCTAATTAACGCGGGTGAAACCGCAGGGCACAGCTAGTACTATTATAATGTCCAATGTATTTATTATTATATTATTATTATTATTCTCTTTATTAAATATGTATCTTAAGATTATTTTTTTACAATATTTTATATAAAAACATATTTACAATATAAAATATTATGACCGGCAGCGGGGATAGACCCAAGCTATCGGTGGTTAGGGCTGCAGAGTGAGGAACCTCCTATATATAATTATTATTATTATTACTTTGACAGGCAAGCAGTTGCCACAACTGATAGTGCTTGTATCCTGGGTGCCAAGTGCGAGTTTCATTCGCCATTCGATCACGTTAACGAAAACGAGAATTTGTATGGCAAAATTGTAACTCTTCTCGTATGTCGCCAGAAAGCGCTGCTTCAAATTCCATACTAATTCTCGTTTTCGTAAACGTAATCGAATGAATACGGATAGTAAACGAATCTCACACTAGGCACCCTGATCATCGTTATATACTGTAGTATCATTTTATGTTTTTTAACACCAAACGCCATTTGACCGACAAACAATTGAATTTTTTTTTTTAGATGGTCTCTGCCTACCCCTCCGGGAAAAAGGCGTGATGTATGTATGTATGTATGTATGTATGTATGTATGTATGTATGTATGTATGTATGTATGTATGTATGTATGTATGTATGTATGTATGTATGTATGTATGTATGTATGTATGTATGTATGTATGTATGTACATATGTATGTATGTATGTATGTATGTATGTATGTATGTATGTATGTATGTATGTAAGTATGTATGTATGTATGTACAATTGAATTTCTATTGTGTCTGGGCCCGAACGGCGGTCAACCTGTTAAATATCTATCTAGTCTATTTTTAAATTGGTTGATCTTGGAGGCTAAGACAACATCGTCTGGGAGCAGCTTATTTCACTCTTTTACCACTCTGTTTCATATAAAATAATTAAATTATTTAGTTCGAACTTATAAATGTACACTGTCATGAAAGCGAGAAGTTATGTGCTTATTTAAATGAGTGACACGACCGTCAAACTAAAACAATATGTATCATATCTGTTACATTACTAACAATGAGTGCACAATGATTGCGAAATGAATTACATGTGTAACAATTACTGATGTTATACTTTTTTGTTACAGGTAAGAACCAGTTCTCATGGCCGAAATGTAGAAACGACACGTTTGACAGATGCAATCGACTGCGCCAGCTATGGCAGGTAGCTTTGACGTCCATTTAAAAGTAAGTAAGTAAACAGCCGTAAGAGGAGCTCGATGGCGCAGTGGTTAACGCGCCCGGTCTGCGAGTGCTGAGGTTAAGCAACTTTCGCAAAGGCCGGCCACCGGATGGGTGACCAAAATTTATTATCTCAAGCTCCTCCGTGCTTCGGAAGGCACGTTAAGCCGTTGGTCCCGGCCGCATTAGCAGTCGTTAACAACCACCAATCCGGACTGGGCCCGCGTGGTGGCTTATGGCCCGTTCTCCCTATCCATCCATAGGGAAGGCTCGTGCCCCAGCAGTGGGGACTTAAAATGAGCTGATGATGATGATGATAAAGTAAACAGCCTATAACTGTCCCACTGCTGGGCAAAGGCCTCCATCATTGAAATCAAGTCATAGCTACAATTGATGGGGAGCGCTTGCCAAATGCGGGCTGGTGATCACAAATTCGGGCTATGCATCAAAAAATCCGAAATACATTTTGTCCGACCCGGGAATTGAACCCGGGACGTTCGGGCCACTCGGCCACCGAGGCGTTAAAAAAACCATTTAAGAACCTTTATTTATTTATTTAACTAAGAAGATGCAATCCACTTATTATTCTATTAAATAAAACACAATATTAATTTCTGGAACAGATCCAAAAAAAACTTTTACCAAAAGAGGAAGTCAATAAAAAAAATTACGTTTTGATTTGACACAGACGCCATTTAGTAATCGTGTTGTTGTAAAATAATAGACGTACAAACAGGTCAGGGCCCTTAGCCAAAGTAACATTACAAAAACGATAGCGAAGTTCGAAAAGAACAAAATGTATGGGATTGACATAAGCCGCGCTAAATCACGTGGTCAACGTAATGTCAATCCCATACATTTATTCTTTTCTAACTTCGCTATCGTTTCGCTATCGTTTTTGTAATGTTACTCTGGCTATGGGCTCAGTAAGGAGAACTGCATTTATCCGTTATAACTACAGGAAAATGCGGTAATTGAAATATCATATAATTAAAAAAAATGGTATAGGTAAAGTATTTAATTTTTTTTAAATAATGGTATTAGCAGTGCTTCTTACATAATTATATAGCTTCGATTATTCAATTAAGATTAGGGTTCTTTTACTATTTTACTATGCAATGTTCTTTTTATATTATGATACACAATTTTTTATATCATTTCGATGGTTAATTTATAGATTAGGTTTCTTTGTTTTTTTTTTTAAATTGTGACACTTCATTTTATCTTTTCATATTGCGTGACGCAATCGGCGTCGTTTTTGCAACGGTGAGCCAGTCAAAAATATGAACATTGTACAACTCGCGGACGTTTGTCGCTCGCGCGGATCTATACAATGACTTTTGTGTCACTTTTCCATTGTGACTCAGTGTGTATTGTCAGTGGCATTTATTTTTGCCCATTTACATTCATCGCCGAAACTGCGAACATGGTGATTCACTGGATAAGCATTGAGTTGAGACTGATGTGATGCGTTGATTGAGTTGACTGACACGGTGGCACAATTCGAAACTGTGTTCACTGTTGGGAAATATTGATGGAGACAATCATGAATAATTTATGAAATACTATTGAAAAATTGTTGCTATTGTTTTAAAATACCAATAATTTTGTGAAGTGGATTCGAATAAATGCTTTTTAGTGCAAGGCTACATTTAAGTCATTGTTAGTGTTATTAAATATTAGTTACAGGATAGATTTAGTTTTTCAGTGGCTTAGAATTATTCTGGTTAAAGTTCCTATGTTTGAGGTGTCTCTCCATCATTTGAAATTATGCCTAAGCTCTTCCATATTGTAGAATAAAATTGAAAATATTGCAGAATTAAATTTAAAAAGACCGGCAACGCATCTGCGATTCTTCTGGTCTGCAGGTGTCCATGGGCTGCGGTGATTGCTTCCCATCAGGTCACCCGCCTGCTCGCCCCCTTCCACCTAATATTAAAAAAAACATCGATAAGTTAGTAGTACTTAGTTGGTATAGATATTGCGAAAAAAATTATTATTGTTTATCTACACTTGACCTTCATCAGTCACGTTTGTTAACAACGTTCATTGATAACAATGAGCACGTTAAACGGCTCATTAAAAAAACTGTTTTGCTTTTAAGTACAGTCGCCTACACATCAGACTATCCAAAGCTGTCAAATTTCTTCAGTCAATGTTAAACCATATGTCTTAAACATAAAGTTCAAAGTCCATTAAGGAAATTTGTTTGTGTTTATACGATTCTATCTGTACCGATTCGCTTGAACCGTGCACAATACATAGAATAGTTAATTTCAATTACCTATATGAATTTAAATGCTAAGCGTCCGTCGTCGACGCGAACTTTCTGATTGATGACATTGAAGAAGGCAGTGAAAGTGTTTAGACACAAGTCTTAAAGAGTCTTTTCAACGCGTACTCGATGATTGATGAGACCCATTGAAGCGTGGAGACGTTTTGAACCTTTTTGTACCTTTTCCATAGGTCGACGACCTGCGGTATATTTTGGGTTGCCATAACAGAATACAACCTTTTAACAGCTGTTTGTCCATTTTGCGTACTACAATACATTTTATTGGTTGAAAACTTGAATAGAATAACAAACATTGATTTATTCGTGTTTATTTATATTTGTAAGCCTTAGAACGTCAGGTTCAACCTTGCCAATGGTAGTTCGAACTATAAACTAACAACATGATTACAATTATTACAAGTTTTGGAAAATCATGAATTGATTTGATACAATGTGATGATGAATGATTTTTAACATAATAAATATAATGAACTTGTTAAATAAAAAAATATGTCTGTTATTTAATTCTAACGACTGGTAATATTTTACAAGTATTCTATTATGACTTTATAAGCCCCTCAATAGTTTACCGACAACAACCCAATCCCACCATGAATACAACAAACAAAATAATTAACGGCCAATTAACTCCCAAACGAACGAGGTTGCGCAACAATCGGTGCTTCGGAACAGTGCGCATGAGTCGACACCTCTCCAACCATAAAGTATTCTGGTTCATGAATGCCTTCGAACATCAAATAATATAGTTGTTCGTAAAAACCTGTCAAAAGTTTTAAAAAGTTAAAGAAGTTTTTATTCAAGTAAGTTACCGGTCAGTCGTGTTATTAAAAAGTTAGGATTGGAGGATATTTCCATTTTTTTTTAATTTGTTGCTTTTTTTCGGTCAAACTGACTATAAGTGTCCTGGAAAAGTCGACACGTCGGCAAGTCCACATCTTCATGTAATACACATTGAACAGTTTAATAAAATGAGTTTAGTATATTGCATTTGTTATTATTATTGTTTATTTGTACCAAGTGTGTTTGAGATTCAAGTAATCGATAAAATTGCCGATTAGTTTTACCTAATAAAAAACCGCTCAATAACTAGAGCATTAAATTGAGATCTTATATTTATTACGGGTTGGTCATGAAGACGCCAAAAACCTAAGTTTTCTTATGCTTTTCATTGAAAAGACTGGCGTGTACTCATACAATAGGGAGTGACAGCTAACAGTTGTAGCAGGACTTGTAGTTTAGAAGATTGGTCTTCCATCTTAATAGTTTTGTGCGTTTTTGTCTCTCTCATCTTCATCATTATCATCAGCCTACACTAGTCCACTGCTGGACGTAGGCCTCTCCAAGTGCACACCACTGAGTATGATACGCAATACTCTCATTGCCTAGTCTGAGGGCGTCCTACACTACGTTTGCCTATACTCTCTCCTCAGTATTTGTTAGTCGTATCTGATAGTGGAGTCTGCTTTCCTGGTCAGTCTCTTCTGCATTGCTTTGTTGAACGCATCAGTGTATCAGAGACATCAGATTTTCAGGTCTTTAACAATAATGTCTATCCATCTCAATTTCGGTCTCATTCTTGTTCTGAACCTAGGTAGATTTAGTTAGACACATTGCAACACTTGTTATGTGGTCGGGAGGGATCTTCACATTTGTGTGCTTGCGTCTCCATAACTTCTCATCCCAATAATTCTCCAGACATTTGTAAGGAAAGTTTTACCAATGGCGGCTGTGTTGTTCAGTCCCCGTCACGACAGACGTGATATTTATTCCGTCGCTACTGTATAAATACTCCATTTGTTCGAACCTTCATACGCACGATTCGTAAGCAATGATGCGTTGAGTCATTTTTATCAGTCTTAGGGTTGTCATCTCTATTTCAAGGTCTTTAAATTCTATTTTATTAATATCGAAAGGTAATAAAATATTTTACAATGCTCGATATGCAAACTCTATACTTTATTTATTTAGGCACAATTTTGACAGTTTAAAAATACAAAATGTTTTCCCCGTCAAGCTAATTACATTATTACATGCACTTTTAAAGTGCATGTAATAATGTAATTAATGTTCATACGCAAAATAGACTTAAGACTCCAGTTGAGAGTAGGCAGACCGAGCGTCTCTTTAGCCGAAATTCAATTTTAAATTATTTAATCCACTCACCCGGCCGGCACTGCCAAATTACAAATACACCGACCTAATTAATGACGGTATTAAAAAAGGTTGTGTTACACCTGTAAAGAGGATCGCTAGCTCCCGTAATACGGATTATTCTAGCTTAAATTTCAGATGGCCTTGATTACTTCACACAGCTGTATATAACTAATGTTTAAGTATGTAAAAGTTTAAAAAAATACAAAAAAGCATAAAAAGCATTTAACTTTTTTTTTAAATAAACGGTGTGAATAAACAGGTTAGTCAAAGTCAAAGTCAAAGTCAAATTTTATTTCATTGAAATAAACTTAAAACAATGCTTTTGAATCTTCCAAACATTTTTACCTCTACACATTCTCCTGAACATTCGTTAATTTTTAAGCTGTGAGAAGAGAAGAATGGGCGAAGAAAACTCCACAGCTTTAATAGGAGCAACGAAATTTACAAAAACAAAGTATGTTATTACCAAATCATGCAATATTTAATTTAATACATTTACAATTAAAACTTGCACGCGCCCAGAATTAGAAATAATGCTTACCTCTATACAATTTGGGGTACAAAACATAAACCCCAAAAGAAAAAATATAAATCTATTGGAATAGTGTGCTCTTCTGACAAGAATATTTATACCATAATAGAATAGATAGAATACCTTCTGTACCTGAATTGAAAATGAAACATGTTTATAACCAAATGCTATAAAAGTTAGATAGTTAGTTTTAAGCTAATTCCACAATACACGCGATTAACATCACGAAGTCGATGTACGGCGATTAATAAAATTAAAAATTAGATTACAGCAGGGCGTTAATGTAACTCCAGTCACGCACTGCGGACTCATTCTGTTTGGTAATTCGTTTTTTGTTGGTTACGTGAAACTAGAAGATGGGTATCGAAACGTTTATGTGTTAATAGTGGGTGCGTAATTAAATATATAAGTTATGTAGAATGTTGCAACTTGAAAGTGTTAAGTATATAAGTATGTCATGATGAGTAAACAAGCTTTCGAAGTTAGCTTAGAGAAAAGTGGTATAAGGTATTGATTAATAATTTCAATGAATTTAATTGATGTCTTTAATACAGTCCTGAAAACGCAAGCACACGAATCTACTAAGCTACAAGTGCCATTCGTGGAAAGTAATTTTTAATAATATGTTATTCCATGAACAGCATCTGTGGAAAATATTGTTAGGTGCCGTTAGTGTAATACTTCAGGTGCTATTGAGACGGGTGCACTTCTTAGAACGTAGTTTTTAGTTTGCTCCTTACCCTCATCGAGCTTGTTTTTCGATGCAGGGCAGGGAGATGGGAGAAGAGTTTTACAAAACCAAGGGACACCCCTGGCGACTGACCGGGTCGTATCATCGTTACATACCATTCGCGGCGAGATAGATTCATCATTGCTGTCTGACCGTGAACAGGACGGAGCTCGAGGCGAGTGGCTTGGCTCTCTTTACTGAACTACTGACCATACGAATGCTCGCATCTCAGTCTCCACATTAAGACAGCATTATCCCTAGTCAATAAAACCAAAGGTCTTCAGTGAAAACGAGTATCGTGCTAGGTACCTGTTTGCTTCAAATGGTGTGTGTAAATTTTCCGATAACACTTCCGCGATCTGTCGAACAACGTAACAAGTGGTATTACCATTCACGTGTTCACGTCGGAACTGATTCCTCCACATTTCACTTTCAAATCAGTGGCAGAAGTAGTAACCAGTTAGTGAACTGAAAGGCGTAAATCAACAGTTCAACATAAATATTTAATTTAGATTATACAATGATTTCACAATGAATACACCAAAATAGTAAGTAGTTCATCGAAAGTCGAAAAGCTGTTGTAGAGAACTGAAGTGAATCATTCATCGACTTCGACACAAATATCGATGATCTCATAAATTCCAGTTCCTTTTCAATTTGAAGTCGGAAGTCCCTGCTCTGACAGGCATGCAAACAAACGCATAAGTATAAGGATCGTTATCCCAGTATTTTACAGAAGAAAGGCCTAACATTGAAATGGGTATATGATTATGGGTGATGATGATGATTGAACCAAAGTGGTTATCCATTCGGGCTCATCACAAAGACAAGTACTATTATTTATGTTTACCCAGGACATCTAAAATCTGATAGGCTTAAGGGTGAGCGAGGAGCGTGTCCACGTCAGTATAGTCTTATGCTATTGGAATTGAACCATTATTTCTCGCAGTAAATTAACTGGTAATGCTCCATAAATAATGTTGTAGTATATTAGCTCTTAACTAACCCGTTTGAAACGTTCCCCAAAAGAATACACCTCTATAGGTAAGTGAAATTGAAGGAACGAAGAGCGATGTCTTCGTGGACTTCCGCGCCGTTCGGCTCTGCTTACCGCGCTTAATTATTATTTGTTTTTTGGCAGATTGTAATTACGCATTGTGCGTATCTCGACCGAACGGACGGACGGTCGAGCGTCTGCATTATGCAAAGAAAAGTGTGCCAAATGGTAATTATGAAGTTAGTAGACCGTAACAAACCTCTTTGGCACGGCGTAAAAACTATGAGTTGCCTAAAAGGTTTATAATGGATCTAGTTTTAATGTCGCGGGTCAGTTGTTTTGAGTTGGAGCCACTAGAATAAGTAACAAAGTTTTAGCTGTGAATGTGACGTCATTTGTGGAGACCAATCCTCGTGTTTTGTATAATTATGTGCGCTTTTGCGCATTTAAATGGCGACTTGTTGGTGTGGTTTTCCTTGTTAATATTCCAAGCAGTGTGAATTATGTTTGCTGTATTATAATTTTAAATTACTGACGAAAAAGCGCATTTATTCGATCTATCATCATCACCAGACCATCAGCTCCCCACAGCTGGGCTCATGCCTTCTAATATGGACAAAAAATAGCACATGAGAAGATGTATCCCACAACAATACACTGGACTAGATTAACAGCTTAATATCGGAAGCATGGAGGCACTCACTCACTTAGATCAGACAGTGCAACAATTTCTTAATTTTAATGTTCGTAACCTCAACGCGCATGTATTGCGTCCATGAGACATTGACGCTGTACTGTTAACGTACTGTACTATTTGATATATATGTGTCAACTTAAGCTATTACTTTAATTGGGTAATCAAAGTTAGTTACAATCGCTTAGAACCCTTCGTTCTGTGTGGTGTCTACGTTGGCCAGGTACAAAAGGACCAACTCTCAATCGGAACAAGAAGTCAGGGTAGACTCACAATGAATAGCCACTGTCTGACAACGAAGACATAAACATCAGGCATAATAATCTTTAGAAGAAGACAAAGAGCGTTGAAAGCCTCCATCTTTCATGCTCATACTACTTCATACCTATAAACAACAATCTGTTTACCTCCCGATGACATGTTTTCCGCGTTTCCTATACGAGTAATGGCTGCGGACTCTCAATTATTCACGTGGATGATACAACAATGCCGGTTGTCTGCTCGCGCGCGACGGCCCATTATCACGTTCGAACAATTTGCCATTCACCGCGTGCGCTGTGTAGGGGGTTATTGTGAATACCTAGTACGCGAGCTCTGTAGTGAACTATCGGCAGATGACTAAAAGATATTTCTAAAAATAGCCATTCTTTCAGGCCCCTTTTTAGAAACGAATTAACAGTACTTCTTAATGTACTCGTTTTACTGGCAACCCTTTCTTTTAAACAGTATACAGGAAAAAATGTATTAGGCATACCAATTCACCAGAAGCATGTGTATCTGGGTCTCTCCTCCGACCTCTTTCACCAAGAAGTGGTATTTCCCTTCTATGCCCTTTGGCATACCTACAAATTCTTCCTGTAAATCCGGGACCGACATAAGCAATCACGAGACATCGGTGGTAACCCTGCAGGATCATGGCGAGATCTAGCTACACTTATCGAAAACAAATAAAATGGCCGTAGCAAACAGAGAAGACAGACAGGAAGATGAACAAGACGAAACTATATGGGTTCTTAATCCACTATGGAACCGTAAGAACTTACCTGTTTAATAAAATTTTATCCTTGATTTCACGTTACGTAAGTTTTATAGTAAGAGTAATGAGACAAACACTTTCAGTTGGCGTTATAGGTACCGTAAATTGTATTACTGAACCGGTTGAATTTATCTTTAATTAAAATGTCTTCAACACTAAACTTATAAATGATTCAGACACTTTCGACCACTTTGTTAGTCTAATGAGTTACGAATATATCGCCTCATTGTTTATTTTTGAATGTTAAAAGACCGTTTATAAACATCGAATGGTAAAATTTGCGAATATTTGAATAAATTAAGGCGAGCCAAGTAACGTAATAGAGGATTTTCTTAGAAGTGTGCTATTACATGAAGCTTAACAGGTATAGGCTTTGCCTTCTACGCTTAGCCCATATATATGTTTGTTTCTAGTATTTGTTTAAGTAACCTTATATTATACTCAGCCATGATAGTTATTTATAATAATATTGCATTATTATAGATATATTAATATTATTTTTCTTTTGTCCAGCACTGATGATGCTGATGATTATAAATAACTATTATGGCTGAGTGGTTGTAACAATTTGTTCAAATGTGAGTATTCCGAATGAGACTTCACAAATCTTTTGACTTAGGATTATTTAATACTAAGAATAATAAAATAACTTATACTTAGAATGATAAATAAAATGTATAATTAATAATTTATTATTATTTCTTCATGAACTTTTAGGAGGGACACCCCAAATGATTCCAAAATACTCGATTTAGTTTTACGTAACTATAATTCGATCCAAATAATCGAAATTTCACTTTCATTAATGCATCGTGTTCCTCAATTCACGCCAAGCCACTCCCAAAGTACACAACCACAAACTGTCTAATTTTATCAAGTGACTCTGAACTTTATGACTATGGCATGTGGTCGAACATTAAATGAAGTAATTTGACAGTTTTAGTCTGAGGTGCGGGCGTCTGTACCAGCAAAGATGGCGTCCAGCTCATCTCACACAATTGTGAATAATTTTGTGTAACGAAACGCAATTTTCCTATCACCAACAAGGTCATGTGGACGTCGCGTGGTGCCCACGTCTGTAATTTACTGCTCATAAATAACATTACTACGTAGATTCTCCGTCAGAATGAGTTATATTACGGCCCGCCCTTACATTTATAGGAGATGTTTAGTTAAAAATAGTATCAGCTCTCTCATAAAAATCAATGGACTATTAATTGAGTCTAATGACAATACATGGGCTGTGGTGATGTTAACTCTATCGAGGAACTCAATAGCTTTCTATATTGATGTCTTTGTAACAGGTACAAATAACAACTCACGTACTAAACACTGACCCTGGTATTCCAAAACGTACACTATGGATACCTAATTCTGGATTAAAACTGATGCTGTCTCTTTCTGTCTTCATTAACATTTGTTGAAACAGCATCAGTTTCAAAGTAGGTTATTTTGGCGTGTGACGGTAAAAGGGTAGAAAGTTAAAATTTACTTTATCAGGTACCATCACTATCTTTAACTGGGAACCAATGCTTATTGTTTCAAGCACCTTCAAGAAATTGGTCCCATATCCTATTATTACCGCATTTACTAAGCAACACCTTGCCTCCACCAGTCCAACACCGATTATGACACGTCTGCTCTCATGCCCCTGTTTATATGAGAAAGCTGGTGACCAGCAGACATTACTAATTTCATTATGACTAAAATCTATAAATACACGAGTATCATCATACTATTTACGTACAATACCTAATAGTTTAGCTCCATCATTCGACTTAATGGAATTCCAGTGTATTGAACAGCCTTGCTTAATCAGCTTATTCATGTATTCTATTCACTTGATAAGTGTTTGTTTAGCCAAGATTATTACCGTGCCGTGGCCAAGACGTGGCGCCGTTGCGGCGTAAATCAAGGCACGTAAGTAAATGTCTTCGGACTAATCAATAGGGTTACGGCTATGTATATTTTGTAGAACTAGTGAGGTAACCTTTTGAATTTTTACTTTTATTTTTTAAATGTTAATTGCTACACTTAAGCTAAATTAAATGTTTATATAAAATACAGTGAAAAAATCAAACGCCCACCCGACCCAGCCAGGAATCGAACCTGGGTCTTCCGCAATCTGGGCGGCTGCACTGACCATTATGCTACCAAAAGGCTGACGTAAGCGCTGAATTTTGTCACTGCTTTTTGATTGTTTGAAATGCTTTAGAGCGACATTGGTGCCATCTTTCCAAAGGTATTTGCAACCGATGGACATGCAGATGAATATCACAAATTGATAATACAACGCTATAGTAAATTTTTACTTTTATTTTTTAAGTGTCAATTGAACACTTAAGCTGAATTAAATATTTATATAAAATACAGTAAAAAAATTGGTGTCATCTATCAATGTCGCTCTAGAGCATTTCAAAAAATCAAAAAGCAGTGACAAAATTCAGCGCTTACGTCAGCCTTTTCGGTAGCATAATGGTCAGTGCAGCCGCCCGGATTGCTGAAGACCCAGGTTCGGCTCCTGGCTTGGTCGGGTGCGCGTTTAATTTTTTCACTGTATTTTATATAAATATTTAACCTTTTGAATTCCAGTAGTAACGTAACACTGTGATTACTCAATCAGTGATGTGTGATGAAGTTGAACTTTATGTTATGAATGTGTAAAAGCAAACCAGGATAACAGCTCATAATATTTTATATTAGAATACTAATTTGTAGTATAAACGGTATGTTTCGTTTAAATCAAGATTGAAATCGACGTTGAATATTTTTTAAATCAGAATTAAAACTTTGAATACCAAAATACTTGCCTAATTAATATTAGTCAGGTATATAATTTGTCCAAATAAAACTTCGGAACAGTAAACTTTAATGACATGTAAGTGATATTTTACAACACCGATACAATTCAGCTTTATTGCAGAGATAATAAAAACATTGAATTTATGCAAGAGGTACAGTGTTGAAATTGATAAACGAACATTCCGATAATATATTAATAAAAGAGTGGGAAAGTAAACGGCGAAGTGTATATCGAAGTTGTCGTAAAATTATCTTATACTTTATTTGTATATGCAACGAAAGCTGACAATCTAGATAAAGCATATTGACTTTCTGCGTTGCCAGTAAACTAGCTGACCCGGCGGACTTCGTACCGCTTTGACAGTTTCCATCATTGAGTTAAGTATATATCAATGGTGTCCATGACAACAAAACAAACAAATCATTTTGTATTGGAAAATTAAATTGTCGTTTTTAGTACCTATTTTATTTAATATATTTTTAAATATAGCCTTTGTTACTCAGCGCTAATGTAGCATTCTAATGGTGAAAGATTTTTTTAAATCGGTCCAGTAGTTTTTGAGTTTACTCGTTGCAAACATACATACATACAAAAATACAAAGGTTTCCTCTTTATAATATTAGTATAAATTTTACCTCATTTATGGGAAGTAAATATCAAACTCTAATGCATAAAGTGATCCAGAAATTGTTAGGGGACATGTTTAGGTTTTAGGACATAATTAGAGCTATTTATTTTTTATCTGCATTGTAACTGCAGATTTACTCGAGTAAATGCAACACTAAATAACAATTAGCTGTCCTTTGATATCCTTACAGAAAAGGTAACTATTAATTGAATCAATTCACAATTGAACATTACTCAGGATCAGCACTAAATAAACCATTAGTGCCATCACAAATCTAGGACAAGTGCTTATTCGTAATGTATGTGCATTACAAGTCGTTAGACTGCGACTGGATTGTCGCCGTTAATAATTAAAACGAGGCGATGTCATTTTCAAATGAGCGATAGTCAAGTGTTTTCGTAATGACCACATGTCCTGTAACGTTATGATTCAAAATCGACCCTAACAGCTCGATATAATGCGTGATACGACGATTCTGCGTCGAGTTCTGGATCATTTGTTAGCGTTCATTACGCCTTGCTGGTTTGATTTCAATCTCTAATTACTTGGGTACTCGTTTAAACATCCTGGCTAAATAAAGACTCATCCATCAGACGGCGCGGAATGTTGTCATCATGCACTTGTAATGCTAGCTACGTACCTATTTTAATATTGACTTATAAAGTTTTACAAAAACAGTTTGCATATAGGGCTATAGCATTTTATCTGATTTTCAGACTGTTAGTTATTGCAATTTAATTTAATTTAACTGGACTTCTATCTAAAAAATATTTAAAAAATCTGAGAAGTTTAATCTCAAGTTTTACCTTTTTTTTACTTAGTTTCAACACCAGACTGTTCCTTCATCAATGCCCCTAAAAGGACATTTCTGATTTTTGGCACTTATGTAAATACAGTTTATGCGGCAACCTTGTATCCAGTATCTTCAAAAACCGAACCCCACCACACAAAATAACAACTCCCTACACGAGTTACACGAGAAACGAGACTCGGCGCTCAATAAACCGATTGTTTGTAAGACAAATGGACATTTGAATGGGCAGTGGGATAGTCACGCCATGTCGACTGTAAAAAGCCTAGCGACGCATATGGGCTATCCAAGAGTTATTTTTAGCCTGCATTTTTCTGCCCAGTCGTTGACAGCGTTAGTCACCAAGGCTGTAGGCTCTACATTCTATTTCAGTACACATAAAGAAGATTTTATTTATTCTTTCTTGTGGATCACTTACATCGAATCTGCATGTCTTGTATTTATTGTTAATTTTGTCCTTTAAAGTTATATATGCACATAAACTTGTCCATATTAGAACTGAGTCTATAAGTTGGTAAGTTTATTAGCAGTTTCCTTGTGAACGAGCGGCAATAGATATAAATTATAATTTAATCTCGCTCTAGACCGGAAAAGGTAAGAATTTATTGGAAGAGTCCAGGATAAGCAAGAATGTGGCTTAGATGGTATCACACTTTTCTATTAGCAATATATTTGGATTGGTTGTTGCAATATATGTAACTTAGCAAAGTAGACATTGCTGGAACAAGGCCATTTCAGTAGAAATTGCTGTAGAGTAAACTTGAACCAAATTCAATACAAAACGAAGTTGATTGTATTGTACTGACCCACGGAGCTATAATTTGTTATGTGATAAAGCCACTCGCTAATTAATATTTGTAAATACAAATTATGATTACTTATTATTATTCTACTGAATGCTTAGACATTTTAAGTACTAGTAAGACTGGATGATACTGATCAGTTTAGCATTCCTTATGTTATATCTTTATTTAACTTTTCGTGTTCTTAATTACTAAGGCTTGATGTAAAGCATTTCAAAGAAAACCAAATTTCTACAGAATCAACGTGTGATTTTTCCTACCCTTTTTTACCTGACATGTTGTTATTTTTTTGTAATGTATTTTACTTTAAAATGAAACTTACTAAATATTCAGAATCAAGTGCAGCCTGCTGTAAAACGGTGTTGCTACCTGTTATAAAATTGCTTCCTATTTGGTTTTATGAATAAATCTCCATCACATAACTTGTAACTCAAAGTTAACTGTAGTTCAAATACCTTTGCCTTGAGTACATTAAATTTGGTAATTCTTTTTATAGTATCATACGATGATGTACTGTACGCATGAAATATTTTCTTTATTAACTTTGAATGAATTTTCTTTATTTTAATTTTATTTTAATATATATTCTGTTGTGAATTAAAAGTGTATTTTTATTGATATAGTCAAAACTGGCACATAGAGAAGAAGGCATAATACATCGAAACTAGAGTGACACAGAATTATCATTCATGATTTCGCACCTATTGATACAGCGTCAATTATCGTATTACCATTATTTGATAAATGATTATTGATGCCATACATTATTTACTATGATACGTATAATGCCTGTAATTGCGGCATTGGCACGTCTCTGTAGCACCGTTCACCTATTTTATAATTGCTTTGTGAACTGTTTGTTCGTTTTTAATTATGCCTAGTCTACAAGGTTTTTCGTCATCAATAGGAAAACGTCCCACTCACTGCTGAATTTGTTTTAGACTGAATGTTTTAGACCTTCCTTAAAGGACTTGGGGTTCATGCCCATAACCTACTAAGGGTTCTTATACTATGTCTTTAGCTTTTTTTTTGGAGAGAGTTTGCTGATTGCCTCAGACGGCATTTTCAGCTACACCGGGCTTTTTGGGGGCGGCGAGGAACGTAAAGGGTGCCTCAAGCCGTGTGAAACGAATCACCTTCGGAGGATTTTCTAGAGGGAACGGCGTCGCGCACTAGTGCGCGTCCCCGTGCCCTACTAGATTCTCCGAAGGGTTTGGATCGGATCGGGGAGCGGAACCACCCGAGGGCGCCTCTAGAGGCTCGGACCTCGGCTCGGGTAGACCGGGCCGTGGAGGAGGAGAGAAGCGCCCAGGTACATGTCTGTACCTGGTATAGAGCGCGTGTGAACCGGTTCTTCGTACCCTTGTTCTACGAGTACGGTGTCTTGGATCTAAGCTAGTGTGCATGTTTAGTGTATTCTGTAAATGTGTAGAGGATCGGGCGGGGTTTCTTTAGCCTCTTCAGTCTCTTTGGCCTCCTGTCGCAGTGTTAATTTTATTGCAACATGTTCTTTGAATAAAGGATATATAATTTAATAAACCTGATACGATTAAACGGTAATCCGTTGTGAATAACAAGGTTAATTCTCATTTTAGCATTTTCTCAGCCACCTTATTGGGTAACAAGTTTATTTTTAAAACCGCTTACATCTACATTTATGATAAATGTAGGGCTCCAATAATTGATGAGGTTATTATAACAACGGCTAAAGACTTGCGTTCGCAGTTTAGCAGGAATAACCGGTATCGGTACTTCGTGTTTCATCTCTTTGTTGTTACGTGGTAATGGGCCTATTAGCCTTATAGTATGTTAAACTAGCCTACATGTACGCATGCTTTGCTTATAAACTTAAGAGCTTTAGTTTTTATTTTCGTTTATTGAGGAGCAGACAGCTTTGTATCTATCACTACCAAGAATTTTAAATCTACTGTTACGGCTTGTGTTGTTATTAATGAAAGTATTAAAAAATGAGGGCAAAGTTAAATTTAAAAGGTTAAAACAAAAAGATAAACAGTTGATAAAATGAAGAATGAAAAGCTGATATTAATAGTACAAAACATAGTAGTTACATAGTTTGAGACGAAGGAGTTAAAAGACAAGTGCTATGCAATAAATGCTGTGCAATTAAAATAATACTGATATGTCATACAGTAATCGAGATTCAGTTCCAATACTTGACCTCACATAAAACACGAGCAAAGAGTACTTCGTTCTATCTAATAGCAAAGAAATTTTATATCTCGTCCATTTAATAACTTAAGTGTTACAAGTTATTTGTTATGTCTATTAATTGATCCGTAATTACTATTGACCGAGGTTTTTAATATTATGCACGAATACGTATCTGCCAATCACGGATTAGACATTGATAAGTTTTATGTGTCACTTCGACGCGTCGTTACTTTAATGGAATAATTGTAATTTGCAATTAAACGGATTACGCTGGCTGCTGTGTATGTCCGAATTTGACCGTTTGTATGTAAAATTATAGTTATTTAAGTACTAGAGTTTCTTGGGGGAGGCGTCCAGTCTTTCGGCTGAAATGATGATGAACATGATGAAGACTAGAAAGCGCCTGCGATTTGGTTTGCGAAGGAATTTGAGAAAATCCTGTTTTAGCTCTTGCTTAGGTCATGGGAGGGACCTAATAAAATGTCTGCGTTCTAGATCTAGCGGTGAGAGCTGTTCGATGTTGATCGTTCTTCAGTCGGTCAGGTTTTTATAAAAAATATGTAAGATGAAACAAGCATCTGTGGAGATTGGGAAACAAATTAAGTTGGCCGCGTAAAGCCTTTTTGTATTAATTTTCTTTTTCAGCCTTTCGCCTTTCGACACAACTACTGGGTATAGGCTTCTTTGCACGCTATATCTTTCTTTTGCTAGCCATACCAACCTAGTTTTTTTCCTGTGATTCTATCGATGTCATCTCTCCATCGATCCCACACTATTTTGTTCTAAAGAAGTTTACGTTTTACGTCAGTCAGTTGGAACACGGCAACAATGGTTATTTTCAGTCGAAACAACCGCTTGTCGTTCCGTTTCGCGAAACATCAATCCACGCCTGTCGATTTGCACCTGTCGATTTAAGCAGCAGCGTAATGTTTTTCGGTTCCCGTTATAGGTGCACTAAACACCGACTTCCGTTCGTTTTTTTCCGCAGCTTTGTTAGCGTACATTATGCTTTGATTTTTACTTGTAGCAGTTGTAATACAGCTCTAATGATACATTTTGCCTTTAGAGTCTCGATTCTGCTGTTATAAAACGTCCACCATCGTGTCTCTGATGCCTGATGCTGTCGTTTTCTATATGATTTCAGTCAAGGCGTTCACTTCGACTCCTAGTCGATACGGCGCTGTTGGTGCGCCCAAAGATAGCATAGCCGATCTTCTTAGTATACTGGCGACGTGCGCATGCGCACTGACCGCAGCGTTTTCTCAATAGCCGCTTAGTTACGATTGTTGACGTTTTAAAATAATAGAATCGACATTTAAGTGTCTTTTACAAGTTCATTTGGTTTTTATTGATTTATCCAATTTTGATTTTAAAATAATGTAAATGTATAGGTTAACATATGGGACACACCATAAGGGATCGCAGAAAATGTTGTATACTGATCTCCAAACTTTAGTATGAAGATGGCAATAGATGATGATGATAGGTTTAGTTAACGTCTACTAAACTATGTCTCATCTTGATAACTAAATAATAATTTTGTATTTACATAAAACTGTATCGCAACCAAAAAATCCGCCTACTCTTAATTATAATCAAACTTCTAACAACAACTGCGGAAAACATAATTATTCTTTAGCTAAACACCACTTCATAATTGCGTTCATTTCTTTGATATTCCTAACACTTCGTTACTGTGTAATCTTCTCATCCATTTTGACATTTCACTTTGATTTCATTCCGCGGACAGTCTTACGCGTGTCTCCTGTGGCGACCAACAGCATTAATTCACAATTTACTGCTCCGAGACGCTGACTAATTTCACCAAGGCCAGAGAAGATCCATTATTATTTATTACCTTATACATGATATGGGCAAAACACTAAAACCAACCTCATCACTGTGGGTTAAGGTCCGTTTTTATGCGAGGACAAGCGAAAACATTGGGTCCTTTACACCAGTGAGTCACGAACGCGAATTACCCTGTTTCTACATTTAGGTAGAGCATGTTTTAGTAACGTACGGTTCCCACATTAAATGTCTCAACTTGGCAATTGCGATTCTAAGAATGTAATGGCCTAAGAATAACTAGTAATCGCTACCTACCGTCATTCATACAGAATGTTTGAGTTGAGTTTTGGTTCAACAAGTGGTACCACTACATTGGAGAACCACCAAGTTTTTGTTTTTAAAGTCCAAGTGCTCTCAATAACAATCACAATATATAATATGGTTTGCCTGTTGATAGGATTCAGCTTAGTATCAGATCTGATAGCGACCATTTACTATACCTATTTTGGCTGTCAACCATTATAGGTAAGCATTGAACTGGGTCCATATTGGGTTGCATAAATTAAAAAGGCATATTTTAAGGCTGCATAACTTTTTTGGCATTCTCTTCGTTTCGCATAACGTTCATTCAGAATAAATCATTAGGCATACTTTATTTCCCATAATGATATATCAGCATCAAATGTTCATGCATAAATGTTTTTACAATAACGATTACTAATCATAATATAAAATGTTCAAATAATTCTTAACAGAAATTTTGAAAAAAATTTCACGAGCAGGATTTGAACCTGCCCCTTTTGACATACCGGGTCAGGTACTCTTCCAATTGAGCTATCGTGGTTCTTACCAGCCCGCCGAAATTATTCAACACTTTTTACTTTGAAAGCCAAAGGCGCCCATTAACGGCGCCATATAACACTCTGCTCATCATAATTTACGCGAGAAAACTTTATGCTGAAAATGTTATACCAAACTACATTGTGACAAAAAAGATTATGCGACCGAAAGGGCTCCCCATTGAACTACATTGATGTTTTTCTAATAGCTCTAATAGTTATGTTAATGTTGCCAGGAGGCGCTGCTTCAGTCCCATACGAATTTTCGTTTTCGCAAACGTAATCGAATGAAGACGGATATTAATCAAAACTCACACTAGGCACTCTGGCTGGCGTCTGTACTATACGGTCGCCGCTTTCCACCACGCAGGCCGTATGCTCATTTGCCCGCTTCGAAACTTGAGAAAGAAGTATCCAGAAGATTATTTATGGAAGTGTAACTAGTGCGATCTATATTTGTAAACGGCTATATTGTTTATTTTGCCAGCGCCGAAGTGCCCGTAGCGGAGTTTCGTAACTTAATTAATCTATTCATGTATCGTTGCTACATATCTGTCTTCGAGAGTTGGCGGGATAGTGTTGCGATACATATATCGTTAATTTTATCGTCACCAGGTCCTTTATCTTGCGTGAATTTTCTTTCAAGGTGATACTGAACATATCTCTTTAAGAAATCAAAATATATTCTCGTAATAAATATAAAACTCGCCACACTAAATAAAGTTTCTTAAAGCACGCTTTTGTATGGCAGGCTGAAATTTAATTGTAATATTGTGCTTCGGACGGTAAGTTAAGCCGTTGGTCCCGGCTGTTGCCGTAACAATGCAGTCGTTAACACCCACCATCCCGCATTCGGTCAGCAAGGGCGGCTATGGCTAAATCTCTTCATGCTATTTTCCATGACATAACCTTTAAGCGATCGATGGTTATAGTTTTGATATTTAGAAGTTCCAAATTATATGCGTTTGAAGCTGTGAGCCCTTTCATAGTAATGTAATCAAAGAATATCGTAATAGCCCTTATACTATCATCATCAAAATTGCAACATTTGAGCGCCTGCCATTCCACTTATAATGTATAAGGGCTGTATTGTTAAAGTACTAACATAAGTACTAGGGTGAATTGCAATGGCAATACGGGCTGAGGACTTTAAAGGGCTTTTTAAAGTACTTTTACCTATTATTGTGAGAGGCAGCAGTTTTCAAGTAGATTGCAGAAAGGAAGAGAGTACGTATACGATAATACTACTTATAAATAATTTTCAAGGACTTCAATTTTAGTGTGTGTGAAAAATTGAAGCAAAATTAAAGTAACATTAAATATATAATACTTACCTTCAAAATATCCTCCTACGTTAAGATTTGGTAATACAGATGGTTTCGAAGCCTGAAACTTTCTTTAGCGTTAAACATTCTTATGTCTTTCTGGTCACAGTTATTGATAAAAATATTTCTACTAAGAAGAACTCACCACACCACTGACACAACATAACATGTATTTTTTTGTTAATTATTATCTGATGACTTGATTTCAACGATGCATTACCTTTGCCCAACCGTGGGATAGCATATAGGTTTCTTACTTAACTTTTCTTATCTGATCTCAAAGGCAATCAAATTAAAATTAAAATGTTACATAAACCCTTTTTGCCAAGCTTGCGAATCTGTTTTGCTTAGATAAATACTTACGGCTTTGTACTATTAATAGCTTCTTCTGCTGTAATTGATATGATTAATGTCCTTTTCTCCGAGGTAACATTGAGTTCACCTTTGTGGTCTCTCCGTTTCAGACGACCTACAGAGATTACCAGACTATCATGTTTTTTTTAACCTACTGTGCCTTAGAATTACCTAAATAAGGACTTTGTATATGTAAATAATTTACTTTCTATAGTACTATATGACCCCATTTTCTCACATATTATTTCATGATTATGGTTATATATAATTTTACGCAAATTTTGTTGCGAACAAATTACAATTTGAAAAAAGACAAAAGTGTTGAAAAAATTTTACGAGCGGGATGCGAACCCCCATGACATCAATAGGGCTTCTTTGGCTTACAGAGTAAGAGTAGATAGTGTTGATTAATTTCGGCGAGTTGGATTTAGAGATTGTTTTTCACTTCAGCCTATTGCCGTCTACTGCTGAACGTAAGCTTCCCCTTAAAGCGCCAACCATACCGGTCCTGCGCAGTCCGCATCCATCCACCACCCGCCATCTTTATCAAGTCGTCGGTCCACCGCGCAGCAGGGCGTCCTACACATCGTTTGCCTAAACGTGGTCTCCACTCTAGGACATGTCTGCTCCAACGATCATCGGTCCTTCTGCAGGCATGACCGGCCCACTTCTACTTCAAGGTGCCGATTCTGCGAGCTATGTCGGTGACCTTAGTTCTCTGTCGAACTTCGTTGCGGATTCTATCGGCTCCATGCCTCCGGTGTAATGCCAGTGTGGATGACGAAGTTGAAGCGCTTAGCAAGCTCTTTCAAGACCGGTGTACCTCCTGCCTTGAGAAGCTCTGTAGCAACTCCATCATCCCCCGGAGCTTTGTTGTTCTGAAGCTGTTTAAGGGCGATTTTAATCTCGCCCATATCGATGTCGTCTGTATGGAGGCGGGTAAGTCTTGCTCGTGGATCCTCCGCGCTGTAAGTATAAGTTTCCAAAGAAGTTTTCGACTTCAGCGAGTATCTCTGGCTTTGAGGTGACAACTGGAGTCGTGAAGCGAATACCTTCGAACCTTTGTTTTATGAGATTGCATGCTCAACGGTGCGAGCATTTGAACGTCGGGTATCCCGCCTAATTAGCCTCTTCACCTCTCTGTTCAGTGCCTGACGCTCAGATGGAGTGGCGGATGCCTGTTCTCGTCGTTTCCTCATCAGGTCCAGACTCTCATTTGAGAGCTTTGTCTTGTGTCTTTCGCTCTTCCATCGAAAATGCTTGTTGCTTACACGCGGATAGTGCGCAGCAGACTATTGGTGGCGTCATCAATGGTTTCCAATTCCAACAGGGCAAATCGGTTTTGTAGCTCGAGCTGGAAGCTTTCGAAACCAGCTTCGACCTGGAGCATTGTGGGTTTTTTTTTTAATTATTTTATCCTGACTGATTTAGAATTAGAAACTCGATGGCGCAGTTACCTACGTGCTCGGGTGCGATCTTCCACAGGAAAGGTAGCCAAATTAAAATATACCAGATACAATAAATGTAAATAAAATTACCTTTATTTTTATCACTTTTTTGATTTTATAAAATTACGACCTACAGTGGATGTTCGCTGCATGGCTTCGTTCTAAACGTGCTTAGGAATATATGCACTGCCACGCTGCGTATGCGCACGTGTAAATTGTTTACAAAGTTACCCCATAGTTCCAAATCGGTCAGTCTATAGTTAACCACTAGCCCACTTGCTGTGGTAACGTGCGAAGAACATAATAATATTCCAAGAATTTTTTTATCAAGATTATTTTTTATATGTCCGCATACCTGTAAATGTAGGGTACGGGCTTCCCTCAGAGGTAAACTTACCACCAGGAAACAGGCAATTAAGAATATGAATTTAAATTTAAGGTATTTCCGTATAAAAAGAAGTTTTTCACTATCATCACCACATCATTTTATGTCCCCACTGCTGGGACACGAGGCTTCCCTATAGATTGAAACACCGCAGGGAGAGGTTTTTCAACAAGCGTGTAAATATAGGGCTCTCATAGTCGGCAACGGGTGCGCCAAGTTCACCTAAATTTTCAACTCCGATAATTGGAACTCCGAAAATGTTCTTCCTTACATTTTTCATCCTAACAAACACAATTCCTAACTACTCTGTTTCTAATGTTCATAATTCCGAATCATTCAACTTCATAATATCAGTAGCAATAAACATCTATTATACTATTATTTGTTTTCCTATATTTTCTCAACATAACCGTCATTTACACTATTATTCAAAGTCATATATTTTTTAACCCCCGACGCAAAATGTGTGTCTGTGTATCTGTCTGTAGTATCGTAGTTCCCAAACAGATGAACCGATTTTGATTTTGTTTTTTTTTGTTTGAAAGGTAAATTAGTCGGGAGTGTTCTTAGCTATGTTTGATGAAATGATTTGTACCTATATTATAATATGGTTAGTTGGATTTAAATCGGTTTGGCTGTTTAAAATGATGGGGGGAAAAGTGGAGATGACCAATTGACGCCTCGTTCCGCGGCGATGACTACAGGTGGTTAACCAGCTCGTTCGCCGTTTTTTTTTGTCTTAAAAAACAGCTAGGGAGTGAAAATATCTCCCCATAATAATATGCTATTTTTCATGAATGAAGGCTCGAGTCCATCGTTGAGATTTATTTAGTAGTTTTGGTCTTATAGACTGTTCATGATGATGAGGGAAAGTCATGATGTAACTTGTATTATTGTGATTTATGATCTATCTGTGTTTATCACTGATAGCCTGCCAGCCCATGAACTAAGTTATTATGTGTTTTATGAAAGCACCGTCAAATTAAATAATTATAACGGCTTCATAACGGAGTCCAGTAATTACAAATTTATGAATTTGATTACGTCGTAAATTGAAAACGCCTCCTTGTCTCTGCCAAAGCCCACGCATTATTCTAGTCTTTGATATTAGCTTTTTTTATATTTCTGTATTTACTTAATAATTATGATTTATTACAGCATTTGTTATGGAAATTATTAAAGAAGCCTAATAATTGTTAATTCAAAACGTGCAGTTTATTTTTATACCTAAAAACGATTAATTGATTTTTTTTCCAAAAATGTGTCAGCCATATTTTGTACTGAAAAATGAGAGGGAATATCAAGCTAATTTGGTTGCTAGATATTTTATTTCTCCCATCACTTCTATTCCTTCTTAGTAGACAGAAATTATATACACTTACTTAGTAGCTAAAAGATAGAGATATAGGAAAATAAATTATATTGTAGCAATGTATTAATTGTAACAACATAAATTAAGTTGTACCTAATAAAGGTAGGTAGGGAAGCCTTAATGTATGTGGGCCTGACGTCAAAAGGGCTAATCCAGTTTAGTCCGATTAAGCAAACCTTACATTCGTAATAACAACGTAATCCGACCAAATGGTGTAGATCCATGGACAAAGATCAAGGTGAAAGGGAAGTTTAATTTTGCATAAGTACTTTACTTGTCTATATTGTAGGTACTTATGCATAATTACACGTTCTGTTAATTTGTGAAGCAAGAATTAATGTATGTATTTTTTGTAGACGTGTGTCGCTCTTTAGCGAACCGACTCAGTGTTCCGAAACATGAAACTGATACAAATGTTCCGGAACAGTTGCCTAGTATAAAATGTTTCATTTGGAACTCGCTCACTGCGGCCGACGAGGCGACGAAAGCGACGCGGCGACGAGTCGACAGACTGAACGACAAGAGCGAGTGGTGAGAGAGAGAGAAGCGAAAGCGAACTTCGCGCGCAGCAGTGTGATGTTGTGGAAGAGTGACTGAAATAACGATATAATGATAAGAGTGCCGGCCTAACTAAATACAAATATAAAAACTAAATAGCCGTCGAACGATTTTAAAAGACGATAAAGTCTCAAAAATACTTTTTTTAAATTATTAAAATTTATAACATATTAACATATTAAATGTAGATATGTATTGTAGAGTGTACATACTTATATATAAAATCGATTTTCAAATACGCCAGCTACCAACATATTAGTAGATAAACTAGCTGTCAATCCTAAGCCTGAAAAAGTACCTACCTATGAAGGAAAATCGATTTAATTTTTTGTTATAAAATATTCCGTAAACAAAAAAGTTCATTATAATAAAAAAATCGACGTGGTTTCAGTTGCAAGTTTCACATCTGATACAAATCTGCGTGAATATTATGTTACTCAGTTTCAAAAAACTCGTTTTTTCCAATTGTTCCAAATGAAACATATCACTGATTCGGAACATTGTACTGCTGCAGATGTAAATGTTCCAATCTTTTTAGGGATACGTTTTTCCCACGACTAATTTTTTGATATGGTAACTTTTGATGATCTATGCGATATGGCGAGATACTTACCTATCTAATTTTAGTGTGACGCACAAAACAGTGAAAGCAAAATCTATTAACTAACTACTCATGGTAGTAGTAGTCATAGTATATACTGCTGTCCCACTGCTGGGCAAAGGCCTTCATCATTGAAATCAAGTTATCGCTATAATTTATGAATATTGATTTGATTATTATTCATAATGTTATTAATATTAAAACCTATAAATACTTAAATATCATATAGTTAAACTTATTTGAACATAAACAAACAGTATCTAAATATAAAGCCTTACTAACCTGAGTAAAAAGTCAGTAGTTATTTATTTTAATATTAAAAAAATCCTATTTGAAATGTACTCCATTCCCGACCTACCTCAACCGAGTTCGTTCACCCCGGGGCGCCGGCGTGTTCTAGCTTCACCATATCCTCTTGCACCCCCGACGCTAAGTCGACTGCAATGAAGAGCCTCCATAGAGACAGGCACAAAAGCTCTCGAGCGCACCCCGAGAGGAGAGTGAACGCGGCCATTTTTAATTTTTAAAATTAGAAATGCATTTCTGCTTCGTTGCACATCTCGCGTATGCGGATTGCATTGGTAAAAGAGGTACTATAATTAATTGCGTTGAAGGTTTATTACATTTTTGCTTAATTAAGTGACTGGATTTGTTTATTCACGATTTCAATGCTTGAAATTAAATCTTTTGACTGGGTAACTTTTTCATACCGAAAAGTATATAAAGTTTTCAAATGAAAATAATAAAAGGCTCTAAGTATTTTGACTGCAGTTTTTTCTTAAATATTACTTATAGGATCTATCTTAGATCCTAATTAACCATTGATATACCTTTTAACATCAAATATTAAAGTATCTTCAAGTATAAGGTACTCGTACTAAAACTTGTAAGTAAAGTAGACTTATTCTCAACTTTTTAAACATTACTTAATGCACATTCACCCGCTTTCATTATACCGTACAGGTACACAAAGTCAGTCCGCTCATCCCATTATGTGGACGATCCCCCAGTCTGCACGCTGGCGGCTGCATTCAAGAGCTTCTGCAGATAAAACGACTACAAAGACTCCTCGAGTGCACTCCATGCGGCGGCGGCGTGCGCTGGTCTATTTTTAAAGTTCTAACACGTTTCCGCGCTATTGCACTTTTGTCTGACGGGAATATACCGGTTGCCATGTCTGTTTTATTATGAAAAGCTGTGGAAAGTTGCGTATTATATAGAATATATACAATTAGTTTGTTCTCGCTACATGGAGTCGCTTAAATAGTTTAAATATAGATAGACCACCGATATCAGATTCATAGATCCCGGGTTAAATTCCCGGTGGGGGAAACAGGTTTGATTGCTTTTCCGTCAAGTCCGTCTGGATTGATACCACAATCTTATGAATGTCGCCATAATATTAATGTAAGTAGCATTGTTGTGTTCTGATGGTTAGAAATATGATAGCCCGTTCTCCTTTGTAGCTGAGGATTCCAAGTGAAGTGCGTTTTTTTCAGCCTTATCATCCCTTAACATAAAATGAGACGAAAGTCAAGTAAAAACTTCGTAGAAAAATAATGAAAAAACAAATAGCTATACATCTGATAATCATTCCTTCCGGTCTTTGCAAAACTGTACGTTATAATTATTTAAATATATACGACCAGATCTAACTTCCATAAGTGTTGACAAAGAAAACAACAGAAGAACAGAAATTATATGTACTTACCTGAGAGTTCGTGAGAACATTGTCCACAGAAATGACGGAGACATTACACAATGTTAGTAATCAACGCTGATGACACCCGTCACGTTTACCCATAGTACCTACACAATTAAGGTACAAAACAAATAGTTTAATACGTACACAAGTAGCCGACAGAGTGAGCTATTATTAGCTAGGTATCACGCTGAATTATGCATTAAGCTTCCGTCCTACTTACACACATTCAGAGCGAGCTAATGAATTCACGCCATACACAGTGAGATCAAAAGATATGCACGTCCAGTCTTCCAGCCCTCAAGACAAACTCTACTTTTGAACAAAGGAGAACAGTCTTTAACATCGTTGAAATAAAGGCGTTTATAAACGGCAACATCCGATATGCATCGATAATAACATGCAATACATCTATGATTTTAAAATGTGACCCTTATTCCCAGGAGATAACAAAATTGCGGAGTGTATCATTAAATTTGACTTACCGTAAAACGGTAGTGTTGGCTAGCAGATACTTTATAATATGCAAGTGATTGAAAATGAACTATTAACTACGTGATAAATCTTAGCAAGTGAACAGTATCTCTTGCGACCGAGATAAATATCGTAGATACGGAATAACGGTCAATTTAAAGTGTATGTATTTTATGTGGACATTATGACCTTTTTAAGATGTGAGAAGTTCAGTACCTTATTTGCTTAATGTGATAACTTGGTGACCTGACAGTGGATCTTGATCTTCGGCAATCATTGACGCCGTTTACGCCATTGTGCAAATTCTTGTCAGTCTAGAAAGGAGGAGGGCTGGAGTTCCAGCTAATGCTTTTGCGCTTCGTCTAGCTAGCTGAGGTTTACTTTGACCTGAACAACTGAGCAAGGCGTCCCGCTTGTCATCCTAAGTACGCTAGTTTCCCGGCACAATCGAAAAAACATAAATACACTTGCGAAAATCCGCTTTGTTAGCGAACACCCGTATTACCGAAGTAATATCGAAAAACCCCGTCTTATCTCTATTGAATGGTCTAATAAGCTTAAATCTGGTTCAATGCAAAATTAACCTGCCTGCAAATTTTAGCTTTCTAGGTCGAAAGGTTTGGGCACTGATTCCAAAGGTTTAGGCTCGGCAGTAGGTGATTGCAGACTGAAGAAGAAGAAAAGAAGAACGCAACGCAGGAAGTCCTGAGTGGCGGTGATTGATTACCATCTGACCCGCTAATTCGTTTGACATCTGCCACCACTTGTTTGATCATTTAGTTGCATTGCAAATATACTCCACCACTCCTACGATAGTCAACACGAGCCGAGCTCCGTGTCTTTAGAGGTACCCTCGAGTTGTTCCTCCGATCCGAATGTTTCAAAGAATCTAGTAGGAGACGGGGACATACTTGCATGACGCCATGCCCTCTAGAAGCCTTAAGATGTTTTGATCACATGGCTTGAGGAACTCTGTAGTTTCTCGCCATCCACAAAATTCGGTTACACTGTAAATTCCAAAGGTAAACAACATCAATCGTTTTCCAAAAAGAAAAGCAAATAACAGTACAACTAAGATAGAGCCTGTACCTTCCGCTGCAGCGGGCTGGCGCTAGTAGCGGCACTGCCCTGACTGCACCATGCCGCCAGGAAGTGCAACAGTTATCCGCTATTAATATGCGCACTGTTGCTCTGCGCATTCTAATTCCCACGGAGCTGATGCTAATAGCACGATTGAGGAAAAATATCTAGACGACCAACACAAACACACTACGTGGTAGATCTCCAGAAGTAAAGTAGTAGTTAGTATATACTGTTCCACGAATGGGCAAAGGCCTCTTATACTATGTCATATCATCGCTACAATTGATAGTATTGACTTGAATTGCCAAATGCGGACTAGTCTTGTGATCATGATCACAAATTTAGGCTATGTTGGCAGTTGCGCCCAGGGGGGCGATTATTGAATCGGTGGCTAATTCTCACGCTATTCTTTGCAAAGTCACTGGTAACTTATTTTTGACACCGAAAATTGTGTATCTTAATAATCATATTGAAATATGTAATGCAAAAATAATGATATTTCATAGTGCATTTTATGTCACTTTTAATTTCAAGATCACCGGCCGGTAAGATTCAATAAATGCCTTCCTGGACGCCTACTAATAAAAATAGGTTCTTGCATAAAACTCTGAAAAACCGTATATCTGTAGGCGAGTCAAACCACCAACTAAGTTGCACGTGTTTTGCCAATTTTTTTCAAGTACCAAAACAAGTGGGTTGGTGCAACTGTCAATAATCTTATTATTAATGTAACGAAGACTGCCAACTGTCTTTACGCATCACGTGGCGGTTCATATCACACGCCATCACTGTTGATTTTAATGAGATTTTATTTAATCGCGTTATTTTGTTTACAGGTAAGAACGAGAATATTGCGAATGAAGATTGCATGACTGCGTGGATTGGTAAAGTTATTTTGGAGGAATTAATTTACTGGTGTAGATATAGGCGGGTCTTATTTTCCCAGACATTATATTATTATGACTAGTGGACCCGGCGGACTTCGTACCGCTTTTACAGTTTCCATTCATTCCGTGGGAATATCGGGATAACAAGTATCCTATGTGTTAATCCAGGTTATAAACTATCTGTATGCCGAATTTCACCCAAATCCATCCATCCGTTGCAGCGTGAAGAAGCAACAAATATACACACACACATACACGCAAACTTTCGCATTTATAATATTAATGTGATTTGGGGAGCTCAATGTCGTGGCGGTTATCATGTACTGGTTGCGATATTGAAAGTTTAGCAACTGTTCCAATTCTGGGTCACCCGATGGTAACAAACAAATTTAAACGGGGATTAACGCAAACTAATTAGTAAGAGGTTTCATACCTTCTTTATACCCGACGTTTCGACCGAGTTACAACGGCCGTGGTTAATACATACATACATACATACAATCACGCCTTTTTCCCAACGGGGTAGGCAGAGACCACATCCTTCCACTTGCTACGGTCCTGACACACCTCTTGCGCCTCCTCCACTCTCATTACTCCTTTCATACATGCTCGTCGGTTATGGGTACTCCTGACCTGACCTTTTCTTAGTACGTCTTGGACTTGTCCTAAGTACGTCCGTCTAGGCCTACCCTTTCCAACAGCTCCATCCACCCTCGCCTTGTAACAAATTTACAAGGTTTTCGTTTCGTTAATCGCCTTTCATCCATCCTTTCCATATGCCCAAACCATCTTAGCATTCCCATCTCAATTTTAGTGACAACATCCTCTTTCACACCACAACGCTCTCTAATTTTGGTTAATCCTCGTTTAAATTTCTTTGTTAACAATATGGAACGCGAAAGTTTTAAAGTGTACCCGGTGGTAAGTTATGAAAGGCCGAAGATGTAAGCGCACTTTGTCAGAAATCCTTATCTATACTAAGGGATTGGGTATTTTTCTTATTTTTATATCTTATGTTATCTCATACTTAATAATAAAGTTCTTTAGTCAAAATTTCGGGACACGAACAATGCTAGTAACATAGCTTTTGTAACTAAAGACTTAGTAGAAAGCCAGGCGACCCTACTATCAAAAATATGGAGTACAAATACTGTACAATACTGCCCCGTACAGTGCTGAGAATCTAACCCGAAATCTCTGAGGCTTAGAGAACGGTGGATAAACTACTGGACCAAAGTGGCGGTTGTACAACATAAATATTATGTATTTTCTTTAACGTTTAACAAATGACGTATCGTAAATCTTCAGATAAATAAATAACACACAGCACCAAAGTCCTTTGAATACCTCCATTAGGTATGTTTTGTTTACGTTATACATCAAACTTTTTGGGAGCAATCGTAAAAAAGGAATCGGTGAAAGCGGTCCCAAGTTGTTTCTCCGAACCGAAATTAGCTTTAAATCCGTGTCCACTCATATAAACATTCGCGCATGCGTGCCGCGCCGCTGCGTCTGCACACCACACTCTGTATATAAATATAATACCATCTATATATAAAACATCTCAAGGGTTTCCTGCCTGTATTTATCAATTTATACATGGAAACTATTTGTTTACGCCTACCACGTGGTTGGGGCAATGAACTCTGGCGTTTCTGTTTTGTTTTTCGTCAGTAAAAATTATTGTGGTGTCAGATTTTGTTTTGAATGAGGAATCGTAATATTTTTTTCCTTTTGGTTTGTTAAGAGACATTTATTTTTATTAGTCTTATCTAATCCATCATAGTTACTGTAAACATGGCCACTGTCAGTTCATGATAAATCGATGTTCAGGTAGGTAATGATAAAATCAATTTCCACCGTAACTTATAATCGAGAGAAAATTCGCATTGAATGCTGAAGACCTCCGGTGGCTCGATGCACGACTATCGCTCGATAAGATTGCGATTTTATACGTCACAATTTGAAGAGATTTCCATAGCAATGAATAAGGTTTTATATTCATAAATCTAGAGCCTAGAATGAAGTTCGTTTGAAACGTTATTAGATTTTAATACGTTTCACGCTTTCAAATAGGCCGAGTTGAATTTCATTTTCTGATTTGTTGGGGAAAGCCGTCGTTAACTCTTCTCAAGCTTTAAAGTTCAGACTTTAAAGCTGATTAACTCGTAACTCCTTAAAAGTTCATTGAACTTATAATCTTTGAAATCTTAAGGCTATGTGTTACTACTGTGGGATATTATATTGAATTGTGCGAAGACCATAGTAGTCGGAGGATCAGGATGTATCGTGCGTATTCGAACGAAAACACATGTAAAGTGCGGCCTTATGCTGGTGTACCTGCTAGTGGTGGAGGTAAACGAGTACAAAAAGCTTTACTTTTTATGAGTACTATACTATCACCTGCTTAAGACAAGACAATGACTTCAATTTTACGGTGCATAAATTAAAGTCAAAGTGTTTGGCTTATTGATTTAAAAGAATTCGAACTTTGCAGTTTGTGTAGGATATCAAAAAACGTAAATTGGCTCTTAGAAACATATTTTTTCTCTCTTTATTATTCCCTTTGTCCATGTTTTTCAATAATACATCATTGCGACACATCGACCGGCCACTTCTCATGTGGTCACACTCGGTCATTACACATTTCTATTGTTCGCCCTCAACACAAAACGGAAAATTACCCATTACCATACCTCACCATTCTACACTTTATCACCATCGTAATAGATGCCAATTCAAATCGTTTTCGGATAACAAAAAAACCGTAATTATCCGGTGAAATTCGTAATTTATAGGAATTGAACGTGTGACGAAACAGATTTTGTAACGTAATGTATGTGGTGCTTTCGAAATTGTTGATAGTTCTGACGCCACATTGAATTGCTACCGCATAATTTTTTGAAATGATCGGTTTGAAAACGAAATTTTCCGTCATTTGTGGTTTAGTCAATTATGTCCGCTCCTCTACTTGTTTAAACAGCTAGGTTTCAATGGAATTCATGGATGTGTAGGTATTCAAAGCTCCATTAGGTTTCGTTTTTAAAAAGCTTTTTTGAAATTTAATTTAACGTTTTTGAAACAAAGGTATCTACTGCGCAGAAATGCGTACGATAGTCGGAAAAGAACTCTCCAATAAAACATCACAATGGGCATTTCTTATAAGTCTCACGTGAAAGTAATATTTTAGTCATCGACTGGTTAATCGAGACTGTCAAAGATCAGGAAAGAGACTTCTTACCACACTTCAGGAAGGCGACCATTCGAGCTGAGCAGCTTATTACCTATAAAGTCATAGAGGATTTAATCAATGTTAATATCAATATTATTAGGATACAATGCAAATTCAAAGCCAACAGCCAGACTGTCCAAATTAAGCCGTAAATTCGCGTCATTGTGATTACAAGCGACATTCGACAGATACGCATGCGGACATGTCAGAGCGTATAATCCGACGCGCACGCGCATTGCCGTTTCTATTGTCTGTTCCAAGTTTGACATTAAGACTTATGGGTCCAAGAATTAGATTGAGGTATGCAAAATAAATACTTTGTTCTTCTTTGTCTGTAGTATCATAGCCTGCTGCTGAACGTACACTTCACCAATTACTATGGTTTTCTTTTTGTTTTCAAACTCTTCTGCGTGTCTGAAAGCTTAGAGACCTTCCATCATCCGTTTCTGACCTGAGTAAATTAAACCTAAATTATGGACCACAAATATTTTTTGTATTTAATACCAGACTAATTTTAGATCTCAGCATTCTCATTAAAACTTTAAAGTAACTTTAGTATGAAAATGTAATGACTACTACTAGGAACTATTACTGTCACAATTCTTCAGAAATACAGCAAGAATAGAACGTAACAAAGTTACGTGAGCTATTAATAATCTTCGAAGCATCGCAAGACATGAAATACCAATTCCCATACCACTTCACTGAACGCTTGGAAATAACTAGAATCTGGTAACTAGATGCTCTCTCATAATAAAGTTTAATTAAAAGGTCAGGACAGACTTGGCTCATTAAATACCAAGAGGACACGTTTGCACGAATACCACTGAAGTCTACCTTAATAGTATTTATAGCTTTAAGTTCAGGTTTTTGTTATAGTGTTCTAAGTATACCTGACTTGCTACCACCATCTTATTTAAATCTTTCGCCTTCAGCGACAATATTGTTGTATTCTGACATTTAGAAGTACTCGTAAGATGCTTACCTAGAAAGATAATTAATGGTATCAGGAAAATAAAAATTCCCGCAAAATAACGATTTTGCGGAAATAAATGGTACAAAAAAAAATTAATTGAAAAAATATGTAGTGTTAGTGTAGGGGTAGGTAGTATATGTAGTGTATGTAGTGTAGTGAAAAATATGTTAGCGGAGCTAACTCACTCGTTTATCCAGCTTGGATGCAGCACGCATGCATCGCCTTCCCGCCCGCAAATGTATGCACATGCGGAAGAAACAATGGATGCTAGCGAACATGCACAGCTCCGAAGCGAACCCGATACCTATAATGGTGATCTAGCCGATGGACAACAGAGGCGGTTCAAATTTGAATGTATACACATTTCGCAGCGTTAACCGCTGAACCGTGATATTTCACACTTTGCGAGGCTGTTAGTGGCAATCGCGAGGCGCATCGCGCGTCGTGACTCGGCTCTTCTCATTGTTTGGCACACACTGCTTGGGAGATTGGTGGTTCGTGGGTCATTTTTCTTGTTCAACTTTACTACTGTTAATATTACATACGTACATAAGTTTATTAAGAAATTTATTGAATCATTTCTTTGGCGTACCACCGAAAAATTCTCTCCCAGCACACGTATTTCCTCCTTGGATTGGGGCCCTTTAAACGAGTTGCAAAGAAGCAACTTGCGGTCGGCGGTCGGGCAGGTGAGGACGGAAGTAGTGAGGCACACCTGCTCCACTAGCTATCCTTACATCTGTACTCTGCTTTAAAAAAAGTGGTAGAGTCGCTAGCGGCTGGCTAACCCCACATACCCGCGGGTCTCTTCTGTTCCGCGGGGATCTGGTTCACAAATTTCCCTGGGTCAATAAAAGACCAACTGATCAGTATTATTGAAGGCAGCAGGGAAAACAACAACTTTTTACCCACATATATGTCTATTCGGTTTATTATTGATGGAACCGAATGCAGAATATTATTTTCTGCACACACTGGAACTAATCCGTTATGCCTATACAAGATAATGCGGTGAAACTTAAATGACTGGCAATTTACCACGTTATTCCTTGGAACTTGTGAATGGATATTTAAATTGCCATTCGCCTATTTATAGCTGCATCACAATTTTCACTTTCCGTTCCGATTCCAAGGCTTATACGTATAAACCTTAGAATCGGAATGAAATGAAATGAAATACGGCATAGGTATTAACTTGACCTTTATTTCTAGATTTCGTGCCGTTGAGCGAAATCTGGTAAGCTTTAAAGAGAGAAATATATTTGAGATTCAAAAATTTGGATAACAAATGAAGCTAAGTTTTATATCTTATATTTGACGCAGATGCCTTAACACTATTAATACATTACTCAACATATAATATTGGTAGGCAAAATTATATAGTGATGACCTAACTAATTAAATAATAGTGATGTTCAAGTAACATTGCCGAATTCGTGATTTTATTAAATAGCTCTAGAGATATTGTAAACACTGCGCAGAGAAATTGGTGTTGGGATTTGTTTTTAGCTCCGCTACTTTTTTATTTTTACTTGGGGAAAGTACTATTTATCCAGCTTTTACCTCCTGTCGCAATTGTTGCTAATAGAAACTTAGTGGGAGAGCCAAAATGCTTACGCGCCGATGCCTTCACTACTGCCTAACTTAACGATAGATAAGATTAAGTCGTAAAACCAGAGGTTGTTTTCTTCAAATGTTTGGTTTATTTTCGTGCCAGATTGTAAACAATTTTTTTGACCATCTCAATTCACGATCTTCGATACAAATTAAAACCAGCAAAACAAACCGCGCTGTACAAAGAGCGTGCCATTGTCACGAAACCAACCTTGAAAACATAAAAAAATATCGCAAAAAGCTAAGGGCATGTACCGAAAAACATCATTAAAAGTGATTAGGTTTTTTGCCGTTGCCCATGCTATGGTGTTGGAGATAAATGGTGATAGTGGTTGGCTATGAATCATGATGGCGCGGTGTCAGTGAACTTGGCACAATGGTTTTCACTAGGGACGTGCCGGTGCCAACCGAAACGGTACTATGCCAAATGTCCGAATGTAAATTGTAACTGCAACTTGTTTGTATAGTGGTCGTAAATGTGAATTTAACTTTTAAGATAAATTCAAATTAACATACAACAATATAACGTAAACATAAAACTTTTTGAGTAAACTTTCTGAAAGTTAACTTTTTTGATGTTTTTGGAAACTTCTCAAGTTTGATATTGTAACGATAATGATGATATATCGTAGAATTGATAAGCCGTTAAACACATAGCAATTTAAAAATAGCATTTAAAATAATTACTTAGGTTTTAAAAATAGGGACTCAATGTCCAAGTTGCGATAGTTTACCTTTAACTTTGGGTCGAACATGAAAATGGCTATCCGAACTTTTGAGACCGACCGTAATAAAAAAAAAATAAGTAGCTACTTGCTATGTCTCCGGTATTGCAAACTCCTGGATGGATGACGAAATTCAAATATACTATAATTATCTCAAACTCATTCTTGTTTGAAAGGTTACTTTTACTTATCGTAAAAGAAGGCGTATGTGTAGGTAAAATTTAATTCTGTATTTTCTGTATCATTAAAGTGTTGAAACATTGTTCAAATATAAATAAATAAATAAATAAAAAGCAATCGTTAACCTACCTGGAATGGTGAGGTGGTTATGGCCTAATCTCCGTACGTGTTACTATGAATGAGAAAAGGTCACAAGGCAAGAACCAGAAAACTTCAATAGTAGTAATTCGCTTTAAAGTTAAAACAATTTACTTATACGGATTACGGCGATCCGTAGCGCCTAGTTACATCACTAGTATCACTCTCCTCGACGGTTCAATGAATTATCACACCATCGCTTTACTAGTTACTACGAATGAATTTGGCGTGATGTAATGCGATGTGATTGATCGAAATGTTTTTGAATACGTTTTTTCTACTTAAGTCCAAGATATCTTGTTAATTTTTTCATTCCCAAATGGGAGAAAACATCTACTTCTGGTAAGCTATGGGCGAAGCAGGAAAATGTTGTCCTTTTTTTGTATAAACGAGCTGGTAAATATGTTCTGATAGAGATTGATTATAACAACCAAAGGCGTTCGTAACACCTTGGGTAAATCGTGCATGTGCCTGGTTTTTATTTTCTTTCCTCTATGCCCAGAATATATATACAAGATCTGATTGATACCCTTCAAACATGAACATAGCTTTGCATATGATTGCAATTTCCAGAACAAAATATCATCATTACTACCAGCTCAGTTTAATACCTCACTGGTGTGGCACGAGCCTTCTCTATGGATGGATAGGGAGAACGGGACATAAACTACCACGCGGATGCGGATTAGTTGTCGTTAATGACTGCTAATGCAGCCGGGCCGAGGAGCTCGTGTTAACACATTTTTGTTCACCCATCCAATGACTGGCCTTTGCGAAAGTGCTTAACCTTAACAAACGCAAACGGGCCCGTTAATCACTGCGCCATCGAGCCACGCATATCAATCTAGCATTTTGCTGCTTTTTACCATTCCTCAATGCCCAGTATTTTTATATTAGATCTTATATACCCTTCGAGCATGAACACAGCTTTGAATGTAATTGTAACCTTTCAGAACAAATTAAACCTTTGACATTTATGTTTTCGCGCATGTGACTACTAAGTACAGTTAGTGCGAATCGCTGATACCGTTAATCTGTTCAATAACGTTCGTTAATGAAGCCTTAGGCTTTTGCAGGCACTCATTGTGACTGGGTGTTGTACAAAATAGCTTATAATTTTTTGCGCTTCACTACATAGTATAAAACAAAGTCGCTTTCTCTGTCCCTATGTCCATTTGTGTGCTTAGATCTTTAAAACTACGCAACGGATTTTGATGCGGTTTTTTTAATAGATAGAGTGATTCAAGAGGAAGGTTTATATGTATAATACATGCATATAGTAGAGCAACACTGATAATATCAGCATTGCAACCATGCGAAGCCGGGGGCGGGTCGCTAGTTAGTAATATAAGTAACGGGTACTGAAATATGTTAATTAAGACTTAAATGCCTACATCCATTTCTGTACAACATACTCGACTGACTGAATGCCCAAAGGAAATATAATTCCATATTTTCAGCTGATCATCTTCATTAGTGGTACCTATATGTTCAACCTAGGCTCTGGCCTTTCCTCGTAACACAGAGAGATTGGCCAATGTACAAACTTAGATAAAGATTATGTACACACATAGATCAAAACGGCGAATATGCTAAATATGCTATGCGGATCGTAGCTTGTGACTGTAAATCGATTGTCTCTGTGGCTATCCCTCTAGGAAACAGGCATAAAACCAAATTTGTATGTATGTGTTGTCTTAAAATTAAAGTCATTTAGATGTTCAAGTATAAACCTGATTCTCTCAGTATTTTAGCAGCTTTAATAAACTGCTTCAGGTGTTAATATCATTTAAATGTTACAGTACATTTGGCTGTACATATATGGCAAAGATTTCACCGATTGTTATATTTCATGTAGACTTCTAGTATCTCTCTTACGTTTGTTGTTCTTCATTATTGAAACAAAAACAAGCGTGCGATGAACGTTGACGTAATTGCTCTGAATAAGTTAGTCATTGTCTGACCGAATTAGGACCGCCTTGTGCCATTTCCTCAACACCCAATTAATTTATCACCATAGTCACAAATTCCTTGTTTGACAAGATGTGTTTCTTTGTTCCAATTCAATTATGAATTAGTTACGAGATATAAAGGGTTTTTGCCAATTAGCCAACGATTTAGTTGACCAATTGGCAAAAAGCGTTTATATCTTGCACATTTGTGCAATACTAGAAATGTAATAACAAGTAGCAAAATTATAGGTTTATCTAAAGTATAATAGTTCATTTAACTATAAATCATAGTAAAACGTGAAGTAACGAGACTATAATAATTGTGTACAGCTTTAATATTATAGAAACAAATGTGTGTACGTGTTGGATTTATTTGCTTATTTTATTAAGTGCTGTAGGTTTATAGCGAGAGTGAAGTGCAAAACAACGATATGGCCGGCAATAAAACGTCGACATGCAAATATGTAAACAAAGTGCGATGAGAGATTTACGATCGATTAAATTTACGATAGCTCCGGAAGCTGTACCATGAAATTGTAACTCACTACCTGCTGCGATGAGAATTTTATCGACAACTTCCCACGTGCGTTCGTGGTGTCGCATTACTGTGACATTGTACTATTTGGACACCTTCGGAATTTATAATTTATAGCTAAAGATCCAATTAAATATGTGGTTATGTATTCGTAAAGATTTTGAAACTATAAGATCAGGTATTGTGATCCCGAAAACCCTTATAGTAGTATAGTGATTTGTCATAAAGTTTCCCAAGCTTTCCTGATTCAGCATTCAGACATATAGTAGCGTCCACAATGCGTAAAAAACGTTACCCTCCTTTCTGGTGTCGCCCGATCGGGTAAATACAGATAATATCGACATATAGAATAGCTAAAAGCCATCGGAAAGTCGCGCCGTAAACTTGCCCGCTGAATATCGGAAACTGTCGCGCCATGTAGGGTAAAAGGTGCTATGTCTGACGGTCTTATCCGACCTACTTTCCAACTTGTGACAGACTGAGCTGCATATTTATCACAAGGTGTATATAGATAGGATAATTGTGTGCATATTTAACTAATTGTCGCGCTCCATACTGGGCAGTGAAACTGGCAGTGGTATTCCGAACGACCAGACAGAGTGTCTGTGCTGTTAATGTGTAAATCTATTTCATGCACTTGTTGACTTTAAATTAGATTGTTTACAGTTGTTTTTAGTTTCATAATTGAAGAATGTGTGTGCTTCTTGTCTATAGTTTTATGCTCTATCTATACTAATATTGTCTGGCAATTCTGTTAGATTTTCGAGGCCTTCAGATATATAAACAACCAAATGCAGATAGATGCTGGGAGGTAGTAAATTCAGACATCTTTTCTTTTTTTATTCCACAAAACGGGGTAGTCTTCGTTTTGCTTGAAGGTGACCGATAAAGCCGAAGATGGAAGCGCAATTCGCCAAGAATCTTTAACCACTGAGTAATTTAACGAAATCCATCGAAATATTACCAAAATATCGACATATTTTGGTAATATTTCGATGGATCGTGCGTGTTTTGTGTTTTGAGTGTAAACAAAAACGAAATAAAGGCGCCGCACCGTCGCTGGCCGTTTTGTAATATCTGTCAATTCATTGACTGACAGTACAAATTGGCTGTCTGTTATAGTGTCATTGTACACTTCACTGATTCAAATTGAAACACAATAACATTGTTTAAAGTTTCTTTTATTTTAATTATCATTAGCGCTACCGAGCATGCGTAGATCTTAATTAGATATGCGACCTGGTCGTTTTCATCTGACGCCTTAACAACCTTGAAAGTTAATTGATCTTTATCTGGATCTTTGAACGGATGATTAATGTTTAAATTAATTGTTACACGCTCACATCTATTAATATTAAATTAAATGTCAAGTTGGCAAAGATAACATCGATGGTATAACAAGGTAAATTGGTCACAAATTGCTTCACCGGAGTAATTTATTACCAACTGGCATACTATTTTAGAAACCTTTTCCGTATTTTAAGAGCACCTGGTTTCGCTTGTCAACCTATCCATCAATCAGTATCGCAGTAAACTTGCCAATACACAACCGCCGGATTAGCTATAATAGGTAACAGTGTTCAACTCGCTAACACTTATGTTTTTAAAGCTTCTTTACAGGAATGTGTACCTTATTGTGAAAGCGGAGAGTTGGAATACGAATGACGTGCCGTAACAGATGGCTTTGTGGTGATAGAACAAATCACGATTACACGTGACAATTGTTGGTTTACCTTACTCGTTCGGGATACCGATAGTTACTCTGTAAACGCCAAATTCGGGCAACAGAAAAATCTCTCTAAAATAGAGCAAAGAGATGAACAGCCGATATATAAAAGAGCTGTTAGTGAGCTGAGGTTCTTCAGTAGACATTTTTTGAATATGAGAATTGTATCGTGAAGTTCTTTGCCATCCTCAGCCTAATCGCCACTTAACACCATATCTGAATGACTTTTTTGAGAGATTGATAACACCAGAATTTCTTAAATTCTGTGTTTTTTGTTTGTGTTTTTTGAACGTCAATTCAAAGCCAAGACTGAAAAATACCGTTAACTATTCTCCTTTTACTTTTACTATCCCAATCTTGGAGAATCTAGTAAGAAACGGGGACACGCACTAGTAAGTACGTGATGCCATAGTATCTATAAAACCTCTGACAGTGTTTCGTTTCACACGACTTAAAGTTTCTCGCTGCTCTCAAAAAAATCCGATGACGCTGAAAATCTGGCCTAAGGCAATCAGCAAACTCTCTTTAAAAATGCTTCTACTTCAACGACTATCACTACAACTACTTACTATAACGGCTACTTCATTATTATATCAAATAGCTGTGCCCCGTGGTTTCACCCGCGTTAATAGTCATAGTGTGATGTAATATAGCCTTCCTCAATAAATAGACTATTCAACACAAAAATAATTTTTCAATTCGAACCAGTAGTTCCTGAGATTAGCGTGTTCAACCAACCAAACAAACAAACAAACAAACAAACTCTTCAGCTTTATAATATTAGTATAGATATTTTCTGAATGAAAACCTCACACAAAAGTTAAAAAAACAAAACGTTAACGACCAAATCAATGACACTTCCAATGACGTAAGTGATGTAACGCCGAGTGCGACGATAATAATAACGTGTTAATTGGTAATGTTGCTTGTGTCTCTATTGGTTTGTGACTTTCTGAGTCACGCTCGATTGACTAGATTTACGCAAACGTAAATGTGATTGACACACAATCATAAACTAAGTGCCTTACAAATAAACAAAGAGTACGGTCCGAATAGTTATTCCGTGTTTTGTTCCTGTCATGTAAACGTAATTTCAAATTAGAGTAAAAGAGGCAAAACACGGAAAAACTATTCGGAGCTTATTCTTTGTTTATTTGTAAGGCCTATAAGGTTTTGTAAGGTTATAAGCCGGTCATTCTTTTTTTCTCAGTTCATTCAGCTTTGATTTCTTACAGCTTTGCAGGATGTGCTAGGTCTGCTCTTTTTGATTTACCAATTTTTGTTTATATTGTAAAACATTTAATAGTATTTTGTTTTCGAATTAAATTAAAAGATTTTCTAACTACATCAAAACAACATCTTCCTTATTCGAAAGATTCGGTATTAATGTCTTTGTAGATATTGAGTTACGTCACACTTCTTTCTAGTACAAACAAATAATAATTCTCTTTGTGTCCACGATAAAAATCTTTGTTCGTAACAAATGTAAATCGTTTAAGATAAACGTTTATGTCCAATGAAATAGCTATTATGTGGAAAGTTATGGAATTCATATTGAATTTAGGTAACATTTGCTTTCGAAATAATTGTATGTGGCAATTAAAAGGTTTTGATTGAGAGAACTTTGGATATCTTCTTTACTTACCTGAAACTTATATTTGTAAATGTAGTTACATATGTATGTAAAATGCCGACTATAAAAATTCTAATGTTTACTTATTTCTTTACTCAGAGCTAATTGAATTAGTCCTTAATTAAAGTGAATAGATAATAAATCTTATCTTGCTAATACTTAATACAAATGTAGTCGTCATATAATACGTCTCAATTCTGTGTCAAGTTTAACTGAACCAGTTTGTTGCATTTATAAACGTGTCGCAAGCAGTTAAAACTATCGGTAATTATGGAAATCATCTGCAAATAAAATGTAGATTTGCATTACCAAATATCACTGTTTCTTTAGTATCCGTGCGCTTTTACAAATCGTCGGCACTCTAAAAGCCAACAAAAAGCAAAATATTACAAAAAATATATTGTCACTTTTGCTCAAGGAATAACTTGATATTTGCTAGATTTGCAAGCGAAATCGAATATAAATACTTAAAGTAAAAAGTCTGAGGACGTATTTGAAAATTCCTGAGAAAAGGTATTCTTCTTATCGACTGTTATAAAATATTGCCTCTATAATAATAATGATGTCCATAAAGTTTACGAAGATAGGTGTTTAAATAGCGCTAGAACGCTATGTTGATTTAAAACAAGTGTTCCGACAAGTCTATTACTAAATAGGCATACGGAGCATTGTCCAGGAATTTCTCACCATTCACCGATTTCAGCTAAATACCAAATTGTCTATTTACCACGACCGATTCGAAAGCTGGAGCTACCTAATAAGTGCACAGTCGTGAGGTAATATTTATTCCCCGCTGGACCGATGAAGACATTAGAATTCTTCGCCATTTCAAGGCATTGCCTTAAGTTGACTTGGTTATGTTTCACATAAATATTCAATAAAGTTATGTGGGCTTTCTCGACGCCAGATGGTCTGCTAGTGTTTTAACGTTATAAGCTTTGGTTAGGAGAATTCCTTGCCTATTGAATTGAGATTGAGATTAAGTACGGATAGTTTAAGTGCCGTAGTATTGTAGTTGCTATTTCGGAATTTCTTACGGATTATGGCATTGTTACATCATGATGAGCTATGATGAGCGCATTGATGAATCAGGCCATTATTAGTATCTAGTTGGGATTGCCGCACCGCGATAAGACATTTTACTATAAAATATAGGTATAGGTTAATGACAGGAGTAGATCTATATAAAATGTTTTAGTGAATACCTCGGTAGCCGAGTTGCAAAGAGCTCGGCCCGATACCCGAGTCCCGGGTTCGATTCCTAGATCGGGCAAAGTGTCTTTCGGATTTTTCGATGCATAGTCCGGGTTTGTTATCAACAACGCAATTGGTATGCGTGGCGATTAAGCCATTACCCATCAATTGTAGTGATGACTTGATTTTAATGATGGAGGCCTTAGCCCAGCATTACAACAGGTATAGGCTTTACGATAACTTTAGAAGGCAATAATATTGATGTGGAATATTCTCCACACCTTGTAATTGCGATTTTCATGTCACGTAGCGCGCTTGACTCAACCGTTGGGCCATTGCCAAGGAAAAAAGTCTTGACCTTGCAGCTCATTCCCACCGCCTGATTGATGCCACACCCACGGGCGCTAATTACTGTGGAAACATGAATTTGTAGATTTACGATCAGCTAGGATGTGGGAACAGATCTTTTGTTGACTTTTTTACACAAATAGATGCGCTATGCCGCGCGTCTTTTCTTTCAATCGCTTTTGGAAAAATCAATGTGTCATTGCAGTTTTTCTTGGAATAAAGAAAGGAACCGACTTATAAAGCTGATGAGAATGAAGTTTTATATTTTTTCCTCTCCTCGGTGGCCGACGGTGGCAAAGCGCTCGGCCCGATATCCGAATATATCGGGTTCAATTCCCTGGTCGGGCGATGTGTCTCGGATTTTTCGATGCATAGCCCGGGTTTGTGATCACTAACCCGCATTTGGCAAGCGTGGTTATTAAAGCCAAACCTTTCAATTGTAGTGATGACTTGATTTCCATGATGGAGGCCTTTGCCCAGCAGTGGGACAGTACCTACTGTCCCACTGCTGTATATACCTTATAGGCTATTTATGTCATTGCAGTTTTTGTTGAACAAAAAAGAACCGATTTTTCTAGCTTATGTGAAACAAGTTTTATTTTCTTGTTTCATCTTTTTTTCCTGCGCTTTGATGCTTTTACGCTATGTTTATTTCCACCCTTTCCAGCGAGCTTTTCCACTTTGTGGCTTTCAGCGTGGTGGAATGAAAGAAAAAGTCTTTATGCAGGTTTACTCCTGCTCTTTTCATTACTCTCGGCTCTCATTAATATCTTTAATGCTGTATATTTTGAAATATTTTTAACTTCAGGAACTGGTCTATTTATAGGCTAATTGTGATTATGATGAATAAGGAAAGCAATTGACTTTCATATTAAATCAAAGTCAAATCATTTGTTGCACTCATGTAGTGTAAAAGATCAGTGAATATTTAGCTGGAAGCTAAGGAAATAACTATTTTGCCTCTAACTGAATGAACAGACTGACAAAAGATGGTGGTAGCTAGCCAAGATGACTTAATACCAGCGCGAAAAACGACCAAACCATGCACATTAACCGGCAACCGGGCCTTCTGGGTCTAATCAATGTTTATAATCACTAGACTTACTAACAAGTACATTAACACGAATCCCACCGAAAAACATTGGAACTAAACAGATTTTCTAAGAATATAAAGAACATACGAAAGCAGTACACATTTTGTTTTTTACTTTCAACAGAGCAATAACAAAATTAAATGTCTCATGTGCTTTTCGTTCATTAATCAAATTGGACTTGTTTGATAAAACACAATGTCCGCTAGATAAAAACAGTGACGAATCGAGCTGTCACAGGCAATTGTTTCTCAGGGTATTTAGTACGTGAAGGACCGAGCGCGCCGCTTTCATTCCAAATTGATTCTTATTGAAATGAGATAGGGCAGGTTCATCTGATAAAGATTTGCTCTTCATTTGTTGACGATTGTATCTAGGTACCGCGGTACGGTACAGGGCAACGAACTCGCGCATTTTGTCACGTGTCAAGTGACATTATCTCACAAATTATACCAGCCAGCTTCTCTGTAAAACGTCCGCCCGAAATCTACATTAACGTAAAAGTTTCATCGTAAGTTCATTCCTATTGTTGGGAACTGATTTGTATAAGGTAGGTAGGTATATGGTACGTTGCAGTGCAACTTGCAATTGAATATTAAGACGCAAACATCCGCGGATAAAATAGAATATAATAGAATAGAAAAAATCTTTATTTGGTACAATACATCACACATTTGTATGATCGTATAAATAGATCGTATGCCTGTCTGCGGACTCAGACTTAGTTTCAGAGTGATGTCCCAGCCCAGTCTCACTGTAACATTTTTGGTGGTAGCTCTTCATACAACAACTACCGGAACAACGATTTGCATGCCTTACGGATTTGCTCTAAATATTTTAATTCCCGTCCCACATTGCGTAAGTTGCTGAGCTCGCAAGATCGCAACCCGTACAACAGAAGAGATAGTAGTACTACCCGTACCCTCAACAGACACACCTGCCCCCCAAATCTGCTATTTATTTTGATCTGAAACGAATCTGGAACGCTATAGTTTCTACGTTTATTATTCTCCTAAACTAAACTATAGAGTTGATTTCGTAGTTAGCAGAATAGCGAAAACGTTGAAACTATAGCGTTTCAGATCCGTTTCAGATCAAAATAAATAGCAGAATTAGGGGGCTGGTTTGTCACCAGGACTCCAGGAGGCGCTGCCTCAATTCTCGTTTTCGTTAACGTGATCGTAAGGTGAAAAAACTAGCAATCGGGTACCACATCGATCGATTTTTGATTTACGGAGCCCTCAGTCAGACTACACTACACGACCGTAAGAAGCGACATTGACCGTAATACGAGTTCACGTTGCCTCACGCCGCCAGCCGCAGCATAGTGCACAAAGTAAGGACATCCAGAAGGTAAGCTTTATACGTACCGCTCTCGAGCAACTCACACATACCCCTTGCACGGACACGGATCACAGAATAGCTCGACAGGCTTAATATCGAAAAAAGCGACCAGTTGTTTATTGATTTATTTATTTATTTATTTATTAGGTACACAAAACTGACAAAAATAAAAAAAAAGCATGATAAATTATATAAGAGCTAAATTCCTATCTAACACATGTGTACACAACACGATTAATAATAAGCGTCTATGTTAAAGTTTACCTAATCTAAAATTATATCCAATTAAAACTATTTATATACATAGAATGGTAATTAATAAAAATATAACAAATTGAAAACTTATTCTAGGTTAATGTTGACTTATGAAGTTTTCTTAATAAGTCGGAGATGCCGAGCCGAGAACTTCCCGGACATTTTTTTTTAAATTCATGTATTTTCATGGAAAATATGTCGATGTTGTTATTAAGTGCAACCAGTTCATTGTATAGACGGCACACGGAAAAAGCAATCATTTGTTAATTGAACAATTGCAACGCGACTGCTCTTGATAAATTGGTATTACGGTCACAAATCGCTCAATGATCGCTCGCTTAGTGCATTTGCGATTAAAATATAACGTAATAGTTAACATACATTGAGCGATTTGTGTCCGTAATACCAATTTATCAATCGCAACTAGAGCAGTCGCGTTGCAATTGTACAATTAAGAACTGGTTGCTTTTTTCGGTTTTTCGGTTTCGAGATTCCGTCTCTATGAGAGATTGTCTATGTGGGCGTTGCTCAAGCGAGTTTCTATGAATCTTACCTTCTGAAGTCTCCTTGTTTTGTGCTGAGTGCGATTGACGTCAGCCGCTCGCCTTATGTCACACACTTTATGGTTACGAGCTGGCCGGCCCGGGCGCTGAGTAATCCCCAAAAACGTGGATCATGTTCAGCTATACCGCACCACACATTTATTTAAGAGCCCTTTTACAGAATTCGGATCCCACTCAAGCTTCTAAGTTACCAACTCCGTCTTATGTAAATATGTCACCATAACATCGATGTTTATAGCATTGTTGTGTTCCGGCAGCTAACGATAAGATAGCCAGAGCCTCAGTAGTTGAGGATTCCGGGTGATGTGCGCTTCCACCTTATGCCTTATCATCACTTAACATCAGGTTAGATTTTAAAAAAGTTCTAATTATTTTTATACAATAAGTCGATTTTAATTAAACTTTCTAGAGTTAAAGGAAATACAGAGATGTTGACAGTTATAAAAAAAAAGTTTGTTCAACAGATTTTATGACTTGTTAAGGAGATAACCAGGATTGTTGTATTCATAATAAAGACCGCCTGCTAGGGATGGCAAATTATTATTATATCTTAAAGTGATCTATGAGAGGGTACAGATTGTAAAGACAGATACCTTCGAATTGTACTTAGTACAAACATCAAACTTATTACATTGACAAAATCTCAACCGATAAACCACAGCTCTTTTACATAATTAATTATTATAAAAGTCTTATCTCACACATGATAAAGCGACTCTTAAAATAACCTTTAGACGAGATCGACCTCAAAAATAAACGAAGCGGCATAATTATGTTAATTTTGTCATTGTTTTGTAATCAAGCAGGCTACTGGCCTTTAATGCTTATTAACTTTAAGCTGCTTATTCTCAGATGAAAGTTTAGATTACTTAAGATGTGTCATATTCTTAATCTTATTTATGGGTTAAGATTATGTTCGCCTTTTATCGTCTGGCTGAGGAGCTAGGAGCTCGATGACGCAGTGGTTAACGCGCCCGGTCTGCGAGTGCTGAGGTTAAGCAACTTTCGCAAAGGCCGGTCATCGGATGGGTAACCAAAAATGTATCATCTCGAGCTCCTCCGTGCTTAAAACCGTTGGTCCCGGCTGCTGTAGCAGTCGTTTACAACCACCAATCAGCACCGGGCCCGCGTGGTGGTTTATGGCCCGTTCTCCCTTTTCATCCATAAGGAAGGCTCGTGCCCCAGCAGTGGGGACATTACTACCGTAAGACGGCCAAAAAAGAGATAAAACTACATATGTCAGAAAGGCTTACTGCAGGTAGGTGGCACGAAGTGGAAGAATAGTCAGTATAAGTCATATTATTTTGAATTTTGTAACAAGATAAAATTTTACTGAAAAAATTTACCAGCTAGCTACAGGAAGCTCGAGTGGGAATCGAACCCACGCTCTTCGGATAACTTTTTTATTTTTTTTTATTTATTTAAATAACTAATAAATAAAAAAAAACAGAAAAACAGTAAAAACAGTGGTACGCACCGAACAGTGTTTGAGCGTGTTAGTGTGTGAGTATGTGGTGTGTGTGTGTGTGTGTGTGTGTGTGTGTGTGTGTGTGTGTGTGTGTGTGTGTGTGTGTGTGTGTGTGTGTGTGTGTGTGTGTGTTGGGGGGGGGGGTGTAGTGTTATTGATATTAAATAACCGGTCCAATGCTCTGACCGCTGACGGGCCTCGGTAGCCACTATTCCCACTTACTTGAAAAATTTGCTGTTGTTCGCCTATGTGTTCATGAACGGTGAAAACCTCACTGGTTCCTGGACTCTAGTCTACTAGTCTACTAGTCAGTCTAGTAGATAACGTGGGCGCCTTCAAATACCTAGACTCGAGTTAATCAAGTCGTGAGGGTAGAATTCGGTGCCTGGTATGCGCGCCCCCGAGGCACGTGGATGGTACTACGTTGTTAGTGGGTATGCCTGACTGCGTTTTCTTGGAGTTGGAAGGGGAGAGGAGGGGAGAGCACCATATAACTCACGGGTTGTTCCAGACCAGCATGTATGCAATGCAGTTTTCTCACAGCAATAAAGGGGTCGTTTTTGGAGGTACTATCAACCACACATCAGACGTAAATGTAACAGTACAGTTTCATGATTATGGTTATATATAAATTTTACACAAATTTTGTTGCAAACAAATTACAAATTGAAAAAAGACAATTGAAAAATTTCCCGACCGAGCGAGCTCCTTTGGCTTACAGAATAAGAGTAGATATGATATGAGATAATGATAAATTTCGGCGAGTTGGATTGAGCCACAATAGCATAGTTGACAGTGCACCTGACCCGGCATGTCATGGGGTGCGGGTTCGAATCCCGCTCGTTAAATTTTTTTAACACTGTCTTTTTTCAAGTTGTAACAGTACCTACTTGTATAAGCTACTCTCAGATAAATATGAAGTCATCGTATGCGCTTGAACTCGAACTGTTAGCTATGATAGGCGTTTAACTGTACAGAGATTCGAAATAGCTCATACATTTTCAACATATCTCCTTAATCTACATTCGAAATTCTATTACGAAATGCAACTTGCACCTAAGCATATTTCATTGCGGCCAACAATGCGAATTAGTGTCAGGCAGCGTCAAAATGTGGAGTAAAGACGGATAATGTCTACACGGAGTTATTTATGTATCACCCGAAGGACGTACTTTGGAGTTTTGCTTTCTAAGCTGTAAATTACGAGTGTTGTACTAAAACGTCCCTTGGAGCCAACACAGCCGATATACAGCTTTATTTTGGGTCAGTTAAGGCTCGCTTTCGGCTGAGTAAATGGAATAGAAGCACAGGTGTCGCTTTGTACACGGGATAATGCGCGCACGTCACTTTCTCCCGATGCTTTTGCGCAATAGCTCGTCGGGGAGGTATTTATCGACGCCCTACATTCTTCGTGCGTAACGTGCGTAATGCGTAATGCCTTCTGTGGTCCCTAGTCTCTAATATGCATTTACTTACACATTCGTTACCGGCGCTGATGGTGTAAAGTGAATCTGACGTACCAACTTTTTTGTTTTCTTATAACTTAAAGAATGTTAGTAACATACTTATTTCACATATTTAGTTACTTAAAAAGTTTTATTAAAAAAATAAGCTCTAATGTTTTCGGGCACTGGACATTTTTGGGTGCAAAATAGGATATTGACATTGTCACTATCCTGCAAGTAGTCTGCGCAAATGGTAGGGCCACCGGCCACGGCTACACGTGTGAATCATGTGTGTTTCTTAATGTTTGTACTTGTATAATTCCTTATTCTATGCAAGTAGCCGTTTGTTAAGTACTTATTTCTAATGCATTTGTTTTGTTTCCTCAAATAGAACATATTTACACAATGTACTCGCATCATCTTCACTCTTCCTTGTAAGTAATTACTCATAAACAAATGACGTCATAGTTTGCTATATTCTCTAACCATTTCGATTTATTTTTAAGATGTTATAGTATCGAAAGTGAAAATGTGCTAGATACTAGACCTATAATTTGTGCGTGACATTATCTGTTTTGTTTTAATACTTACTTACATAAAATATATTTATTATTTTATTATCATCATAAAAGTAAGTAAGTACGTACACGTAAACATTTAGCCGCCTCTGTGGTTTAGTGGTTAAGACCACCGGTTAAGACACAGAGGTCCCGGGTTCGATTCCCAGCGGGGGGTACATGTTTGTGTACTTGGTTTGGTTGATGGTAGGGCTTGTTTGTCCGCCTGGCTAGCTACCACCATGTGTGTTCTGGCAGCTAGAGATAAGATAGCCAGTGCTTCACTAGTTGAGGATCCCGGGTGAAGTGCGCTTCCATCATTGGCCTTATCATCACTTAACATCAGGTGAGATCAAGGCACTGTGCTTACCCGTAAAATATTTAAAAAAAGTTAAACACATTATACTAATAAAAAAAAATTGCAACACTTTCGATACTGTATTTAGGGACAGTTGATTTATATGAAAGAATATCGTTATGACGGATACTAAATGACTGTTGACTTACCAAAAAACTAAACACTATTGGCTAACTAAACAATCAACTACCCTATTACGAAAGCTTGAAACTTAAATTACGCTTCATCGTAGACCCACTGACAATTGAGACGTTTCACTCAACAAGCATCTTCCTCTTCTAACATAATGCTTAGCTTTATGATCTCCAACTCTTCACACGTTCCCTTAATGAATTAATGGCCCCATATTAATGTCGAATGGCCCATTCGCGGCAGGAATGCGGAATGACTTCTGCCAATTGACATTATCCACTTAGCAGCTTCTGTTGATCCAGATGGAGTGTGGTCTAAGTTAAAGGAAACTCAGAGCTCAATAAACGGGACACGGGCGTCATATTTAGGGTTCCTTGGCTAGTACTGGTCGGTCCGCCCATCTGCCGCAGCCGCTCGAAGCTAAATATCATTGAAAAACTTTGAAATGACGAAAACTGGTCAGAATTTGATCCTTTCTCGTATCTTACTTCTGTCACAACTTTGTGACAGAAGCAGTACTTTCTGCTCTACTAAAGTACTGCTGTAAGTATCCTGAAGATGCAAACGCGGTCGAACAACGCACACGTAAACCGTAAACCCCCCACGAGCACGGAATCTCGCAACAGCTCGCAACAGTCCGAGCGCAGATAGGTATGTATGAAGCTTACCATCTTCCGTCTTCTTATTTTGTGTTTCTGCTAAGAAACACCAATTTCACAGTATTGTTTTGCATTGCTTTCATCCATCCAGAGTATACTCTAGCATAAGAGTATCTTCAGGGTACTTACACAAGGGTATAAGTGACCTTGGCGTTGCAAGTGTACATGAGCTTCGGTGGCCGCTATCCATCAGATGGGCTCAGGCATAAGGTAACGTTCGTTTGTCGACTCAGAAATATAAATCACAACATATAGTTCTAATGTCATGTTATAGACTGAGTTTATCGTCGCTATTCTTGTAGCTTAGACCGTACCGTGAGCAACGTCTGCGCAACGTATGTCGCAATATAATATTAGGGCTGTCGAATACCAGCATAATAGCAGGTTGCCGGGACATCGCACGAAAGGCGGCGGTGAATCGTGCGCCACTGATGGAAGCTTATGACTGTATTTACTGAAGATATCTGAACCATCGAGACTTTTTAGAGGTAGTTTGTAGTGCTTCGATCGAAAAGCTGTTGGACAAATAGCTTCTGGAGTATTTCTCGTACAGCAACGAGGTTTGCTGTCGGTCTTCTGTGGCCATGCGTGACCTCTAAGTCTGAGAAACCTGCCGGTTCCTGAAGCTATTAGCGACAAGTCAAACCCCGGGGTTTTCTTGGGGGCAGCAACCCACGAGCATGTCTCCATACCTTCCTAGATTATCCTGGGCGCTTCAGTAAGTATCGACGGCGCCTTTAAAAGCTACGTTTACCGCTTGAAATGACTGTGTCCTGTGTCGTCGAAACCATTTCAAAGATCTTTTTAACACAGAGACGTTTACAAAAAAAAAAAAAAACCTGACCCGGAATGTCAGAAAGGTGTAGGTTCAAATCCTGCTCGTGGAAATTTTTTCAACATTTGTGTTTTTGTAATTTGTTCGCAACAAAATTTGCGTTAAAAATTATTTTGAACATTTTACAGAGACGTTTGTTGAATTACATAAACGGGGCCTAACCCGTGATTACGGCTGATGTAACTCATTTGAACCGTCTTGAAAACTAGTTAAGTTGGTAGAAATAAAAAGATTTTTTGTTGTCTCAAAGCCAATTCAGTTTATTCAAAATAAATATATAATATTTTCCTTTCATATTGTAAGTGCTAAGTGTTACCAATACTTATTTACTCTTGACTTCTATGGTACATAACTTACACAGAATCGTGGATGTTACTTAAGAATTAGATTACTCTTAATACATATTAGCATGTCATGACAACGTAATCTTTAGCGGAGAACCAGTACCAATTTAAAGTCTTAATAGATGTTATGCAAAAAACCCCTTAAACTCAGGGTCGCTATCCGAGTTCGCGTTTGTGATTAAACCAATCCCAAATTGTGTAATAGAAACAAACCTAACAAGCACTTGCAAAATTAAACTGGCGAGGAACACTGACCTGGTGAAATCCTTCTAAGGCCATTCAATTACCTGCCCAGACCAACCCGAACAGTGGCGGCTCGGCGAGCTGGGCCTCTGGCTCCAACGGGCCGAGCGTCCCCTGATCGGAATGAAGCACTGGTACTTTCCTTCAGCCTATCAGCATTCCCGGTGGAACATGGCCTTTCACACCCATGTGGATAGGATGCGTTTATGAATAAGCTCTTCTTTACTTCATAAAATATCAATGAGATCAAATGTTATGGACATGAACACGACCATCACTATGAATGTATATTTAACTATAAATAATAATATCCCATTCTGAAACAACAACCATGTGGATGAATATACGAATTACAAATATACCTTTTCAGATGCCAAGTTGGAAATTTAGAAAGTGGCTAACTTACATGCAGGCGTCTTTTGATTCTTCAACTTATGAGTCCATTGTTGATATTTCAGCCAAAGACATCCTGCAAATTCCCTCTCCTGACCCTGGAAGACACATGGCCATGATAGCGGAATCTAACCAAAAAATAAACGAACGAAATTCTCAGAAATGAACTTACCAAATTTTTAAATATGATAATGATTCATTTCTATTGAAATGAGGGCCGATGATTACAGATTTTTCCCAGCCCTGGGGCTTCGCCCCATCATGAACTTGTCCTTCCTCTCAAAAATCAATCTCCAAAATGCCAACGCGACCGGCTGTCTCCCTGACAGTTCATGTCGTGTCAATCGACTTTTTACTTTTTAAACAACCACACCAAAGATGAAGAAATCGATCAATATCGCATCCACAACATTTTCGAGACTGCTCGCGCCATCTATTGAGACACTTCAGAACTAAACTCAACAGAATTAATAAGTTTGTTTTGAAAGTTTATTTTACTATTCTATAAATAACTATACGTCAAAATTTGCAACGTTACAATACACCCCCTCCAATGAAAGTTTCGAACGTAGTGAGAAACTACGCTGCCCTCAGCGTCAGTAAATAAAATCCTACCAGAGGAGCGTACAACATTGACCAAAAAACATCTAGAAAATTTGCAATGAGACAAACAAAAAAAAAAATAGAAACTAACCTAAGGGTTTGCCTTGGCATCGCCGGAGCTCCGAAGAGACACCGACACACATACGTGGCCTACGGCATGGTGGGTAAACAAACAACTTACCAACTAAAACACCATAGCCATAACCCACAAAAAAACAACTCCCAAACAAACTACGGTATGGTGGTGGGTAACAAATTTCCGGTAAAAATCACCAAATACGGTAGTCTTGGAAAATAAAAAAAACCCATCCTATTTAAACCAATTCCTGATCTTCAAACTCCCCACCCCGCCAACTTCAGGACTAATGTTATTGATCCATCCGGAAATGCGTATTTATCTGCTTACATACTCCTTTCATTCATTCACCTTTTACCCATCAACTATCCAAACTCCTTTCTAATCTTATCAATCATCCATCATCTAATATAGTGTAGCAAACAAGTTTATTTACTTTTGCCACCGCTGTCACTAACCCCCAGAGTTTTTATAGGAGACACTCGTAACTCCCTACCTTATGAAAATGTAGGACAAAATTTCCTAAAAAAAAATGTCATTAATATTGGTTCACCAATATTAATTGACCTCATCAACCGTCTTCGGGATCAACCCTCGAGTTGTGAAAGAACATATTTTGTTTTTAAGCAACCGTCAACGCAACGTCAGCTCGGGTTGGTAACAAAAGCAACCGTCTTTGCGGAGTAAGACCGCTCGAGTTGTAATATATAAATTTTACTCAACCGTCAACGCACTATCCTCGGGTTGGTAAATAAAAGCTTACAAAATAACTTACTTAAAGTAGGTACAAAACAAAACTAGAAGCATGCGCTCTAGTACGCTTGAGCAAGCATAAAACCCTTAAAACTAATTTAACTAGGCTTTCTAGCTAAGAAAAAAAAAGAAAGGGTTTTTCGCCTTGGCATCGCCGGAGCTCCGAAGAGACACCGACACACTAAAAGTGGCCTACGGCATGGCAGGCTAGTAACGCACCTTTAACTTCGAAATATGCCAAGCACCTAGTGGTTTTCCATCTAGTGATACTAACTCGTAGACTAGAGGAGAAAGTATTTTAGCCACTATGCACTTCTCAAACTTTGGCGCGAGTTTGGAGGCTTTATATTTCGCGGCATCACTTTGGACAAATGTTTGTTTCCACACTTCCTGACCTACCTTTAAGGTCATTGGTCGTCTGCGGGTGTTGTAATACTTCGCATTTGTCTGATGCGCTTTAAGGATCCTCTCCCTGACCTTTTCAAAGACCTCCTTTAAAATACCGAACTCGCCCGCATATTCCTCCCTAGGCATCGTTACTTCATAGTCGCCTTTTTGCGACTTTATATAAAATGAACCATTTATGATCGGCTCCCTACCATGCACTAAGAAGAATGGCGAAAACCCTGTGCACTCATTTACAGCGCTATTTAACGCGAACTGTATCTTGTACAGATTCACGTCCCAAGTCCTATGATCGTCCTTGACATAAGACGAAACTGCTGTCATAACAGTTTTATTATATCGCTCGACTAGGTTGACTTGTGGCGTGTATCGTGGGCCATAATGTACCCTGGGGACGTTATAACGTTCTAATAGCCCACGAAATTCCGATCCCGTAAATTGAACCCCATTATCGGTAATTACGGTTTCAGGAACTCCATGTGCTAAAAGGACAAAATGTTCAAACGCCTTAGCCACCAAAGCACTAGTCGCACGACGCAAAGGAAAAAGCATTGTATACTTGGAGAAACAGCAAGTTACCACCAAAAGATGAACAAAACCCGAGCGTGACTTAGGCAAGGGACCCACTAAATCTACCGAGAGAACTTGGAACGGCCTATAGCACTGTTTCGGTTGGCCCATGAGCCCTGGAGTTAGTCGCGTGGAGTGCTTGTACGCGGCGCAAGTACCGCAGTTCCTCACGAATTCCACCACGTCACGGTACATTCCTGGCCAGTAAAACTGCAGAGAAAGTTTTCTGTGAGTTTTAAACACGCCGAAATGTCCGAACGCCGGTGGCTCGTGATGATCAGCAATAACTTTTGCTCGCTGTGCTTTGGGCACAACCACCTTCCAATCGAACTCCTGAGTCAAATTGTACTTGGACTTACTAAACCGATACAGCGTGCCATTTTCCACTCTATAGTTCGGAAAGTTTAGCGGATTACTTTGACAACTTTTAAAAATTCGGTCGTACCAGTCGTCTCCACTGTCGCCAACAATCGCTTCGACTGCTAGGAAACGTGATAACGCGTCCGGTACGACGTTGTCTTTTCCCTTCCTATGCACGACCTTAAAGTTGTATTGTGATAACCGGCATCCCCATCGTGCTAAACGACCAGTGGGGTTTTCGAGCCGAAGGAACCACTGCAACGACGCATGATCCGTTATGACAGTGAACTCGCGCGTCCCTAAATAGGGCTCAAACTTTTCGACCGCATAAATTACTGCCAACGCTTCGCGTTCCGTCGCACTGTAGTTTCGCTCGTTTTTATTAAGAGACCTACTGATGTATGCAATTGGGTGCTCTTCTCCGTTCTGTACCTGTGTTAACATACCGCCTATTCCATAACTTGAGGCGTCACAGTGTACAGTAAAAGGTTGGTCAAAATCAGGACAGGCTAAAACCGGAGCCGAAACTAACGCGTTTTTGAGGTCGTTAAAAGCGGAGTCTGCCTCCGAGCTCCAATTAAACTTGACCTTGGTGCTCGTCAGCGCGTTTAAAGGAGCAGCGATAGTTGAAAAATTCCTTATAAACCTACGGTACCACGAACACGTTCCTAAAAACATTTTTACCTCTTTGGGGTTCGATGGTACTGGAAAATTCAGTATCGCGCTCACTTTATCCGGATCCGTTCTCAAACCGCACTCATCCACGACATAACCCAGATATTTCAAAGTACGCCTAAAAAACTTACTCTTTTCAAAATTTATGGTCAAAGACGTACTTTTAATCCTATCATGCAACCTATTCAGCAATAGAAGGTGCGTCTCGTAATCCTCACTCACCACAATTATATCATCAACATAGCAGAAAATCATGCCCTTTGTGACGTCACTACAAAATGGATGCCCAAACAACATATCCATCAGTCTCTGTTGTCTAGCGGGTGCGCCACAAAGTCCGAAAGGCATAACTTTGAATTTGAACAGTCCTCGTCCGGGAACAGTGAAACTCGTTTTTTCCTGAGCAGCCTCTTCCAAAGGAATTTGCCAAAAACTGGCTTTAAAATCAACGCTGCTAATAAACTTAGCGTTTTTCAGGCTGTCCAGGATCTGCGGAATGTATGGAATGGAGTAAGCGTCACCTTTGGTGATAGCATTCAGCTTACGGCAATCCAAACAAAAACGCCAGGAACCGTCGGATTTTGGCACCATCAGTACAGGATTGTTCCACGGGCTCTCACTTTTGGTGACCACATCCAATTCCAACATCCGGTCTAACTCCTTGTGGAGTTGACCTAACTTCTCTGGGGACATTGGATATGGTCGACACTTTATGGGAGGAGAACCACCGGTGTCAATCGTGTGCTGAATCAAACTAGTCCGACCCAAACCCTTACGTTCGAACGAGATGTCCTTAAAACTTTCAATCATTGAATCTGCCAATTCCTTCTGGAGCAAGGACAGATCCTGAAAAGATTGGACAGAAGTTACCGGACCACTCAAATTTGAAGAATTAACTAAAAAATCAGGAGGTGAGTTAACGTACGCTATGCTTTTAAATATCTCTGGCATTAAATTAAAAGCTTTCCAGAAATCTACGCCTAAAATAATATTTGAGACGATTGATGGTATTACATGAAATCGAATTATTTTTGTAACATCATTAAAAGTTATAGGTAATGTCATGAAACCGATTGTGTCACACTCGGACCCATCAGCGACGGTAACTTTAGAGTCCGTGGAAGATTCCACTGGATAACCCGCGTTTATTAATCGTGTGTGAGCTCCGTTACCAATTATGGAAACAGCTGCGCCTGAATCTAAAAGACCACAAATTGTCAAATCCAATAAATTTACATTTAAATACGGTCGTATATCACTAGAATGTGGTTCAAACAAAACCGGGGCGACGTTATGTGATTCAAAGTATTTTACCACTAAACCTTGCCAATATCTCCAACCTTCAGGATCGGCCCTACCTGAAGTGGTTTCACCACGGTTTAAACTTATTAGTTTTTTGGCTTTACGTTACACTTGGGACACGACCTAACTGTATAACCGAGCTCACCACAATTGAAGCACTTCACTCTTTTGTCGTCAGCCGTACACTGTGCTCGAGAATGAGTGTTCACTTTACACCTATTACAAAACCCGACCTTTTTGTTTGCATCAAAATATTTGGGTTTATTTTCCGGTGTCCGAACAAAGTTGTTCTTGTTCGGTTGTCTGTAAATTTGTGTAGGTTTGTTCCCTACTACACTAACCGGTGTCTTACTTTTACCCTTATAAACTAACTCGGGATTCAAACTCGAGGTCTTGGGTGGCTCAGTAAACAAACTTGTTTTTTGTCGTGCTGCCTCTAACCTACGGCAGACGGTCTTCAAATCCTTCACCGTTTCAAATTTTTGTAACGCCAGTTGATCCGCAAAAATTGGCCTAACATTGTTTAGTAAAATTTCTACCTTATCTTCTTCGGACAAAGGTTTCTTCAGTCGTGAAAACAAACAAACCATGACTGCGAAATAAATATGAACGGGTTCATCTTGACCTTGGGTCCTAGACCGAATCTCCCCCATTAGTCGATAATCGTAGCCGACAATTTCAAAATCCTCCAAAAGCAAAGAACTGAGGTCTTGCCAAGAGGAGATTTGGTCCTTGATGCCTCGGTACCAGATCAGACCCTGATTTGAAAATAGAGAAAAGGCAGATCTAAATAATTTTTCTTCAGAAACATTATAAGCAATAGCATGTTCAGTAACCGACTCTATAAAACTACGGGGATTTCCCATACCGTCAAACTGTATCTTCCACTTGGCGACGTTGGAGTCCGCCGAACAAGCGATTGCAGATGACCCTGGCACCTGAGGTTCCATCGCTTTGTCATTTGCTGGTGGTGACAAAGATGAGAACGATGAACCAGATTCATGCGAATCCAGCCGCTGACGTAAATTCTTCAAGACCTCGATGAGGCCAAACTTCGCCTTGACGTCAGCCTCTGCCTCCGCATTCACCCTATCCAACCTAAACCAAGAATGGCAAAACAAAGCCCTAGCGCGAGCCAACAAACTTCGTTCACCGGAGGACTCAAAGTCATCGATGCGTTTCCGAAGGTCTTTTAATTTGTCGCTAATAACCGGCAACTCCTTCGCTGGAAGCGCGTCGTCGTCGCCTAAAATATCACCAGGCTTAAAGTCGTTTATCAAACCTTTCAACTGTTTTCTCAATTTCAAAACTGTGTCCTCAGGTTTTTCGCCACGAATAGTAACCTCATAGACCAATTCGTCACGATGCAACGAATAAAGGTGCACTATGTTCCAATCCATCTTAAAATGAAAACCAAAAAAAATTATCGAAAAGCTATAAAAACCTAAGTTGAAAACAAATAAAGTTAAGTATTTTTAATATATTAATTGTTGCTAAGTTCTCCACTGAAGATAAACAAAACAAAATAAATTTGTCCTAAAAAATTTTTCAAAGTCATGGTCACCCTACTTGAGGAAATAAAAATATTTTTCCAAGTGATTGGTGACCAATATACAAATCGCCTTTAAACTGTTATCTGAACACCAAATACCTTAGTTACTTATTAAATTATCTCCTTTAACAATGTTAAATTTCTATCTTATAGTTTACATTTAATTATTTTTACCACAATTTGTAACAAAATATTTGCAATGCATGTTCAATGTTAAGACCAATAAACTTATCCATACATCCTTTTACATTTTCCACAAGAAATGAAATCCACTGTATTTTATTTCTTATTTTCTTATTTGTATAATAAAACAACACTTTGTTTACTTCAGATTATCAAATATAAGTACTGTAAATTATTAGTAATAGTAATAAGTAAACCATAAGTAATTACTTTATAGTATGTGAACAAATAAAACAAACCCTAATAAAAATGGATTTAAGTTTGTTGCATCAAAATTTCTACAAAATTCAATTTTTGTAAATGCACTTAAACTTTATAAACTACACAACCATATAGGTTATTTATGTCCACAAAACATTACTTCCTACACATTACCGATACAAAATCACTAATACTTAAGTAGACATGTTATTTTTCACTTTAAACTAGTTACTTAAAACAAAATTTCAGTATGTATTACATTAAATAACAAATTTGGGTTAATTTAATCACAATAGTGGGCGCCATTGAAAACTAGTTAAGTTGGTAGAAATAAAAAGATTTTTTGTTGTCTCAAAGCCAATTCAGTTTATTCAAAATAAATATATAATATTTTCCTTTCATATTGTAAGTGCTAAGTGTTACCAATACTTATTTACTCTTGACTTCTATGGTACATAACTTACACAGAATCGTGGATGTTACTTAAGAATTAGATTACTCTTAATACATATTAGCATGTCATGACAACGTAATCTTTAGCGGAGAACCAGTACCAATTTAAAGTCTTAATAGATGTTATGCAAAAAACCCCTTAAACTCAGGGTCGCTATCCGAGTTCGCGTTTGTGATTAAACCAATCCCAAATTGTGTAATAGAAACAAACCTAACAAGCACTTGCAAAATTAAACTGGCGAGGAACACTGACCTGGTGAAATCCTTCTAAGGCCATTCAATTACCTGCCCAGACCAACCCGAACAGTGGCGGCTCGGCGAGCTGGGCCTCTGGCTCCAACGGGCCGAGCGTCCCCTGATCGGAATGAAGCACTGGTACTTTCCTTCAGCCTATCAGCATTCCCGGTGGAACATGGCCTTTCACACCCATGTGGATAGGATGCGTTTATGAATAAGCTCTTCTTTACTTCATAAAATATCAATGAGATCAAATGTTATGGACATGAACACGACCATCACTATGAATGTATATTTAACTATAAATAATAATATCCCATTCTGAAACAACAACCATGTGGATGAATATACGAATTACAAATATACCTTTTCAGATGCCAAGTTGGAAATTTAGAAAGTGGCTAACTTACATGCAGGCGTCTTTTGATTCTTCAACTTATGAGTCCATTGTTGATATTTCAGCCAAAGACATCCTGCAAATTCCCTCTCCTGACCCTGGAAGACACATGGCCATGATAGCGGAATCTAACCAAAAAATAAACGAACGAAATTCTCAGAAATGAACTTACCAAATTTTTAAATATGATAATGATTCATTTCTATTGAAATGAGGGCCGATGATTACAGATTTTTCCCAGCCCTGGGGCTTCGCCCCATCATGAACTTGTCCTTCCTCTCAAAAATCAATCTCCAAAATGCCAACGCGACCGGCTGTCTCCCTGACAGTTCATGTCGTGTCAATCGACTTTTTACTTTTTAAACAACCACACCAAAGATGAAGAAATCGATCAATATCGCATCCACAACATTTTCGAGACTGCTCGCGCCATCTATTGAGACACTTCAGAACTAAACTCAACAGAATTAATAAGTTTGTTTTGAAAGTTTATTTTACTATTCTATAAATAACTATACGTCAAAATTTGCAACGTTACAGTCTCGGACAGTTAAGTAGTTTATAACTACACTATGTTTTTTGCGCGTTTATTCAATTATCTTGGCGCAACGAGAAAGTTTAAAATGTCATTTAAGGAAACGCTTGTTCTTTATCTTGTATGGTGGGTAAGTGATTCTAAGTAAATAAGAATGTCTTCAAAAATCTAGATGTTTTGTAATACAACATTTTGGCGGCAGGTTTTTACATTGCACCTTTAAGAAGGCTCTGTCTCGATGTGATGAATGTTACCAGTTTATTATGGCATCAGTTTTTAATCCTGCGCTGCGGTGGAAGACTTCGTTACGATTAATCTATGGGTACCTCAACAAGGTTCTTCTTTTCCCCCTTTCAATTATCATCATCGTCATTATCATCAGCCTACGTACACCCACTGTATTGCATAGGCCTCTTTCCTCGCACGCTCTTCGTAGCGTAATATTTTCAAAATGGGAAATCATAGAAATACATTTTGATACCGGATACTGGGTGAAGTCCGCTTCAATTTCCGTCATATCGTTAATTCATCATTCGTCATTAACACCAGATGAGATAAAGTTAAAAGCTCTATGGCTAACATAGAGATATAAAACAACAAATATTACAAAAGTGCGTACCTTTCTTAAGCATCTGTAATCACAGAAACCTGTTAAAATGGTTAGCTGACAGTTTTCCAACTCCTCCCACTGGCTCCGTGACAGACAGACGCAATAGCACACATTTGACGGTGTAACACTTAAAATATTAACGTCACTTGTCGTCTGGTGACCCACATACGAATATGTTACCACTAATTATGTCTTCACTCTATTTATAAAGGTGTGATTGCATAATGACGTTTGCTTGTCGTTGTGAAGATGTGGTACCCTACGACCTCTGTGGTGGAATGGTTGCTACACCGTACCAGAGTGTCACTACAATACTTTTTTGTATTTTGAATGGGTACATTAAGTTTGAAATGTTACGGTCTTTTTTATGAACCTTTTTGGAACAGAAGTTGCTGTTGCTGGCTCTTTGCTGGCTGGCCTCTTAAGTTGTTTTGCAGTGTTACCGATGAACCGTGTGACCAATAAATATTGACACATTGACTGCCTCAAAACCAGACACAATAGAAATTTTATTGTTTGTCGGTCACTGGTGGTGGTGACCACCACAGCGCTGAGACTGAACCATCCCGAAGGTTTCCTAGGGTTTTAAATAAATTATTCTGCCTTCTTCTAGCGCTAATGCTTTGACACGGACCTCTCAAAGGATTCTAAACGTCGTTCAAAATAGATATACCGGTTGACTTTTTTATCACCGTCCAAACCTTCTGAGATGACTCCCTTGATACAAACGAACAACTCTTACTATTGGACCAACTCACAACTCGAAAATAAAATTCAGCTGTTCCATACATTTTGGTCGAATAAATATTGATATTTTGTAATGGGGAGTTCGCTGTTACTTAATTAATTGTTAAAATCTAATTTTAAGAGCTATTATCAGACTATTTACTTAAAAGAGCGGAAGCGAGCGCTATAAGTGAAACAAAGGCACTTCATAAAATTAATTATTTAGAACGGTTAGCTAAACGGTCCACACTGGTTCCTTGCACATTAAAAGCGTCTGTAAATTCGTGTTGCAGCTGTAAAGGTAAGTGTGTTCCCGTGTAGCGCGGGCCTTCACTACTATAATAGTGCTACACCAGTGTTCACTATTATCACAGTATTACCACAAAATAAGGAGACTGCAGAAGGTAAGCTTCATACAAACGCGTTAGAACGCACACATAGACACCCTTTCACGGACACGGAATCTCGCAACAGCGGCGCTCAGACTGTTCCGAGATTCTTGTCCGTCAGAGATTGTACATAGACCATGTATGCGTTCTTCTGACATTCCTGACAGGATCATGGAAATGGGGTGCGATAAAATATCCCCTATATTCATGTTCGAAAAGAAATTTAAAGTTTATGTTCCAACCAGAGACGAATGGAAACGAGGGCCACCGTCTCCGGAGAAAGACAGCCTAATCTGGTATACCGGTGGATCAAACATTAAGTCGGGCACAGGGGCAGGCGTCTTTAATAACAACTCCAAGCATAGTCAAAGCATGGGAAAATTTGCCATTGTTTACCAAGCAGAAACTTTCGCAATTCTCCTATGCAAAATATAGAATTAGCTAAAAAGCAGAATATATAATTAGCTATGAAAAAGCGTAATATATTCATTCTGAGTGACAGCCAAGCTGCGCTCAAGTCACTCATGTCGCCCCGGATCGACTCTGGCCTTGTTCTAGAAACCACCAAACTCTAAACAAGCTAGGTGGACATAACAACTGGGTCCCAGGCCATATGGGAATCCATGGCAACGAGATGGCGGATGCACTTGCCAGGAAGGGCTCGGAGACCCAGCTACTTGGTTCTGAGCCGTTCGTGGCACTTGCACCATTAACAAGGCCTTAAAAGATTACATCGTACCTAAACAGGCACAGCATCGATTGGAAATAGCAGCCGGGTATGAAACACTTCAAATCCTTTCTAGGCGAAAACGCCTTAGGACAGAGTAAGTTCATATGCGGAGGCAGTAGAAGGCAGACCCGCTTGTGCCCATCGGTGCCTTGACAGGGCACTATGCTACAAAACAAATGCTCCACAGAATGCATCTATCAATAGCTTGTGTAGGGCATGTGGGGAGGAAACGGAGTCAATGCAGCACCTACTGTGTCACTGCCACTCTCTGGCTAGGAAAAGAATGGGACTCCTGGGGGTTGGCCTATCGGAAATCGGAGGACTTCAGGCTCTTCGCTCTTAAGGACGTTGCCAAGCTTATGGCATCTATCTTTACAGAGGAAGAAGAGTGAAAGGATGAGGTTGCACAAAAGATCCCGATGGGTCGAAGTGCTTGCTTGCTGCGAGAGGGAAACCTCGGCAGGCCCACTAAGATAAGATAAGATGTGTGCGTTGCTCGAACGCGGTATGTATTAAACTTACCTTCTGGGTCTCCTTATTTAGTGGTATTATTTTGATTACTGTATATTACCGCTGTTTAGTTAGGATCGACGCTGTTAGTGATGTAACATATACGAGCACGCTTATCTGTGGTCTATAAACCAACATTTAGTGCTGTGCCATGAGTCGATTTCCAAACATTATATGATACTAATTTCCATTACAAAGTTTGCCGATATAAGTCAATAATTAACAAAATCACCTACCATTATTCAATAATTTAAACAATACTAATTAATTTGAAAAGTGGTTTGGTTCTTAGGTACTTACCTAAATTAAACTACCAAGTATATTAAAATTATAAAAATACATATGTGCTTTGTACGTAGGTCCATAAGCAACGTTCTGTAACGGTTACAAAACGTTGCATAAAGACCTTAATCCTTACAAAGGTTACAGTGTACAGTGTAACCTTTGTAAGAATTAAGTTTTGCGAGAAGCCACTATAAATCTGAATTATGCACAAAAAAATATAAAATACAGCGCTTAAGGTGACAATTATAGTTTTTATTTTACTTATGTTGTCTTTTTTGTTACAGGTACATATTCAATTGGACGCCAGAAAAATGGAGTATTCAGAGTATCACAGCGAATGGTAGAGTCTACATGGATACGAGAGTCTTAAAACAGCCATAGTGGCCATAAGGCATTAGCGTGTTAGTTTTAAATACCAAATTAGGCCACATACCTTCTTAACTTCCTAACATGATTGATTCTATGGAACCAGCTTACAGTGGCGGTATGCCCGGACCGTGACGATTTAGGAACCTTCAAGTTTAAATATTTTATAAGTACTTACTACTCACTTGCGTGCGTGCGGTAGACACTAAATGTAACAAACGGTACAAAAAAGAATGCTCTTTTACATAAAGTATTTACAGGTATTTATCATTTATAATAGAACAATATAATCCAATGTAAGTGACCATGATACTTTAAAAAGTTATATTGTATAATATCCTATCAAACTTACGTAGTTTTATCGTCAGAATCGCAGAGATTTAATTCTGTGAATTTCTGAGCTCTCTAGTCAGAATAGAATACTGAATGGTCACTCAATTCTAAATTCAAAATGCGCATTCGGCACGCGAGCCCGCGGCCACGGAGCAGGAACAATGCGTTACGCAGCTCTCGGTATTTCTGGCCCGTTTACGATCGCTCAATATTGATTCGAAGTGCCGATGCCGGCTACGCACGGAAGGCATTTCGTTGCGCTGCGACGGTTTAGTTCAGAGATAAATAGTAAAAGCTTTCTCTGATGTTCTAAATTCAAATTTTTAAAATTGTAAAAATTTATAAATGAGAGAAGAAATAAGGTTTTGTTTTCTATTCATTTCTTTATGCTACCTACTTGTTAGTTTAAAGGTAGCTAATGCACCTTCCAGTAAAAAGGAATCTAAAAAGGCAATTTAATGATTTTAAAGTTTTCTTAAGTTTACGCGTTACGGTAATTGAATTGAAACTCGCAGTTTATTTTATGAAAACACATCTAACGATCCTGATATCAAAAACCCTTTGAGGGACACGTGGCCACATTAAGACATTGATCATAAAGTGTTTAAATAATATCTCAACCCGTTCCTACTTAAATGTAGGTATTTACCTAGTTAATACCTTCTCAATATTAATTGCATTCCATAATGTGCACTTATGGAATTTCTCGTCATATCGTAGTAATTGAATACTGATTCGATGGAAGTGGCTCGGAGTGCAAACACAGAAAGCTCTTAAGTAACGAGGAGCAAGGAACTAGACGTATTCATAATAATATCTTATAAAATGTTTTGCCTCACACAAAAATAGGCACTTAAGACAACTTATTTCAAGAGGGTTCAAAGTGTTTTGTGTGGTTTAACTTAGGTGTCAGTTCTTTTCTTAGAATGTAATGCTACCTAGCACAAATAATTAAATGATTTATAAAAAGAGAAACTTTGTATATTATGTAAAATGCGTTCAAAACAAAAAAAAAATTTACGTGTCTATGATAAAGTCTAGGGAAACAAAAGAGTTTGCAATCACTCCGACACATTGGGATGGGACTCGGGGAAATCGTACACTACGTCATTGACGCGCCAATTTGGACGTCAACAAAACACAGTCGCATATTTACGATCACGCTAAATATTATTTATGTGTGTCAACTCGTTCTATTTTTAAATTCGGCGGCGGCGTGGATGTGCGGCCGGTCGCAGTGCCCGCCTATGATTCACGGTCGGAGAACGGGTGCATTTCACGAACTTAATGAACCGCGTACTCCTAGTTGAGAAATTGGCGCGCTTAAGCCGGGATACATACATACATATATACATATACGTATGTATACATGGTTATACTAGTGTTCGAAAGTAAAAAGTTATAGTATTTTTTTCCCTTTACATTAAAAATAGGAGTCAGCAACTGATTGCAGTCATTAGGAACAATTTAATACAGACTTTCTGCTTCCTAACTGCCGTGCCATACATTTTCAATGAACATCGATGTTATATTTTGGCGATGAAAAATGTGTCTTAAAGGGTCTTGAAGGGTCTTAAAAAACACTGGGATTTAAGGGCGAACACTGTCATCTCACCACTAAGATACGACATAGCGTCACGGCTGTATTCCCCGAGAGGGCAAGCAGAGTCCAAGCAGTAGTGAGCTACTCGGACCACGTTTAGCCAGAACCCAGAATCTCTAACTTTGAGAAGTGACCCAACCATTGTAGCACAGAGGCCGTTATTCTGACTGCATATATGCATGTATATATTATGTATACATTCATGTATGCATTCTGAGTGCTTAGTGTGAGTTTTATTTGCCATTCAAGCACATGTACGAAAACGAGAGTTTGTATGGCAAAGAAGGAGACCTCCTTGTGAAAACCGAGTTAAAATTTTACCGTGGATATTAAAACTCGCCCTAGGCATCCTGTATTTTCATCGTTAACATCAGGTTATTTAAAGGCCAAGTGTCTTCAGCTTTGTTGTATGTAAAAAAACCCGAAATTGCTTTAGTGCACTAGGTGACAGATCTGATTAGTCATACTGACTAGGCTTCGTCCTTCGAGCTAGACTGTTTTAGAAAGTGTACCGCCATCATAAATCACCTTCGCCGACTGACAGTGACCGACGAAAAGATTTTCGTTTGACAGCTGTTGATCATTTCTAGACTCGCGGCTGATTTTGAGATCTGACAGCGCGTAGGTCAGACGTGTGATTCATTTGTTTTAAGTATATTATGACCGGCGCGGCGGTTAAGAAAATTATTTTTGAATTTCGAAGACATGTTTTTTTGGGTACAAATTTTTTTGAGAAGTTATCTTGATTTAAATGCATGGTTGGCAAATGGAATGGAATATCTAGTCAATCATCTAGTCAATAGCTGGTGTCGCAAGTAAGGTCGCCTGCCTTTAAAAACCGGCACTATATTTTACTATACGAAAATTAAGTCTCAACCTAAACTTTAGAACCCACTAAGATCCTTGGTGGTCTAATGGAGCTCCCCTCTCGATCTCCATCTCGAATGCCCCGTAGAATCTGGTAAGAATCACAGTATGGGAACACGCTTGCATGCCGACCATGAAAATCTTCTGATTTGGCCACAAGGTCTTGGCATACATTGTTTATGATCTCACATCTCACCTGATTCTATCTCCCGGAATCCCATGCTTCATTTTGGTGTTGCAAGCGTCCATGGGCTGCAGTGGCCGCTTTCCATCAGACGGGCCGGGCCGTGCGCTCGTTTGCCGGCAGCAGAAAAAAAGCGAGGCCAGCAGAATCTAAATAACTTTTGCTTTTCGACTGTCGTTTGTTAGTCATTAGTCTGAACCACTGTATTATTCATATTCGCGAGTGAAACCTGAAATCAAATTTGCCGTCATTAAGGCCAGGTCTGGTGACACGGACTACCCGTGACTGACGGTAACGATTCGCAGTCACACCAAACGGTCATTACCACGGCAGCCACGGTAATTGACGAAAACGAAAGTTTATTCGCTGCTCTATGGTCGGACACGGTGACGCATTATTTGCTTTGCTAATGATGCTCTCAAATGCATTAGAAGGCATATGATATGGGTATATTATAAACGGAGGAGCTCAAAGGCGCGGCTGTGAACGCGCTGTCTGCGAAAGCACGTAAAGCCGTTGGTCCCGGCTGCATTAGCAGTCGTTAACAACCACCAATCTGCACTGGGCCCGCGTGGTGGTATATGACTATGCTCCCGTGGTGTTTCCATACATAGGGAAGGGTCGTGCCCAGCAGTATGGACTTCAAATGAGCTAGTGATAAAGAATGATAATCCATACTATTTGTTTTTTTTTACATTGTAATAAAATTTTGAGTAGGTAAGACTTTGTAATTTGTTCGCAACAATATTTGCGTAAAATTATATGTAATATGTAAATAATCATAAATATAGCTTGCCTAATTCTTAACTGATCTTTCAATATTTGTAAAAATATTAAGATCGGATGTTGATGACGTAGTTGTCGACATTGAATAGGGCTCCTTTGGCTTACAAAGTAAAGGTAGGTGTTGATTAATTTCGGCGAGTTGGATTGAGCCATGATAGCATAGTTGGTAGTGCACTTGACCCGGCATGTCATGGGGTGCGGATTCGAACGCCGCTCGTGGAATTTTTTCAACACTTTGTCCTTTTTCAAATTGTAATTTGTTCGCATATTGCGTAATATTATATGTAAATAATCTTAAGACACTAAAAGTAAATCTTAGCAACTTCAAGTCATCTGCTTATAAACGTCCCTCTTATGAACTTGTGGTCAATCGATGCAGTTTAGTGATTTTATAAAGATTTCATCTGACAGAAAACAACCGGGACCGCACTATAGTGCCTTGTAAAGCACAGAGAAGCCCCAGACTTTGAGTTTGGCCACCCATCCAGTGACCTGGCGAAAGGTTGCTTAACAATCATGATTGCAAACCGAAAACGAAAGCCGCTGCACCATCCATCTCCTTACGCCTCACGTGCCGCAATATTGTTTCTCTTCCAAGATTCAATACAATACGTCATCTCCGTATAATGAAATATTGCGTAAATGTATTATTTACGAGTAGTACCTACACCATTATTACCAATAATTGGTACGCTGTACGGTGAGACATGCATAAATAGAGAGTGCAAAGAACGTGAAAGGAATTCACAAAAACCTATAATAATAACGTAACTTACTTGCAATGTAACATTAACAAGCAACTAATTGTTGTTGGACCGTGTTATTATTTGATTTGATTATATACTTCGTGTGAACATTTCAAATGGAGATGAAATTATATAAATATGTTTATAGTACACGATCGCTGCGTGCAAGCTATCTAGAAACTGTTGCTGACATTTGCATTCAGAGTAGGGACACGAAAAAAGTATCGATACTTTGTGGTATCGAGTACTTTTGTTTTCGATACCGATATTTTTGTACTCGATACTTTGTGTTCGATACTTTTACTCAATGAGTACTTTTTGACAGGTATCGTATCGTAATTAATTCGATAATTAATCTTAGAAATTACTCAATTAAAACTTGGCCTACGGCCCTTTTTTTTTTTTTTTGTCCCAGGGGAAGTCATTACGACTACCGGAGCCTTGATGAGACACCCGGTTATGTGGGACTCGCCCGTCCGCCTTTCCGCACCCACTGACGAGGCGAGAGAAGCCTCAAGTCAGCTGCCAGGAAGAAGTCCCGGCTGGGAGGGCGAGACGGAGAGGGATACCCACTAAACCCCTGGGGGACGGCAATCCGAGTACTAGATAAGGCGACAACCACGTTATATGTCCCGAAGGGATTAAGACCGCGGCTGCCACCCTGCGCCCGTGTACCAACCTACGGCCATCTCCGCACACTTCTTCCCTTGAAAGGGAAACATGTGCTTTGACGGCCGCGCGCCAGTATACGGGCACGTACTGATAACACAGCATTCAAAGTTAAAAATTTACGACATAAAGTGGCACAAAAGTGTACCACTTACGACTAAAGCGCCCCATCTGCCACTGCCGAAACTCGGTGTGCGGCGGACAGGGCACAGCTCCAGTGGGAGACTGCGACTTGTACCGGGACAGAACCCGGCACTAGCGGCACTCCCTATTCTTACCAGGCGGCTGCCCGGCCAACCTGGCAGACCGCCTGTTTCCTCTGGGCAGAGTAGGGGATTGCCCGACAGCCTCATCGCTCTCGGACTCCCCCCCGCCCTCCCTCAGGCTCTCCCGATCCCTCAGCACCTCAACCACCGTCCCAACGCCCGGGACCCTCCCAGCACCCTTCCCAAGGGAAACGGTATTTTGGGGGGCGTCAAGGCCAGGGGGAGATAAGGAGGGAGACATCGGAAGTGAGGCCAAAGGGGCCTCAACTCCGGATGGCGACACCTCAGTCGCCTCCATCCCCTCCAGCTCTACAGCGGGAGGCCTCTTCTCCCTCTCCTCCGGAACCCTCATTTTAACGACAGGGGGGCGACATCCCCCGCTGCCCATAATGTGCCCGTGGGGCAAAGCGGCTTCCGCGCACACCAGGCAGTGCAGCGGCCCGGTGCACGTCTCCATCTTGTGGCCGAGCATGCCACAACGAAAACAGCACCCCGTCCTGTCCTCGACAGAGGGGCACATCGGCCGCGTGTGGCCCATCCCCATGCACCTGAAACAGCGCATGGGTCTGGGTCCGACGGCCTCCACCTTGGCTTGGTTCCAGAGGACCTGGAGCCTGCCCAACTCGGCGAGCCTGGTTGCCACCCTTAAAGGGCACTGCACCAGCACTGAGGAGAATCCACTGGGGGCCGACCGGATGGTGCCCACCTTGATCCTCTCTTGAGGGCACTCGCCTTGAGCCGACACTGCGGCGGCCACATTCTCCGACGTGACGTAGTCGTCAAAGTCGGAGAGGCGGATTGCCGCCCGCTTCTCCGGACGAACGACCATCGCCACGTCCGAGACAACTTCCTCCATTTTCCGTGCCAGCTTGTCTGCGGCATCCCCACTGTCGGCACCTGGCACCTCTATTAATTTGGCCCCGGATTGGGCCGTTTTTATCCTCACGCCAGATATGGAGCCAGATACTTTTATGAGTACGATACTTTTCTTTCGATACTACTCATGAGTACAGTATCGATACTTTCTATTCAATACCGTGTCCCTAATTCAGAGTAATTCATTGACTCTCAATTAGTAAGACTAAAACTTTCGCGTTCATGTATTTAAAAAAAATATCTATTCCTTTTACAATTTTTGCCTTATCTATACGGTTGATTGGCCTCCATTTAAACAAACGTCGCCTGTATTTGTAAAATGTAAAAAGTAATTTAAAATGTTTACTTACAATCATTGTGTGTTGGCAAATGAAACAAAACAGTATAACGTCACTTTCAAATTCTCTAAAGAAGTCCGCGTGAGGACTTAGTAAAGCCCCACATCTTTACTGAGATACTCGAGGGGTTGGTCTGGGTTGGGGGTATATCATTTCTCACTTCTCATTTCTATTATCATTCATCATCATCATACTGGAAGGAAATATTGTTTATACTACACCTGCTTGGAAAGTACCTTGTTACTTTATCAAATTTACGGTAGAAAGTACGTCATTGCAAAACCACGTAAGAAATGGATTTTCATACACTTTTCTCTCCCGCTCAGATGCGTTTTCTCCCCGCATATTTGTCTACCGTAAATTTGATAAAGTATCAAGGTACTTTCCAAGCAGGTGTAGTATAAAGCACTATGTATCACTCGAGAGAAACTGCGATTCCCGATCTCGGGTGTTTTAAAGCCCTCGCCTACGGCTCGGGCTTCAAACGACACCCTCGACGGTATTCGGTCACTTTCTCCTCTCGGTGAACAATGTACTATTATTTATCTATTACTTGTAAGAAAAATTACTTTGACACTGGCTAAATGTGCTAATCGCACGAAGCCATCAAATTAAGGAAAAAAAATCGTATCCAGCAATGAGTACATAAAATGAGCTGGTGATGATGATGATGATGATAATGATGATGAAGTTGAAGCACCCGATATTGCCTTTGTATTGCTACTTTTAAGTTAACCCCTGAGACACAATGTCTTCCAGGTCACAGGATGAAGAATTGTGCGCTAGCGAAGAAGCTAGTTTAGATATTAGAAAATATTATTTATGGATATGTTTAGTATACTTTACACGGTCCGTGGTCAAAGGGAGACTTAAGGTGTTGATCGTTGAAGGCACCAAGTTAATTCAAGCGGGTGCGTTTTGATAAACACAGTATAAACTATTTTATCCCTCAGTGAAGGCAAGGTAGGTACTAGCATAAGAATTGTTTATTCTTATGGTATTAGCACAATATAAAGATACTGCAGAAGATAAGATAAGATAAGGTAAGATAAGATAAGATAAATAAACTTTATATTATTATATTTATAGAATTTGGACCTGAGGTACCTGAAGGCGATATGCCCTTCGAGCACTGTAAGGTGTGACGTCAATTTAGTATACTGCGAAGCCGTTCCTTTATAGTTAGCTGTACTGGTTACTGTTTAAAACGGAACGCAGTCCAGTATACTGTCATCCATGCTGTCATCCATGCTGTCATCCATGCTGTCATCCATGCTGTTATCCATGCTGTCATCGTAACCTTCTGCAGTCTCCTTATTTTGTGGCACTAGTCTAGGATACTCGGTCTCCGCAATCAAAATATACTCGCGACTATACTTATCTACCCGTTATACTACAAGTGGACGGATATTGTCGATAATTTACTGACAGTTTACGGATAATCAACAGATAAATTGGATAATTTGTGTGAAATTGGTTCGAATGTAATAAATACATGGCTGGTACACGTTTGGCCGGTAATGAGTCGAGAGGTTTCAAAACGCCGAAGTGTGATTTCGATAATCGATTGACTTACCTAAATCGATGTTTCTGATACAATCTAATTAGGTCACAGTGGGAAATTGGTTTGTCAATTAAATTTGACATAAACGTACGCGCTTGGAATTACAGCTTCGCAAGTGTTTCTGTAATGGCGATATTATTATAATAAGTGGCCAATTATTAAGTAGTAAATTATAATTAGATACACAGTGATTTGCCGTCAAACAAAAAAATGCAGAGAAATAAGAGAGAGGGTAGTCGAAGACTTGTTGCGTTGAAAACTTCGATCATTAATGTAAGTACTACATTCCCGATGAGCGCTTGAAAAACGGTAGGCGACTTTCGGATCACGGAGCCACGGACGTTTGTGGTGATGACAGTCAATTTTTGCAACCTTAATTTAATCTCTATTTTTAAGATTTAAGGCTCATTTACTATGAGCTGAAATTGTTGATGCTACCCAATGGTTATTCGAAATTTAAATGTATAGGTATGAACGAATTGATCGAAGGTTGAATAGAAAGAAAAGTAAATAATGATATTACTTTTTTATTTTAAGTGCTAATTGCTGCACTGAAACTACCCGACCCGGATAGACGTTTAATTTTTTCACTGTATTTTATAAATAATTAAAGAAAAATACACCAATTATTAAACGAATTCCGAGAGGAGCTCGTACCTCTGTAGCTCATTCACTCGCAACAACCATCAGTAGTGTCATCAACCAAAATACTTCACATAGTTGGGAACAATTTTTAACTTTTGCGTATCGCGTCCTTCATGTATGCAAAGATGGAAATTCTAGTTTAACGTTGACCCAAAAAATTAAAAACAATTGTTCCAACCCCATACTAAATTTGAATAGTTCACCCATTAGTTATAAACAACCACCACTCGCGTCATTTAATGTTAGTAAGGTTGAAGAAAAAATCAACGTAGGTGATTTAAAAGGTGCCACTCAGTTGATTTTTTCTAGTGATATCATTGCTCCTGACTCTCAGGAGACAGTGGCCTCTCTACTCTCTAAGCACCCACCTCCTGCAGCAACACTTCGTCTCCCCGATCCACCCGAGTCTACGGATGCTTCGCCTTCGACCAACGAGGACGAAGTATTCAAATCCATTCTCTCTTTTAAAAATGGCTCTGCAGGTGGTCTCGATGGTCTATCACCGCAACACTTTAAAGATTTGATTTCTGGTACCTCTGGAGACGCCGGCAGAGTTCTTCTCACCAAAATTACCCAGCTTTGTAATGTCATGCTTGCCGGAAATGTTCCACAGAACATTACAGGTATACTCTACGGCGCTAACCTTTGTGCATTAAAAAAGAAAGATGGTGGAATAAGGCCTATTGCCGTAGGGTGTACCATCCGGCGCATTGTTTCCAAAATTTGTGTCAAGCACATCCTTTCTGATCTTTCTTCTAAATTTCAGCCAGTTCAGCTCGGGTTTGGCTCGAAGGGAGGCTGTGAGGCTGCGGTTCACTCAGCTCGCACCTTCTTGCTGAATGATGGTGGTGAAGTACTGTTGAAGGTGGATGTGAAGAACGCCTTCAACTCCGTAGACAGGGGTGCTCTGCTGGCGAAAGTTAAAGAGGAAATTCCCTTATTTTATAAATATTTATGGCAATGTTACGGCGAACCAACAAATTTGATTTACCGTAACAATCTTTTACATTCCGCCGTTGGTTGCCAGCAGGGTGATCCCCTAGGTCCTGCTATTTTTTCTTTGGCTATTCACCAAATAATCTCAAATCTAAATTCAAAATTTAATATCTGGTATCTCGACGACGGCACTTTAGGGGGAAACTCTGGTTTAGTTCTCGAGGACCTACAAACTTTGTTAAACCAGTTTAGCACTATAGGTTTAGAGCTAAATTTTTCAAAATGTGAATTATACATTTCGAATTCCGTGGCCTCAGACCGTAGAGCACAAATAGTTACTGACTTCAGTCGCCTCGCCCCAAACATCAAAATTCTCAACGATGATTCATTATTTTTATTAGGCTCACCGCTTCTCGATGCTGCCATCCCTGCTTTTATAAACGATGCGATCACTAAATTCAATTCAACTGCAGATCGATTATTCGAAATTAATCCACACATGGCATTGTTTATCATTCGTTTTTGTCTTTTTGTTCCTAAATTTACATATGTACTACGTTGCTCCCAACTTTGGCTTTTTCCAGCAATGTTATCAATTTTAGATGATTTGATAAGAGAAACTCTTATTAAAGTTTTAAATTGTTCAATGAACGACCGCGTTTGGTTACAGGCTTCACTTCCTGTACGCTTCGGAGGCCTAGGAGTTAGGAATTTATCCAGTGTGGCCCTGCCAGCGTTTTTGTCTTCTGCCCATAGCACGTACAATCTTTACAGGAAGATTATCAACCCATCATTGGGTTCCGTAGAGTTGTCGGGCAAGGCAGATGCTAGAGACGCTTGGTTATCCGCCTGTCAAAATTCTAGCCTACCCTTACTACCACAATCACAGAAGCAATGGGACGAGCCCTTATGCAAGCAAATATTGGAGGGGCTTATATCCACATCGGCTGACACGGCCGATCTCGCTCGTCTCACTGCCGTTTCCGAGAGAGAGTCAGGCCACTGGCTCCAGGCTTTGCCATCTGCCAATGTCGGTACCTTGTTAGACGGGCCGTCTCTTACTCTAGCGGTCTGCCTCCGTTTAGGCGCAAGATTAGTCCACCCTCACCGCTGTATATGTGGGGAGGCTGTTGACGAGCTTGGCCATCACGGCCTCTCTTGCGCTCGTAGTGCTGGCCGTATGATGCGTCACTCGACACTTAACAGCATCATCCGCAGTGCTTTTGCCACCATTGGTTTACCAGCTGTCTTAGAGCCAGCTGGTATCTCTCGCAGCGATGGCAAGAGACCTGACGGAATGACCATCGGGCCCTGGAAGCTTGGCAGGCCGTTGGTGTGGGATGCAACCTGTGCTGACACCGTGGCTCCCTCGCATGTTCGCGCCACTTCACTTCATGTGGGGGCTGCTGCGGTAAGCGCTGAAAATAGCAAACGGCACAAATACGCAAACCTAGGTCGAAATTATTTATTTGTTCCGTTTGCGGTGGAAACAATGGGTCCATGGGGGCCGGAGGCAAAGCAGCTGGTCAAAGAGTTAAGTGCTCGCCTTATTGAGGCCTCCGGTGACAGGAAGGCTGGCAGCTACCTTTGCCAGCGTATTAGTTTGGCAATCCAAAGGGGCAATGTTGCCAGCATTCTTGGGACCGTTCCCATGAGCCCACAGTTGGAGGACATCTTTTATTTATAGGTCTTTAGTTTTTAATTTCTAATTATTTTTTCTGTTTTTTTTTTTATAGTTAAGTTCTGTATTTAAGTTTGTTTAGTATAATAATATTTCTATAAGATATAATTATTATTATTATTGTTGTTAATATATTAAATAATGATTGTTAAATTTTTTGTAAAAAATAAAACGAATAGTCATAGTTAAACGCATGCATTGCTTGTAGTTTAAAAACTCGGGCACTTTGTCAGAGCGGTCGTGGTGCAGAAGCTGTTTAAATTGTGGACTCAATTCTTTCCTTAATGGTTTCAGACCTGGCCACAGAAGAATGCTGTCTGTCCAGCGGATAAACCACTCTTTTTCCCTCTGCCTTGGTTTACCAATTTCTACATCGAGTTTTCGTTTCTGGAGATGTGTCCAAACAACTTCGACTGCAACTTCAAAGTTCTTTTTCTTTGGAGAATAAGAATATTCGCTTAGTTGACGAAAGTCTATCTACAGTAGCAGCTTAATGATATTAAACACTATTAATGACATAATTGTCTTATCTGGACCGGGTGGGAGAGAGTGGATTCTTAGTCAGAGGAACGAAATCGAAAGTTGATTGGTCATCGAGGGAGATTATTAGTTTTTCAAGCGACATCGATTAACTAGTGTGGTCAGGCCAGTATACCAGTATAATATGCCAGTATTAAAAAGGCTATTATGTCTCTTTAATGTCAACACTAGATTTTAATGATGTATAAATGACCGATTGAAACATAAAATCTCTGTGATAAAATAAGAAATCTTTACGGCCTGTTCTACCACTTAATAATGTATCATATAACTTATCTATAGGTTTGTTGTCTCTCATGTCTGATGCAATAACAAAAACATAATATAACAATTAAAATTGAATAATATGTTGTAGACTGTTCTGTAGAGTCCCGCAGAAACTAGTAAAATGTTCGAACGCTCGCGTTATGCTGACCCCGTAGACTGCGGCATGGGGAACCAAATTTCGCCGCACCTAAACCAAATTTCGCCGCCCCTAAACCAAATTTCGCCGTCCCTAAACTAAATTTCGCCGCCCCTAAACTAAATTTCGCCGACCCTAAACCAAATAACAACAAAATAAGGAGACTGCAGAAGGCAAGCTTTATACAAACGCGGTGGAGCAACGCACTCATAGATAACCTCTCACGAGCACGGAACCTCGCAACAGCTGCGCGCGGACTGTTCCGAGATCTGTATCCGTGCATATATGTATCAAGCTTACCTTTTGGGTTATTTGTGAAATAACGCTGTAAAAGCTACAAAAAAACGAGCAAGCCTTACAGTAGTCGCATATGATGTGTAACATTTGACATCTCACCTTAGTGTAAGCAATTTTAACATTATATTCTGAAAAAATGGGTCAGGTATTACATTATTGTATAACTATAAAATAAATGCAGTAAATACTCATTAGAAGACATTTGACATATCAAAATGACCTTTAATAGTCAAATGACATAATATGTCATGTTCATAATATCGATTTTAAATTTGCAAACTGGCGCGCGCTTGCACGCTCTCCCGACTTCCTGTTTCACATACATCCGTCCCATTTCACGAAATCACTCACACAAATTGCTTATATAGAAAGCGAGCAGAAAAATGCTACACATCAAAAAACTATTTCCAAAGGAAATATAGAATTCCAGCCAGCGACCGTGAAGTTCGCAACCTAAACGGTACAACCGATCAAAAAACAACATGACTAGTTCAAAAGTTCCAACTCCATGTCTTGAGTACACCGTACACATTCACGTGTGTCAAGCTAAGTGATTGCAATTAATCAAGGCTCATCATTATACAACTCACTCCGGCCGAATGCCGAGTGCAGTTATCACATTCTAATCAATTACAACCATTAATCACTGGGCATTAGCAAATAGATACCAACAGGGAAATGATAAACATTTTATCGCCGCTATAGGAAACGCTTAGTCTTTATAATATACTAGCTGTGCTCCGCAGTTTCACCCGCGTTAAAAATATTTTCCCGTTTTTGCAACATTTTTCATTGCTGCTCCACTCCTATTAGTCATAGCGTGATGTAATATAGCCTATAGCCTTACTCATTAAACGGACTATTTAACACAAAAATAATTTTTCAGTTTGAACCAGTAGTTCCTGAGATTAGCGCGTTTAACCAACCAAACAAACAAACTCTTCAGCTGTATAATATTAGTATAGATATAAACATGAATGTATATATTTGTTTGTATTTACGCATATTTGTATGCGTTCCTTTACCGTACATCCGATTGATCCGATAATTTTGACGTTTGGAACGATCACATATTTTTGTGAGAAAAATTTAGCATTTACCATTTCTTTGCTATATTTTGAATTACCTACATTTTCGTTGCCGAAGATTCTGCGAACTATATTTATTAACAAAAAAATATACCTTTTAAGTTTCCGAAACGATTGTTGTGCCGCGCGTCTTGGCGTAATTTCTTGTTTATATAAAGTATTTTTATATATTTATGAGTAGGTAAATGACTCCTCTCCACCTGTGCACCAAATAAATCCGAAACACACTGCCCAACTTGGAAATTGAACCAGGGACCTTCAGGCTTCCGAGCGCTTTGCCACTCTTGGCTACATAAGATATCCTGTAAGTTAGCGGTTGAAGATTCCGCGTGAAATGCGCTTCTTTCATCCTTTATATTACTTATCAAGAGATGAAATGAAAGCCAATGTAAAATATTTTTTTTAAAACCGGCCAAGTGCGTGTCGGGCCACGCGCCACTGCGCAGTGTAGGGTTCCGTAGCCCATCTCTATAATGCGGACTCTGAGAAGAGGGCTTTTATGAACATTTATTTAACGATGGCATGAGCCATCGTTAAATAATATAGAGTATATGAGTATATGATATACTTAAATGTAGATAGAAGGTTTCACACACCTGACAACGTTATTTAAGTATTTCCCAATGAGGAATTCGTACTGCGCCAAGTACATTTAATAAGTTGGTCGTCTGTTACTCTTAAACTTGTGAAGCCTACTTAGCTGTGGCAGTTTTCCTTTTAACTTCGTTATATATACAACTACCGTGAACGTATTTTTAACGTATTCAAAAACAATCCCTCAATCAAAAAATTGTTTCCACAACCCCGCAATATTTTTGAAATTGCTATCCAACGACACCCCACACTATGGGGTAGACAAGAAAAAAAATTACATCCCCACTTTACGTGTAAGGGAAGCAATCAAAAAAATATTTTTCAAAATTTTACTTCACCACTGTCGGCGTGATTATTATGTATATCCATGCCAAATTACAGCTTTCTAGTACTAAGAGTCAAGAGTCTATGAGCTAGACTGGGGACGGACAGACAGGCAGACAGACAGACATGGCGAAACTATAAAGGTTTCTTGTTGACTACGGAACCTTAAAAACGCCCTGGTTTTCAAAACAAAAACTTAATCTACCAGTTAATTCTTGCATATTTAAAGTTCTTAACGAACTGTTAACAGCGTTTACGCGTCAGCTCAAATGTCACGTCATACTTAAAAATATTTTGTACCAGGAAACATGATATTTTAATATTTAGCGTGCAGCGCTTAAGACACGAAGGTTACACTCTCTTAGCTTTACGAAGCAACTAGGCCCCGCCCGCAGCTTCGTCCGCGTGAATATTTTGTCTCGCGATGGTGCTACCAATATACAAAGAAGCAAATTGCTGGTCTACAAGGTGACGACAGCTTCTGAAGGACAACCCAGCTCCACCAGCTGTCTTCGCATTTGGACTCAGCTTCTGCTTAACGACAGGTGGAGAGAGTCATTTATCTACTCATAAATATATAAAAATACTTTATACAAACACTAGCGACCCGCCCCGGCTTCGCACAGGTGCAATGCTGATACTAATCTCGTAGAGTTCAGCCAGCGTTTGCAATGTAAGCGCAAAAAAAATGTGAAACCTCTAAAATTATCAGTGTTGCTCTACTATATTATGCATGTATTTATACATATAAACCTTCCTCTTAAATCACTTTATCTATTAAAAAAAACCACATCAAAATCCGTTGCGTAGTTTTAAAGATCTAAGCATACATACATACAAAGGGACAGACAGACAGCGGGAATCGACTTTGTTTTATACTATGTAGTGAAGAAATTACGCCAAGACACGCGGTACAACCTTTTTCGGTGGCGGCCCTTGCCCAGCAGTGGGACAGTTATAGGCTATTTACTTTACTTTTCTTATCTCTAACTGGTGTAACATTGCTTTTAACATAGTTGTTGTGGCAGCAGATTAAGATGGTGGTATTTAGCCAAGTAGAACGTTAGTGTAAGTCGTACCAAAACGAGCACAATATGTACCCCGCTAGGAATCCAACCGAGACCTTTGGGTAACCATATATAATTAATTAGGTACATATATTTATTAATTAGGTATATTTCTTTAAATAAATTATATCTATACTAGCTGACCGGCGGACTTCGTACCGCTTTGACAGTTTCCATGACAACAAAACAAACAAATCATTCGTCCGCTTAAGAACATCCGTATCCCATGATGGACCCCTATAGCAGCGCCACCTACCGGGTCCAATTGTAAATCTAAACCATTCTCGAATCCACTTGAACACACACAGAAAATTTCATCCAAATCGGTCCAGCCGTTTAGAAGGAGTTCAATAACATACGCACGCACAGAAGATTTATTGTAACATTGGCAAAATTATTTCTTTCACGTCTTCGACCGACATTCCGTCAGAAAAGTATGTGAGTTTCTACCAACAAATTCTTACAGATTTATGGATCAATAAATCAATTATGCAAAAATTATAATGGCTTGCTTTTACCTACTAGAGCGGTAAATCTATTTATCGTGGGAGAGAAAATGTCCACCCAATCAGTGATAGCACCGGGCAGTCTCGGAGAAACCGTTGATCGGGTGATGATTGACAGCTTCCACAGCTGAACACGGGCTCATACGAGTTAAGAACTGGGGCTTTACAATGAGCACTTAAAGCAGTGTTATTAATATTATTTTTTTTATTCTTTAACAAATAAATTACATTACTTATCAAAACAAATTTAATTAGAATAAAATAATAAAAATTCAATAACTTATAAATAACATGAATGATACAAAATGATACAAAATAAAAAAAATACAATTAATAATTATTCCAAATTAATATTTAGAATCAGAATTTAATATGTAATACAATATTAATATTTTTTATAAATACCTTTTTATTATCAAGATCTCCTCAAATTTTTCAAAGTAGTATTTGGCAATTTTATTGCAATTGTGAAAACGGGACGCGTATATAGACGCCGCTACATGCGTCTCGTTTTCACAACCGCATCAGCACTTTTATATTACTGCTTTATGAACTTATGCTAAGGTACCTGTGCTGCTACATCTCAACCAACAAGTGCGAGTTTGAAAACGAGAATTTGTATGGCAAAATTGTTACTCTCCAGTATTCCACCAGGAGGCGCTGCTTCAATGCCATACAAATATAGATAAACTCTCACATAACTATTTCAATAGTTTGATCGTGGCACATGTACGTTAATAAACTAAATGTAAATAATTTAAAACAATCACATTGTAGAGTAGAGGTATAGCTTGTAATTTGGAAATTTCAAGATCACCAGCCGGCGGGCGGCGTGGCTGGCGGTAAGATTAAAAAAATTTGAAAAAGCTGAACATGTAAGGATATCCATAAAATAAATGTTGATCGGAAGTGAAATTGAACTGTGATAAGAACGCGGCGACATGACGCGAAACGAATTGACGTAATTAATTATAACCTGCCTCGGCGATTGACACCGACGCCGCCGCATTTCCTCGCATTGATAACTGTATTAAATGGACGAGACGACAAGCAAATGGGCTCATTAAAAATGCCACACACGGCTATTTGTTTATAGCCAGATAAATAATAACTTTGGCCAAGATTTAAAAGTGAATGGAGCTCACCCTAGTAGCGATGACGCAAACTTGAATTGAAGTATTCGCATTCAGGCTAGCTATGCCCTGTAATATACTTCTCAATCTAAATACTGCACTTCCAACAGCAATCGAGTCCCGTTCCTCGTTCCCCCTAGAGTTACATTTAAGCTGTCAACTTTTAAATTTTAACCATGGATAGTGCGCAAAGGAGACGACAGCAAACATCGTTACATACTACATGTTGTTGACATTGTTGAAATTGTTTCTTTTCCTCGTGGAAAACGCACAGACATCAGTTTATTCAGGCCATCCACTAGCTGGGGTGGTAACGACTGCTGCTATATTACGGTATCTTGCCTTTTTTGGAAGGAGTGTTGAGATTTCGCTATTTACAGCGTAAGCGTTAGGGGCGGCGAAAAACAAAAAGTTCCTTAAGCAAGTAGTGGTCGAACATCCTCAGAAGGTTCTCAGAGAGGAGAATGGCATTACGCAAGGATATCCCTGTTACCAACTAGATTTTTCGTGGCGTTTGGAGCAGCAACATACTGGGGCCAACGAGATATCTACGTGCGTTTCCAAGCATAGGTGGAGCTAAAGATGTTTTTATTAAGTCGCTCATTTGTAAATCTACTGTTGCAAAATCGGCTTGACTCGCACGACCGCCAACAGAAAGCTTAAGACGATGCATCAAAGAACTCTTTCAAATAAAGTACTAGTGCCTTTCATAGAAAATACAAGTTAAACGAAAGTACAATGCGCTAATTAGACACAGCAACACAACGTCTTTTTTTAAGCGTATGCAAGATATTCAAGTTCCTTTCTTGAAAACAAAAAGGGCAAATACAAGAATATTTAAAGTAACGCCGAAGTCCAATTAGCGATTTACTGCAAAGTAAATCAGGACGAATTACTGAGGTCACTCGGGCCCTATTAGTGGAGACGGGTTATACCCGCTCCGTGCTCGAAAGTATTGGTAATTAAAGAGGTACAAGCCAGGGCTTTGATTACTTACTTACTTACTCCGATGGCTCAGCGACCCTAAGTGTGTCTTGGCCTCCGAGACGAGAGCTCGCCATCTATCTGAAGAAACGAAGCCGCACAGACTTTGATGCCTAGGTCACGTCGAGAGGATGGGAACAGAGCGGAACACCAAACGAGCCTATCTCGGTAAAGCGACTGGTCGACGGCCGGTTGAACGCCCCCGTTACCGTTGAAAGGACGTGGTGGAGGTCGACCTCCGTGAGCTTAATGCGGATGACTGGAGTGAAACCGTACAAGATCGAGATAGGGCTTTGAATAACGATACAATTTTGGTAACGTTACCTTTATCAAAAGCAGGGCTCTATCATCTGCCCTTGAAGTTGTGGACGATTTTGTTTACCTGGGACAAACGGTCCAGCTTGGTAGGTCCAACTTCAGCGAAGAGATCAATCGTCGAATCCAATTAGAGGCTGGGCAGCGTTCGGTAAGTTACGAAATATCTTTTCGTCCGTTATACCGCAGTGTCTCAAGACGAAAGTCTTTGACCAGTGTGTGTTGCCAGTGATGACATACGGGACTGAGACGTGGTTGCTCAGTATGTGCTTTATCAGAAGGCTCAAGGTCACTCAAAGAGCAATGGAGAGGGCTATGCTCGGGTTTTCGGACGGACGGACGGACGGACGGACGGATGTACGGACGGACGGATAGACGGACGGACGGACGGCGGAGTCTTAGTAATAGGGTCCCGTTTTATCCTTTTGGTACGGAACCCTAAAAAACGACACTCATAGTGTGAATTTGGTAACGTTATCAAGCCCTAGGTGGGACAATGTGGCGATGTGTCGCTGTATGCTGTGCTGTGTTGTGTTGAGATATGGTGGGTGAAGGCCTCGGCTGGCTAACTCGGCGCCCACCCATATATGGCTGGCAAAACACGGCGACACACTGGCTGAGCGAAGCCTATGCGAACCGCGTCCGAACTATGCCTATAATTTAAGTAAATGACTCAATCACGCCGATGTATTCACTTTGTGGCCGATGATTAATAACCCAATTGCGCGTTGCCAATGTTTACGCCATTAACTTGTTAATTTAAATATTCCGTTGGATATTGTAATTAAGCGGTTAAATACGCTATTAAAATAATTCACGGCTTGTCAAAATTGCGTGGCTGAAAGTGTAACGAATGCTTGAAATGTCACGGTGTTGTGGAAGGCCTTCTTAAATGTTAGGCGCTGCTTATTATACTTATACTTAGTCCGAGATATCTACTCGTACCTATATAAGGTCACATTTTATCAACTGCAAATATTTTGTCATAACATCTAATTATATTAGAGAAATAAGGCTCTAGCATTTAAAAAAAAATTGTAATATTTTTAAGAGCGGCCTCTGTCGGCTCTTGTGAATGAAACTAGGGGCATGTGTAAGCGGTGAAGGCATTGCGGCCTCTCTGTTCCGGCTCTTCTGAATTGAAACTACCGAAAGTGCTTTATTTTTCTTTTTAAGTTTTAGCTAGTTTTCAAGAAAAACGCCAAAAGACATTTCGATTAAGGCGAAGGGTAAGGCACACTAGCGCCACCAATTGATAATTTGACAATTACTAACGGACCGGATCTTTTTTTAAACATTGCGTACCGTCCGATAACAGGAAAGCATCTATAGTATTTATTTAATAAATGTGCACTACTTTTTGTTGCGTGGTTTATTCACAAAACGGGCTATCGCATTTATTCACAAACAATGGCCACTTTTGGTGTTAGCGACTGAATACAAAAACAAACCTAAAAGTAGTGCACAATTATTAAATAATAGATGTTTGCCTAGTGTCGGAAGGTCCGCAATGTTTGAAAAAAAATCCAGCTTAGCAGTTATCAAATTAAATCCATTAGCGGCGCTAGTGAGCCTTACCCTTCGCCTTAATCGAAATGTCTTTTGGCGTTTTTCTTGAAAACTAGCGTATATGTTGTTGAATTTATCCTCAAAATATTTGCAGTTGATAAAATGTGACCCTATATTCTGTTAATTTAATATATGTAGTTTCACCATTTTCAAAAGTGATTCCGTGAAATTTAGAAAACAAATCGTTTTTTATAGTAATAATACTGGCAACTCTGGACAACCATTCACAAAAGTTTATAATGAATAAGGAATTAAACTTGTAATTCCAATAATTAATTAATAACATTGAATTAAATATGAATTTTGTGCTATTTATAAAAGGGTTCTGCCAGGTTGGTAGAAGATTCGGAATTCGGTATTCACTCGTACATACATTTTGTGCGACGTAAAGGACCTTCAGGGTGGTAATTCAGTCAACTATTAGTTTGACCATGTTAACGTTTGATATTTATTTTATTTCTAATATTCATTGAAATTACTGACTAATTTTTAAGGTACTTTTTATGGGGTTTTCTGTAAAATTCTGTTCTACGAAATGAAACAGTTTTGAGTTTATATTGTTCTACTCGCGATGTAGGCAGGTAGTTCAGGGTTTCAATAAAAACAACTTTATTTTAAACAAAGTAGTTCATTGCTGGTTAAAACTTAATAAATGCTGTATTAGTAAATAAACCCAATTTTAAAGATTTTTTAAATAAAGAAAAGTTTATAGCTGGTTATAACTTAAATGCTGTATTAGTAAGGTACCCAATCTAAGACACATAAAATCTAGAAGCGGCCTGTTGTCGTAAAAAGTGTTTCAGCAACACTCTCGCTATCATCTGCTGTTAGGTTTTGGTATCGCAGGTGGTCCTTGAACCCCTCTTTCCTTTGAGCATCGTAAAATTCGTAAACATTCACGGCGAGTGCCGGCAATCAATGTTTACGATCCACCTGGAGCATGGCCGGCTTTTGCTGCTTCATGCGTTTTAACATAATCGCATATTATTTTTACATACGTTTGGTGATCGGTTCGTGCAGAAGATTGTCGAACACGACGTATCTAGGTCTGGTTGCCATATTTTTTGGCAGGAAGTGGTTTATAGTTTTTACATGTTGTAACGTCTTTCTGACTTTGGATATTGTTACTTTTCTTTAAGCAACTTTTGCAAAGACCGGTCATCGCGGAGGGTGACCAAAAATGTATCATCTCGAGCTCCTCCGTGCTTCGGAAGGCACGCTAAGCCGGATCCCGGCTGCATTAGCAGTTGTTAACGACCACCAATCCGCACTGGGCCCGCGTGGTGGTTTACGTCCCGTTCTCCCTTTCCATCCATAGGGAAGGCTCGTGCCCCAGCAGTGGGAACATAAATGAGCTGATGATATTGATGACTTTTCTTTATTGTTATAGCCGTTTCTGTGGTTAGTAGTGGACCACCGGTCTCAGACCCAGAAGTTCCTGGTTCGCTTCTCAGCGTCCATGTTTGTGTACTCGGTTTGGTTGGTGATAGGGCTCGTTGGTCCGCCTGGGTAGCTAGCTACTACCATCTTATCTAAATATGTCGTAATAACTTCAATGTTTGAAGTATTGTTGTGTTCCAGCAGCTAGAGTTATAATAAATAGTGCTTTAGTTGTTGTTGATTTTCGGTGAGCTACTCTTCCACCTTCAGCCTTATCATCATTTAGCATCAGGTGAGGTGAAGGCCAAATGCTTATCTACCCGTAAGAAATAAAAACAATACCTATACTTACATAAATATTAAGTCATCATCATCATCATCATCAGCTCATTTTTATGTCCTCACTGCTGAGTGACGAGCCTGCCCTATGGATGGATAGGGAGAACGGGCCATAAATCATCACGCAGGCCTAGTGCGGATTGGTGGTTGTTAATGACTGCTAATGCAACCGGGGCCAACGGCTTTACGTGCCTTCCGAAGCACGGAGGAGCTCGAGATGATAAATTTGGTCCACCACCCGATGACCGGCCCTTGCAAAAGTTGCTTAACCTTAGCACTCGCAGACCGGGCGCGTTAACCACTGCACCATCGAGCTCCTCGAGAAGTATTAAGTAACGAAAAGCAATTTCCAAAAAAATTATCAGATTGTTCCGTATTTATCCCACGATAACTCATTTCATCTTCCCTCGACTAGTAATCACTTAGCTATTGCAACATCACGTAAACATAAATCAACATTTCGATGTGTCCAGTTTTATTATGATGAATACGTCATTCTGTTACAAATTTATCATTCCGGTCACCGGCCTGCCGTCTGGTAGCTCGCAAACAACTTGGCAACTAACTTGACCAACTTATTAACATGATTAATGGTGGGCCAATATGGACGGCGTATACACACTCGGCGAATAGCTGGCTTAAAACATGAATACTGCAGAAGGTAAGCTTTGTAGAAACGCGCTCGAGACATGCACACATGACGACCTCTCATGGACAACCCACTACACACGACTTTAAAGTTTATACTGACACCCCCCACCAACCGTCAGGTTGGAAAGTAGGTGTCAGACACCCTTGCGCAAGCACAAGGGACCATCTACTTCAGGTCATAACGCCAGATCAGGACGCGCCGAAGCGCACTCCTCATCCGGTACTTTTAAGACTAGTGTCTCGAGCCATTTGCCCCGTGGACACGTATAGCTCACTACCTATTATCCAGATAGGTTCCTGGAGCTGTAAGTTTTGTTGTTAAGTTCTCGTTGCACTAAGAGCACAACTCCCTGATTTCACTGTTCGGGTCGTCGACTCTAAAGTGGACTACCAAATGTCCTCTTTGGTGGCGGAGTTGTAAGCCCACTCACTTCTCCTCTCATGGACAGTACGGACACGGAATTTCGCAACAGCTGTGCTCGGACCCTAGTCAGAGCACAGCTGTTAGCAACCCTAGTTGTCTGCCACCTTTTTTTGTGCAAATAAAGTTTATTGGTTACTTACTAGCTGTGCCCCGCAGTTTCACCCGCGTTATTTCCCGTTTTTGCAACATTTTTCATTGCTGCTCCACTCCTATTAGTCATAGCGTGATGTTATATAGCCTATCGCCTTCATCAATAAATGGACTATTCAACACATAAAGAATTTTTCAATTCGAACCAGTAGTTTCTGAGATTAGCGCGTTCAAACAATCAAACAAACTCTTCAGCTTTATAATATTAGTATAGATTAAAAGGTAGAAAAAAGTACATTGTGTCAAAATAAAAAAACAATTATTTATTATGCTTTAAAACATACTTCTCATTGCTTTTATTTTATTTAATAACATTTATTTAAGTTGGTTGTCCCGTGTCCACCAACAAAATTAACACAGATATAAGCAAAATTGTTTACAAAAATAGAGTAGTATAGAGTACAATTACCCGAAATAACGTACAATACTTTATAATAAAGTACGGGTGGCAACCCTAGCTCGGACTGTTCGGAGTTGTTCCGAGATTCGTATCCGTGCAACGGGTCTATGTGTGCGTTGCTCGAGCGCGGTGTGTATTAAGCTTACCTTCTGGGTCTCCTTATTTGGTTTAGCTGGGAAGGCCGACTGCCCATTAGTAGTTTGCTACTTTAGATTACCAACAGATTGCTTGGCTTGCATAGAAATGTCATCCGGTAGACGCTAGCAATCTAGAATCTGTGCCCCATAAAAAAGTTTTTGCATGCTCTCACCTTTTTTTATATCTTACTAGCCGACCGGCGGACTTCGTACCGCTTTGACTGTTTCCATGACGACAAAACAAACAAATCATTCGTCCGCTTAAGAACACCTGTATCCCATGATAGACCCCTATAGCAGCGCCACCTACTGAGTCCAATTGTAAATCTAAACCATTCTCGAATCCACTTAAACACACACAGAAAATTTCATCTAAAGCGGTCCAAGCCGTTTAGAAGGAGTACTATAAACATATGTATCTATTTGTCACATAAATAGTAGATAATAAATGTCGTGTACATTTTCCAACTGAAGATAATATGAATTTTAGAGAAGGAATTGAAAATAGCGACCAATCACTACACAATCAGGGGGTCGACCGCCTAACTCTCTCGCTTTCGATCGGCTTTGAAGGCGAGGCGAGGAAGAGGCGTCATCTTGTCATTTCGAAAGCAATATAAAAGCAATATCGCGAAAGCTATTGGCTATAGCTTTCGATATTATTTGATATTATATTTCGATATTATATTAGAAAGCGAGGCGAGGGCCTGGCTTTCAAAGCGATCGAAAGCGAGAGCGTTAGGCGGTTGGGGGGCTGGTGTACTTCCAGTATAAAATATGTATATATTTATTATGTATGTAACAATACCACATAGCAACAAAATGAGGAGCTCGATGGCGCAGTAGTTAACACGTGTCTTCTGCTTTTGCAAAGACGGTCATCGGAATGAGGGACCAATAATTTATCATCTCGATATATTCCAATTTGATCACCATTTGCAACCCCCTTGCAACGTCCTTGTCGAGTGGCTTGCACACCGGTTTTCATGGTGTCGCTATCTCTGACGGTCCCGGGTTCGATCCCCGGTCGGATCAATTTAGAAATACCTGTTTTTCTATATTGTTTCGGGTCTGGGTGTTTCTTATGTATAATAAGTATGTATTTAAGTATATAAAGTATGTTTATCCGTTGTCTAGTTAACCATATAACGAGTTTCTTAAGGAAGCTTTTCTTGGGACTAGATAATTGGTGTGAGTGTAGGAAACATTTTATTTTTTTATTTTTTTATTTGCACCCTTCAGTTGCAAAAGTTGTTTAACGTGCCATTCGCAACTTGTGTCGACCTCACTGTATCATTTACCCTGTTCCAAAAAGCTCTAATTTTTTTGGCGTACTCCAGCGTTTCTTCTTTAATTAATTACAAAAGGCGCGTGTCCGTAAATAACGGCTGATATAAAAAAGGCACGAAGTAGCCTTATAAAGCCGGAAGGAGGGAACGTGGCGAGTGAAATCTCGTTACCGTCTGCTTCGCGGCTTAATCTCTGTAACACAACACCTGATGCTCAAAGGGTAGGGCTTCCTGTGTGGCATCAGTATGGAAATGGTGAACTCTAAATCAATGGAATAAAAGCTGAATTCGTATGTGCTGTTAACAAGTGAAGATGTAAAGTTAATATGAAGGTGGAGGGAGTAAGGTTACTTTAAACAATATGATTGAGATTTATTTAATCTTAGCAAGTCTAGGCAAAAAAGAAGTAAAAACACTAAGATAAATGCTACGTATCCCCCACAGCTAGATAAAGGCCTCCATTATTGAAATCAAATCATCATCATTATCACCATCATCAGCTTATTTTATGTCCCCACTGCTGGGGCACAAGCCTTCCGTATGGATGGATAGGGAGAACGGGCCATAAACCACCACGCGGGCCCAGTGCGGATTGGTGGTTATTAACGACTGCTAATGCAGCCGGGACCAACGGCTTTACGTGCCTTCCGAAACACGGAGGAGCTCGAGATGATAAACTTTTGGTCACCCATCCAATGGCCGGCCTTTGCAAAAGTTGCTTAACCTCAGCACTCGCAGACCGGGCGCGTTAACCACTGCGCCATCATCGAGCTCCTCTCTCTTTCAAATCATCATTACTGGCTAATTTCTTGCTGCCTCGTTTGCAGATTGCACAAGCGGTTGGCTTGAAAAGTATATTGCATATTTTCTGAGATTCCTCGCCTGGGGAGGGAACTAGGTACATGATTGATTTGGAGCGGATCTCTTTATTGATGAAATCTTGTACAAAAAGTGGGACAAAGTCGTGTGCCCTTGATACAACAATCTTCTTAATCCAAGAGTTAGATTAAACTAGTATCTCAAGAATTGTAGTTTTAAATTGATGTTGTTCAATTTTAAATAATAAAAGCAGATAGAATCAACGCAGCACACGTAAATCATTTTATTAAATTTCATGTTCATTTTAATATATGTTTTTGAACGACAAGGCAAATAAGTTTAAACTTTTCTTCAAATCGTATGAATATCGTAACTAGATACACAATACGAAACAGGTTCTCGACCCCTTAAGCTTACCTTTTACGGCAAAAAAGCTCGCGTGCCATTGCTAATAGCAAGGATTAGGAAATTGCGAAACCGTTAACGAGCTGTGATCACTGACAGCACGTGGCGTGGGTGCTGCGTTATTCGTATCGTGCTTGACATACAGACGTTGCGAGGTTTAACACCCTAAGCATGTCACTGGATAGACATTTAAAAGGGATCGGGATCTTGGAGAAGTAAAAACGAGGCACAAAGTAAGCTTAGTTTCACGGATGTTTTTGGTTTTTTCTTAAAAAGTTGTAAGTGATTTTAAAGTTGAAAATGGAAATCATTACCATGTTTATTATGTGAGTAACCAGTGGTACGGGCGTCGAGCGCAAAAGACAACTAGAGAAGAGGGTAGATCGTTTTGTTTTTTTGTGTTGTCGCATATGTAACTTCAGTAATTCCGTGATGATGGCGCATGCAACTGTGCCGAAATATCGGATACTCACATATAATAAACATGGTAAGAATCCCGTTAATCTATATATTAATACGTGAAGCAAAAACTTTGTACCCCTTTTTACGAAAATTGCGCTGACGGAGGAGTATGAAATTTCGCCTACTTATAGTTTATATAGAGAAGGATTGCAGAATGTTAATTTTTTTTAAATTATGCATTAAAAATACATTAAATCAATAAAATCAACATTACACACACTTCCATGTATTTGACACACACGCATTATACTTTTTTCAAAAATTCCAAAAATGGAAGAGGAGCGGCCGAAATCTGTCAATGCCAATCCAAGCTCACATTCTATCTTTTTAAATTTTTCATTGCTTAGGATACAATCTGTGCAGCCTTAATAAAATTACGGTCGAATTTCGACCACTGGGCGACCACTAGTAATTACTTTAATGCATGATAGTTTGAAAAGTTATTAGATAAAATGTTTTAGCTAACGGACAACGTTGTTGATTTTCCACTCAACACTGCAGTTTTTAGCGCGCAGTACATAACCGTTTGTAAATACCACATAACTTTGATCATTTATGTTTTTACTGGAAGGAAAGTGTGCTAGATGTCGGTTGTCCCACTGTCGCGTCCCACAATTCGAGAACACCACTCTTGGTGCAATTACTAAAGTTAAGCTCCTCAGTTAGTCGGAGTAAGGTTGGCTGACAAGAGAAAATGCCATGATTATTATAGAAAATATATAGGATACACTCAGACACAGTTTTTTACCTTGTCGATATATTCAAGTCAAAGCCAGCCAGTTTTGTTTCACCAATGTTTAAAGGGGGTTACTTTAAACCCATTATCACGTAGATAACAGTTTCAGATTTTTTTATTCGACTGTTACATGTAATTATTTACATATAATTTTACGCAAATATTGTTGCGAACAAATTACAATTTGAAAAAAAAAACATACAGTCGAATTGAGAATCTCCTCCCTTTTTGAAGTCGGTTAAAAGAGACAAA